>QJPP01001492.1:0-548083 GCA_003996215.1 Jaltomata sinuosa | reverse complement strand
TTGGAACCATGGTTCGTCGTCTCAATCGTAGTTCTGATTTCCAAAGGGTCCCCAGTTATTGGTCCAGGAACCACGAGTCAAACCACGGACCGTCATTCATTATCACGCTCTATTCTGTGAACTTGTGGTCCCCTCTTTCAGAAGACCCTCAGTTCAGTGTCAAGGAACCACGAGTCAAACCATGGACCATCGTTCATTATCACGGTCCGTCCTGTGAACTCGTGGTCCCCCCTTTCGGAGGACCCTAAGTTCAGGGTCCAGGAACTATGAGTTGGACCACATGTCGTCATTCATTATCACGGTCCATCTTGTAAACTCGTGGTTCCCTCTTTAAGAGGACCCTCAGTTTAGGTCCTAGAGACCACGAGTCAGACCATGGATCGTAGTTCAGAACCACGGTCCATCTAGTGACTCGGGTAATTACGACATCAGAGAACCCCTCAGAACATAAGGATAGAACCACGACTCAGTCGATGGTCCGTCATCCAGGACTATGGTCCGTCGACCAAGTCATGGTACCTGAGTCACGATTTTTAGCAGCTTTCTTTCAAAAATTCTCAGGGGTATTCTGGACATTTCCTATCTCTTTTAAGGCCTAATCTATGAAATTTTGCTTAGTCTAAGCCTAATTAATTAGTCAAAAACTACCTAAACCACTCATTCTCCTAAAATCATCAAACACTTAGAAATAAAAGGAGAAAAGAGGCGACAGTTTCTCTGAAGAACAAGAAGAAGGTTTCTTCAAGCTCAGCCAAAAAAATCCAAGGATTTCCTCCATAGAATTTCTTCCAGGTATGTGGGATTTCACTAGTGGGTTCCTTTCACCCATTGGGTCCCTAGATTCAGTTTGGTTCTTCAGATCTTCATTAGTTCTTCAGACCTAGGGTTCCTAAACATTATGAACTCATTGCAACTCATATCCTATTGCTTGTATGACAGTTATTACATGTTTACTTGGGAACCTAGTATATCCATGTGTATAGAATTCAGTAACCCTAGCATGTGTAAAATTTCAGTCTTCATTATTTATACTTGTTGTTTAAATGATTCAGCCAGTTATGCTTCAGAATTAGAATGCTATCAGTTTCAGTATCATTATATTGCATTCTTAGATGATTATCAGTATTTGAGCTATCCAGCATTTCAGTTGCATTCATTGCTTTACATTCAGTTAGGAGTAGACTTAGTACCGAGCGGACGAAGGGATAAAGGCTCAACTGTAAGACTAGGCTGAGACCTTTAGTAGAAGTCCCTAAGTCCCAGAACTACAACGCCACCGTAGGAAGGAAAGGAGTTAGCTGTCAGATTAGGTTGTACACCCTCATCCCTTGTGGACATCAGTTTAGTGGATCCACGTCAGATTTGTTTGTACCTTTGGTTAAGGTATGAACACCCTTCCATCCAGGGTACAGGTTTTCCCCACAATTAGCTCAGCTTGGGGTATGCCGATTAATAGTAGCTCCCACAGTCAGACTCATATTGCATTAACCTTGTATTCAGTTATCTAGTTCAACATGCTATGTATTCATGTTAGTTACTTGGTCATTGCATTCAGCTAACCTTTCAGTTCATGCTTCAGTATGTATTTCCATGTTCAACCTTTATGTTGTTTAGCTTAGCATATATCTCGCATGCTCAGTACAATCAAAGTACTGACGCATACTTTTGTGCTACATCATTGTATGATGTAGGTTCAGGAGCTCAGCATCCAGACTAGTTTTATCTTGATTTCCAGTCCTTACTCAGTAGCTTCAGTGGTGAGTCCTCATAGTTCGAGGACGATAGATATGCTTTCATCTTTCAGTTTTATATTTCAGTTTAAGATTATTAGAGTTAGTTGGGGGCTTGTCCCAGCAAATCATATTAGTTATAGGTTTTCAGACATAGAACTAGATTCATAAACTGAGTTGTTAGTATTGTTTTCAGACTCATTTTACTCTTATTTATATTTTATATTCAGGCATGTTTGGGTTTCTTTCCCATCTCAGATATTTAAATACTTTCAGTTTTCTGCATAGTTCATGTTTTACCAGAAATTGTCTAGTTATGCCAGACCATGGGTTAGCTTGGGGTCACTTGTGACACTAAGCATCGTGTTACGTCCAGGGGTATCCTCAGGGTGTGACACAACTACCTGACATTATCAATCCCAAATCAATAAACCAACCAAACCATACAATGCTCCTCCAGACTCCACACCCAAAGTCCTAGACATGGTTTCTCCTTTCCGTCTATACAACAGTATGAAATAAAAGCAGGTCAAATCTACTCAATGAAAGAAAACCTAGCCTACCTAGATGCCACGCAGCTCACAATGCATTTTCTGGCTCCATGAAGGCGTTCCCTGATGGATGACTGGCCCGAAATCCATGGTTTCACATCCTTTTAGCTAGAATCTCCCCTCCCCATGTCTCCCAAACCTTGGAGCAGCCTAGAAGGGTTCTTGGAGTAATCGTGGTCTCTTTTTAGGGATAAATAAGAGAGAATGAAATTATAAAACCCATTGTTTGAGTTTTTTTATCCCATTGCTCTGCTATAGTGGTCCACGCTCTGCTATAGTGGTACCACCATAGTGGACCCACTTTTATAGCATCGCTGAGCTGCGTTGACTCCTGCTATAGCGGTAATTTCTCCATCGCGATAGCACTATTTCAACCGCTATAGCAGTTGACACGGGAGATAAAGTCGTAAAGTTCCCCAAAAGTTTCCATTTTACAACACACTTCAAATATTGACATTCTGAACCAACCCTTTCATGTCAACTTCGATATCGGGAGTTCTACTCACTCGAATTTACTTTTGATAAGTCCTACCGAATCCTTAACGCCTTAGCTAATGGAAAAATTAGCTCAACCTTAGACATATTACCTAATCTTTTCCCTGATTTCCCTAGACCATACCTCGCTCCAAATTCGTCTTAGAATAGCCTAGCCCAAAATTTCCAACTCCCCAACCCGGAAGTTTTTTTAACTCGCTCTTTGCACGAATAGCTCACCCATAACGAGGTGCATTTTAATAATGACTGAACAGGTCAAACAACAGATACCAATTTACCCATCATTCATCCCCAAATGATTTCTAAGGTGGAGGGAAGGAAGGAGCCAGTGTATTTAACCTTAATGCTCTACCTTGATAGCTTAAACATAACCTTACGCAAACCACCAAAACTTCCAACTACCTTGGTGTACCCAACCTCAATAAAAAATTAATTCGATCCTGCTCTTTCAAGGAATTCCTTCCTTCGAGCGGCACTAGGCTAATAAGAGTACTCTTCCTCGAGTGCCCCAAAAATCCGGGGTCTCACCGAAACACTAGAGCGAAAGAAATTCACACTTAACAAACGAAACAATTTCCCATGCCACGGGGACTAGATCACACCATAGAGATCCCTTTCCCGCTATACCCAGAGTTCTACTAACCCGAACTCCATTTTGGAAGCTTCCTATGGGGTATATGCCCCTCACATATCATAAAACCACCTTACTCCTAACACTATACCCCGAGACACCACGTATCTCAAAACCACATAACACTAAAATTCCATTGGAACCCATCCTACCTTGAGATTTTAGTCAACTCTTGTCTTAGGGGGTATTCTACCCGGGCACTTAAACCCTACCAAGGCTATATCAAGCACACCCTCACCACTCTAGGAGAAGTAAAACCAGGTATTATCATGACCGACAAGAGGGATAACAATGTTAAAGAACCCCTTTAATAACCCCACTCCCTCAATTCACCCTACCACTAAGGATCATCAATAATAAACCATCCAATAATCACCCTCATAACCTAAGCCTATGAGAAGTGTCCAACACTACCCAATCAATTACGGGTAATCTTGCCAAATTCTACATGGGTGACTATTTCCACCGAAGGTCAATCATAATTTTACAAATACCCCGGGCTGCCATATCTATCCCTTTCTTTTATCGTGCATGTATGCTAAATAATCTATGCCATAACTCACAACTCAATTAGCAATTTAAAATAACCCGAGAATGAAAAACAAAATAGGGAAAAACAAGGCATAATCCTGCTATAGCGGCTTGCACACTGCTAGCGACCCCTAACAGTAGAATCCTAGAAAATTTACCATTCTCTGTAAAATTCTCTCATTCCCCTTCCCTATTTTCAATATTAACACATGGAATCGCATTACGGTCTTAAAACATAACCTCTACACCAACCTAAACTATGCATAGTTGAGAATTTAGCAACACATTTTCATAAATCAGTTACAAAACACCCCAGAACCACGCACAATAACACAATCCCCCTATCGTACACTACTAGTCCCCGTTTTTCCTTTATATGGTTCTCAACCAATCCTGACTATCCCTAAACTAGAGCTTCTCCACAATCATCAATCCTTTTTTGTTCCCTTACCATCTATATCAATGGTAAGTCTATACCCGAAAATAATACCAACCATTCCAATTAAGGCATACCACAATTATCATTAAAGAAATCACAATTTTTAAAGCCGGAATAAATTTTCTTAAGTCACAATCATGAGTTACCACAAAGACTTTCTTACCATAATTCTCACTATTAAGAAATAATAGCCCTTTCCCCTGGTACTTTTTCACATACAAACCACTTGAAACATAAGTTTCCACAAGCATATATATCATTTTTCCCTTATAATTTTTACCAATGATAAGACCCTGCCCAACATTTAGCATTCTGTTTTCCACTTGAAATCACAAAATAAGAATTCCCTTAATCATTAGCACATAACTAAGTTAGTACCTTTTCATGATCAAAATATTCACAGCAAATCAAACAATTGCACACCACACATTTGCAGTCATTCAAACAACATCAATACACATAAGCACAATCTCAAGTCCCAAGCTTCAACACTCAATCAAATCAGTTTCATTACCTTTTATTTGCCTCATGGATGACCGTTAGCCGATCCATCCATTCCTTTACATAGCCTTCCCGGCCAGATACCAATTGGAACCTTCCCGGTTCAAATTTCCCTTACTTGTGTCATCTTAATTAGAGTCAAATGACATTTTTTTTCCTTATCGAGATACCAATTGGAATGAGAGATACCAATTGGACTCAACCCATACAAGCAAGTAACAAACAACACGAAAGGAATAAAAGAAGAGAGATGTTTCCTAGAATGTTTCATAGCTTTCCAAAGATTAGATGTGGACGTCAACACACCAGTCCGCAGGATTCTATTTAACATTTTGCTCTTGTACTGGGATACTGGTAACCTAGGCTCTGATACCATCTATCACGACCCCACTACCGGGCCGTGGAGGTGCCTACTCTATGCACATAGATAGATGAACTCTTACCACCTGTTCCAACAGGTAAATGCAGAAAATCAAGTATAACCATAAAATCCTCCATTTAATAGAGGAAAAACCTTTACAGTATTTCATTTAACAAAACCCTTTACAAAAGATTACGATAACCCAATTCTTACAATTGGAAGTAACCCTCCCTAGGATTTAGTCTAAACAGGTACAAGAGCTACTACATGAGTAATACGAGGAAATGTAAAATGTCACAACTTCCACCGTAGGAACAAGAGTAGAAGCTACTGAAGATCACCATTGTCTTATACCTATGAAACATCACCAATCCTGCAACCATACTATACCCAAAAAGGTATAGCAAGAGTAGAATCAGTATAAACACACATACTTATAAGCATCATCGATCGACCCAAATCCATTCCATACCATCATATAAGAAATCAAGAGAAATACACAATTTATTATAATACTCGACCATTCAATATTCACCTTACCAAAACCCTATATCAACCCTAGCCTGCCTATTTCTTCCGCTGCCAACTCCGCTATTATGAGACGCGATGCTCTGACTCCTAGGACATTCCCAAGTTTCCTTGACCCTTAGACTTTCCAAGTCACCTTGACACCTAGACTTCCCAAGTCACCTTGTCATTACTTAATATTTATGCCCATACCCGGCTATCCTTCCCTTACTCTAGTCAACCAATATGACTCAACAACCCAGAATAAGATCCCCTACTTGGTGATGTAGACCACACCCGTCGTACCGCTACCTACTAGAAAAAAACTTCCCCAATGACCCCCAGGGTTATACTCAACAAGTAACAACAGCCAACATTATAATTAGACCACAAGCTCTTCCTTAGCTTATCGACTGCACGTAACAAGTCTAACCGACATTGACAATTCACAGTAACAACAAACATATATACTTTTTACATAACTCGAACCAAACAGGGATTTTTAGAACATCATCTATACCAATAACATGCGACCCTAGTTCACCGAAGAACCACATTTCACTTAAGCACACTAACCCAGCCCTTCAAGGACCAACTATACGCCAAATACTAACAAATCTCAACCCTCTAAGGAACCCAACATATGAATTACAATAAGTAACAATTAGACCCATAACTATACAATTCCAGACTCTTAGTCTTCCTTCTAAACTTATCAACCACATGGAACAGGTTCAACATCCAACTTACACGATGAGCAAGTAACAATAGCATATACCCTTTTTATCCTTCCCGGACTGACCATGATCTCTATACCAATACTTAGTGTTAACATGCAATTCCCGATCCACCCCCAGACTATCCCCACATTTAAGTGTAGTAACCCGGCCCCTCAATGACCAATATAATTAATTATACATTCAAGAATACAACCCGATCCACTCATGGAACCATTGAAATAAATACAGTCAATGCAAGTAAAACAACCCATACCAGGCGTGGTACCCAAGCCAACCTTTATGACTTCCCATACCAGGCATGGTACCCAAGCTAACCGTTAGTATTCTCGTACCAGGCATGGTACCCGTGCCAACCATTAGTATTCTCATACCAAGCGTGGTACCTGAGCCAATCGTTAGTATTCCTATACTAGGGGTGGTACTCGAGCCAACTGTTAGTATTACCGTACAAGGCGTGGTACCCAAACTAACCTAATGTCACACCAAGTCTAACAAATCACAAATAATGAACAAATATACTTGTAAACCAACAAGCAACAAACAAGTTCATTTAACAAGACTGATAACCAGACAATTAGACATTCACAATTCATTTCCTAAGCATGCAACTCATACAATACTAAATAATGGTACATGAACACATAATGCATATTAGAAGTTAGTAACCATCACCTACCCCAATTCCGGGTACATAAACTCAACCTTGAATCCTGTCTGAAGACCAAGCCCTCCTTCTAACCCTTTTTAACACATGACTGGTAGATACATTTATTCCTGACCCTTTTCTAAAATAGATACAATAGGGGGAAGACATCACCTAACCTTGGTACTTTAACCATTTATATTATTCTAGTTCCTTTATATCAATTCATTTTTGAAGACTCCCTTTTATAGGTCATTTAACTATCCCAAAACATTCTTGGTTCCCCAAACCTTCCCGACACTCTAGTCCTGGGATTCTATCATCAAACAACATATAATAATCATAAATAACCCAGAATACAAACACACCTCCCTGACATTATCAATTCAAAATCAATAAACCAACTAAACCATACAATGCTCCTCCAGACTCTGCTACCAAAGGCCTAGACACAGTTTCTCCTTTCTATCTATACAATAATATAATATGAAAGTGGGTCTAATATACTCAATGAAAGGAAACCTAGCCTACTTGGATGCCATACAGCTGCACAATGTATTTTCTGGCTCCGTGAATGCATTCCCTGATGGATGACAGGTCCAAAATCCATGGTTTTGCATCCTTTTAACTGGAATCTCCCCTCCCCATGGCTCCCAAGCCTTGAGCAGCCTAGGAGGGTTCTTAAAGTGACCCTTATCTATTTTTGGGGGTGAATAGGAGAGAATGAAATTATAAAACCCATTTTTTTGAGTTTTTTGATCCCGTCGCTCCACTATAGTGGTCCACACTCTACTATAGTTGTACCGTCATAGTGGAACCCACCGTTATAGTGGTGTTTACCGGTGTTGACTCCTTCTATAGTGGTAATTTCTCTGCTATAGCGGAGGTCGCAATAGCACTGTGTCAATGCCTATAGCAGTTGACATGGGATAGAAAGTCATAAAGTTCCCCAAAAGTGTCCATTTCACAACATATTTCAAATCTTGACGTTCTGAACCAACCCTTTCATGTCAAATTTGATATTGGGAGTTCTACTCACTTCAATTCACTTCTGTAAAGTCCTACGGACTCCTTAACACCTTAGTTAATTGAAAAATTAGCTTAACCTTAAACATCTTACCCAATCCTATCCTAGATTTCCCTAGACCTTACCACACTCTTAATTCATCTAAGATTAACTTAGCCTAAAATTTCTAACTCCCTAACCCTGAAGTTTATCTAACTTGCTCTTCGCACAAATGGCTCACCCATAATGAGGTACCTTTTAATAATGACTTAATAGGTCATTACAAAAATTTATAGAAATTTCTCTATGTCAACCCTTCATAGAGTCACCTCAAATGATCTAGAAGAGTTGGAGATGACTGATTTTGATGTTATTCTTGGATTTGATTGGTTGCATGCATGTTATGCCTTGGTTGATTGTCGTATCCAAGTTATCAGTTTCAAGTTTCCAAATGAACCTATCTTAGAGTGGTAGGGTAGTCCTCTATCCTCAAAGGGTCATTTCATAGCTTACCTCAAGGCTAGGAAGATGATCGCCAAGGGTTATGTCTATCATATAATTTGGGTTATGGATTCGGTGTCCAAAACCCTATCTCTCCAGTCAGTTCCTATTGTAAATGAATTTCCTGAAGTGTTTCTTGAGGATCTACCCGGAGTCCCTCCTGAGTGGGAGATTGACTTTAGGATAAACCTTATTCCTAATATGCAACCTATATCTATTCCTCCTTACAGAATGTCTCTAGCGGAGCTTAAGGAACTGAAAGATCATTTGGAAGACCTTCTTGATAAGGGTTTTATCAGGCTTAGCATCTCCTTATGGGGTGCTCTAGTTTTATTCATGCGTATGAAATATGGTTCTCTCAGAATTTATATCGACTATCGTCAGTTGAACAAGGTCACAATTAAGAATAAGTATTAGAGAGTGTGACATTCCAAAGATAGCCTTCAGAACTTGGTATGATCATTATGAATTTGTGGTTATGTCCTTTGGACTAATGAATGGTCTTGTAACCTTTATGGGACTAATGAACCATGTGTTCAAGTAGTATTTGAATATGTTTGTTATTATTTTCATTGATGATATTCTTATCTACTCTCGAAGTGAGAATGAGCATGCGGAACACTTGCGAGTTATGTTGCAAACTCTCAAGGATTGATAGCTATTTGCTAAGTTCAGTAAGTGTGAACTCTGGATGCAGTTTATTGCTTTTCTGGGTCATATTGTGACTAGAGATGGTATTAGAGTTGGTTCACAGGAAATAAGGCAGTAAAGAACTGGCCTAGACCCACTTGCCCGTCAGATATTAGGTGTTTTTAGGTTTGGCTGGTTACAACATGAGATTTATGGAAGGACTCTCATCCATAGCTGCCCCATTGACTCATTTGACTCAGAAAAAGGTTAAGTTTCAGTGGGATGATGAGTGTGAGAAGAACTTTCAAGAATTGAAGACTAGGTTGACCATAACTCCAGTTTTGGCTCTACCCGAGGGCTTGGATGGATTTGTTGTGTATTGTGATTCTTCTATAATTGGTTTGGGTTATGTTTTGATGCATCATGGTAAGGTGATTGCTTATTCTTCTAGACAGCTTAAGATTCATGAGAAGAACTACCCTACTCATGATCTTGGTTTAACGGCAATGGTTTTTACTTTGAATATTTTGAGATACTACTTGTATAGTGTCCACGTGGATGTATTCACCAATCATAAGAGTCTTCAGTATGTGTTCACTCAGAAGAAATTGAATCTTCATCAACGAAGATGGCTTGAGCTTCTTAAGGATTATAATATGAGTGTGCTTTACCATCCGGGTAAGGCCAATGTAGTGGCTGATGCACTTAGTGGATTGTTTATGGGTAGTGTGTCTTTGGCTGAGGACGGAAAGAAGGAGTTGGCCAAGGATGTCCATAGACTTGCTCAATTGGGAGTTTGCATTATGAATTCAGCAGATGGTGGTGTTATCATTCAGAATAGGCCTGAATCATCTTTGGTAGTTGACCTAAAGGAGAATCAAGATAGTGATCCTATTTTGCATCAGTTGAAAGGTGCAGTACATTAGTAGGGATTAAAGGTTTTCTCCCAAGGGAGAGATAGTGTGCTTCGATATCAGGTCCAATTGTGTGTTCCTAATATAGATGGGTTGAGATAATGGATTTTGATAGAGGCTTAGAGCTCCAGGTATTCTATCCACCCCGGTGCCACAAAGATGTACCGTGACCTATGGAAAGTCTATTGGTGGAATGGCATGAAGAGGGACATAGCAGATTTTGTAGCAAAGTGTCCCAAATATCAACAAGTGAAGGTACAACATCAGCGACCGGGTGGCATGACTCAAGATATTGATCTTACTAATTGGAAGTGGGAAGTGATTAATATGGACTTCATTACAGGCTTACCTCGTACTCGCAGGAAGCATGATTCTATATGGATAATTGTCGACAGGATGACTAAGTTATCTCACTTCTTGGCTGTCAAGACTACTAATTCAGTAGAGGATTATGATAGACTCTACATCCATGAGATTTTCTGATTGTATGGTGTTCCATTGTCTATTATCTCAGATAGGGGTACTCTGTTCACATCCCAATTTTAGAGATCATTTTTGAAGGGTCTGGGTACTCAGGTCAATCTATCACACCTTTTCACTCGCAGATGAATGGCCAGGTATATCGTAATATTCATACCTTAGAGGATATGTTGAGAGCTTGTGTGATTGATTCAAAGGTAATTGGTATGATCACTTACCTCTTATCTAGTTTGCCTACAACAACAGCTTTCATTCTAGCATTCAGATGGCTCAGTATGAGGCACTTTATGGTCGGAGGTGTAGATCTCCTATTGGTTGGTTTGAGATAGGTGAAGCGGCTTTGATTTGTCTAGATTCAGTCCATGAGACTATGGAGAAAGTTTAGATTGTAAGGGAGAGGTTAAAGACCACTCAGAGTCGACAGAAATCATATGCAGATGTGAGAAGGAGAGAATTATAGTTTGAGGTGGATGATTGGGTATTTTTGAAAGTGTCACCCATGAAGGGTGTGATGAGATTTCATAAGAAAGGGAAGCTTAGTCCCCGATATGTAGGTCTCTACAGGATTCCGAGGAGAGTTGGTAGTGTTGCTTATGAGTTGGAGTTACCAGCCGAGCTAGAAGTGGTTCATCCAGTTTTCCATGTTTCCTTGTTGAAGAAGTGTGTTGGCTACCCGACCTTGATTGTACCCTTAGAGGATGTGGGGGTGAAGGACAACCTCATATTTGAATAAGCTCCCATTGAGATACTTGATCGTCAGATTTGAAGGTTGAGGAACAAAGAAGTCGCTTTGATGAAAGTCCTTTGGAGGAACAAACTAGTTGAGAGAGCTACTGGGGAAGCAGAAGCAGACATGAAGGCCAAGTATCCTCACCTCTTTCCTTTCTATCCAGTTTCAGTGTGAGGTAACAGTTTCCTCCTTAGCATGTCTCCCTGATTCTATTACATTAGCTTTTCCTCATGATCTTAGAATGCATTCATGTTTTTCGAAGTTAGTTCAGTCATGTTTTAAATTAAAGATTCAATCTTCATGCCTACTCTTCAGTATTCATGTTCCGTTGGTTGGTATTGTAATTTTCTCTTAGATTTTCCTTACTTAGTCTTTATTCGAGGATAAATGATCCCAAGGGGGAGATATTGTAACATCATGGAATTCAAACCAGCTTTTAATCTTAGAAACTCTGAAATATTTGAAGTTCCCAGGAATCACGAGCCCAGACCACGAGCCATGGACTGAACCATGAGTCATGGAAAGGACTCGTGAAACCTGTCCAGCAGACCATTCTCAAGTCTAAGAAGCACAACTGGATTTCACGGTTTATGGATGGTTCTATGAGTTATAGAACCAGTTTGTGAAACTCAGACTGGGGTCCATGGATCAAACCAAGAGTCATAGACCCTGCTCATGGAAATCAAACCCGCAGCTTTCATTTTGTCTTAGGAACCACGACCTCAATCCACGAGTCATGGTTCCATTTATGGTCTGTGGAAAGGGTCCATGGAACCTAAAGTCGAGTTTAATCAGTTTTTCCCAGATTTGACCCAGGGGTATTTTTGTAATTTCCTACCTTTTAAACTCCTAAGTGAGGTTGTTTTGGGAAATTCTAGAAGGGTTTTATCCCCAATTAGCCTAAGTCTTCTCCCAAACTCTCATTCAAGCTCTAAAAGAGGAAATAACTCCATTCTCCCAAGTTCCAAGATAAAGATTTCATCTTCAAGTCTCCATCCCTCAAGTCCTAGATTAAGAAAGCTTCAATTAAGGTATGTGGATATTCAATAAGGGATTTATTTCACCTTTATGCCCAAAACCCCCACACTCTATATTATTTTTATGAACTTTCAAATTAGGGTTCTTACCCAATTCTCATGGGTTTTTCTATACAGTGTCTTCTCATGATTTTCCTATGAAAGCTAAGTCTAAATTCCATGATTTTGTATGAGTTTTTAAAAGTAAATTTCTATTTCATGAATTGAAGACTAAACCTAGCAAATTTTCCATGCATGGATTGAATAAGCAAATTGGCATATTTTGATTGCATGACCTCATGAATTTCAAGCAGTTGCATGCCTAGTTCTTATTTTTATGAAATTGCATATGATTATAGGATTGAACTAATGCCATGAAAACCGTTAAGATATGATCCTATTATGAATGATATGACATCCCGACATGCCATCAATGGTCATGAACAATTTTTCAAAAGCAAGGTTTGTGAGTAGTATGACATTCGGGTTTGCCATCATGTCCATGAATAAGCTTTGATATCTAGATATGTCATATGTATGTGAGCACTATGATATATATATTTTGGAAGTAGTATTTAGCACCGAGCAATGAGATTCTAGATAACCCAAGTCCAAAACTACGTTTCCACTGTAGGTTGCCCTCCGTGGCTTTATGACAGGATCCTTATAAACATGGATCTAACCTTGGCCGATTAGGACAACCATTTTCAATGTGGGTGCATGACACTGGACTCCATGTAGCTCAAAATAGTTTAATATCGGATAATATAAACTCCCGTATGAATGTTTTCATGTTATTAAGTTATGTGATATCATATTTGAAGTTTGACTTCTATTTCATGTATTATGCTTAAACTACGATATTTACTTATGATTTCTCTTATTATGCATGAACTAAGTTTTAAGTATGTTTTAAAGAACATTTTATCATATTATCTCATAGGTTCACATATTCAGTATATTTCATAGTACTGATGCATATTCTTGTGTTGCATCCTATTATGATGCACATTCAGGTTCCCTTTCTCATGAACGTGGCTAGAGACTGCAGTCTATTGATAAGTTGGTATTCTACCTACCTATTAAGCTCTTAATCTTATACTTTTGCTAATATAAAGTGGTAAATAGTGCAAATAACATGGATTACTTCTATTTTGCAGGTCTCTGTGTTTTAGAAGTGCTCGGGAAGAATTCAGATGAAAACAAGTCAAAAGGAAGCTATTCAGAGAAGCAAGTGACTGAAAGCAGCATATGCCTATGTGAACGTGGTGCCCACCACGCGTACGTGAAGGTCAATTGAAGAAAATCTCCATGAATGTGATGCAATGACCACATATGTGAAGGTCAACCAGACAAAGACACTTTGCGTACGCGGTAGACCTTCTGCGTAGGCTAAGAAGGAAAGCGGAGGCAGCTGGATAGTTTCAGAATTTCACACATTTAGAAACCCCGATCTATAAAAAAGACTCCCTAGCTAATTGGAAACCTATCTTTGGCTAATCTTTGGACTTTTGGCAAAGCTTGGAGAGCAAGTTCATCAACCAATACTATAGGAATGAAGATTTGGATGCTCTTTATTGTAAAATCCTTAGTTTCCATTCTTCAACTCTTGTTCTTAATTGCTATTTTATTAGTGTATTTGTTGAATGGAAATTTGGGTTTGTATTAGAGATAATACTTGTTTGGGTATTGAATTCACATCTAGATTTTTCTCTTGCTTGATTATTTGGGTCTATTGAATCCTCCATTCTTGAATTTATAGTTAATGGTTGCAAACATTGACTTAGCTTTCTAATTTGGGTTTTTTCTTGAGAAAGGATTTCCCTAAATTTGGGATGATTCAATAGTGAGGATTTGGGGTTTCAACTCTAAATAGAGGCTAGAGATAGTTTGGTTGCCAGAAACTCCCATCTAAGAGTTGGTGTTAGAAATTGCCCAACTCACCCAAGTTAAATTATTGGTTATTGCACACTCGTGGTGATTCGAGAGAACCCATGGGGATAGTTGCTTGATTGGTCGAATGATGGTTAAGTACACCTTTAGCCAAGACTACCCATGTGTTGATCGGGTGCAAATCTTGTGAATTGAATTTCCATTCCCAATTCTCCCTTGTTATCCTTGCTTGGCGAAAGCAAGGTGAAAGCCATTGATCAAAACCTATCTTTTATTTGATTTTCTTTATCTTTTGATTTTCTTTATCTTTTGATTTAGTCTAACCCCCTCCCCCCCTCTTTAGATATCTTTCCCCTTTTGTTAGTTGAACTTTAATAAGTTGCTTAGATTCTTTATTAGCTCGATCTTGACTACATTGTTCTCTGTGGGTACGACCCCGACATCCATTGGGAATATAAATGTGTTCTTCTCTAATGATCGCAATCACCTCTATTGGAGAGTGTATTTGAGAGTTATCAGTTATCCAGTACTTGTTGGTGAGTCCTCATCTTTCGAGGACTAGTTATGAGTCTATTATTTTTATGTCTTTTCTTCAGTACTTAGAGTTAGCTGGGGTCTTGTCCCAGCAACTCATTATGATATGATTAGAGGATTTTCAGACATAACTAGATATTCAGTATTTCATGTTTCAAATTGTGATATTCCTAGATCTTTATGTTTATGTTGAGTTAGTGTGCTTACCCTTTAGTTATGCTTCCGCTATTGTTATCTATGTTCTATTACGTCATGCTAATGCCAAGGGTTAACTTGGGATTACTTGTGGTCTCGGGTCCTGTGTTACACCTAGGGGTAGCCTCTGGGTGTGACATAAGGCAAATAGAACCAGATCCATACATAACTGCTCTAGCCCCACAGTGGGAGACGAACTGGTTACCCTAAAAATGGTATTGTTAAATATGTAGATAAGGCCAAGAGCACGCACGTTAGATCTAATTCCATTTGGGATCCATTACCAGCAAATTGATTATCTAAGGAATGAGATAGTGAACATAAATACAAGTAAAAACATAACAAAGCTATAAAAAGTAAGGGATCCATGTGAAGGGGCCCCTTGGGATGATCCTCAAGAGTCCAGGTTAGTCTACAAGGGTCTAAAATCAATACGAAAGCAGTAAGAAGGCTAAAGCTTAGAGCGCATGTACAAATATATTGTATTATTATATTTGGTTATAGATTGTGGGGTGTCCCATTCTAATTAAGAGGAAGTCCTTATTTATAGATTAAAATGTGAGGCTAGTGGCCAATCAGAGCGCTCTATTCTATGGCGCCCTGATAGTACTATTGCCAATGAAAACTAATACTAAGTGTCTTATCCATTATAGGTGTCAGGTTGAATTTACATTCTAGGTTAGACAGGTACAATATGTGTTTGACCTTCTAACAGTCTTAATGCTCTTGTCCTATTATTATTGTCATTCACTCTATTCGACTCTATTGAGATGCAGAGGTATCATCTCATTAAGTTTATACGCGTAAATTACACCTCCAAAAGAGATATAAAGTGGTCGTTGTCAAATATAGAATCTAATTGAGAGTTAGGGTTGAATCCAACAGAGAATATGGTAAGAAACATGTCTATAGTGGTTATCCAAATTGTGGTCTTTAGTTTGAGATGGGTTTAACATGAAAATTAAAGTTCAAGACTTTTCGTTATTAGTAACCAATGCTGAGAAATTGTTGTTGTTGTTGTATTCAAATTATGAGAAGAAACTAAGACTGTGTTCCCCATGATTTTATAACTTTGCTGGTGTATGTTACTAGTGATCTATCCCAGTGATCTATATGAAAAGCTAACGATTTTAGTTCAACCAAAGTCTTTTGACCCAATTAGAAGAATTTCACTTGAAATCCTTTCGTTCTTCAAGTGTTTAAGTATTAAGCTTCATTAATTATTTTGGATTGACTTTCCTTGTGAGAGTTCAAGTCAATAGATGAGGGATAGAAACCCCAAATCTCCATTCTTAATCTCTTTTCCTAACCTTTATTTCTTTTATTAAGCAAGATTTATGGCGAGTTCTAACATTTGCAACCACTAAAAAGTAATCAAAGCGAAGAGATTAACAATACATGCATATTTACCATTCCAGAATCACTATTTCATTTAAACTACATTCGTTATTCCATCATGGTTTCCACAACCCTAGTTATGGTATTTATCATCTCATGCTTGCAAGAATCACATCAAAAGACGTAGTAGAATTCATAATAATTAACTTAAAAAAGAAGTGTAGTGAAAACTGAATTGTATTACCCAAATAAAAATCCAAAGTCGTAGCAAAATAACCAAGAATCAAGAACAAAGATCAATGTATGTTCCTAGTTCCAAAACGTGCGTTACAAATCAATAATAATTTGTAATGTCAAAAAAAATCCTAAGGAAAGTATTAATAGACATAAAATCCTATCCTAAACAAACTAGGAAAATTTGGCCACATCAGCATTCTACGGACTGTAGTTCATGACTACGGTTCTTAGTCTTCAGGAATCAGTCATCCTTTTGCTAAGTCAAATAGGATACTGCAGGTTCTCAAGAGTTAGTTTATGATCCGTGTTTCTGAATTACGATCCATATATTTGAACCATAGTCTTGAGTTCAAAATTTCTTCTTCTCAGAACCTTAATCTACAAGTGACAGGACAAGCCATAATTTTGGTTTTACAATCCGTATACAAGATCGTACAATAAATATCCAATTTACAACTTTGCAGAATACTTTCTACGATCAAAAGAATGGTTTGTTTATTGCAACTACGGGCTATATTTTTGCACTTTAATTTGTCAAGATTCAGATCATGTTCTATAATCAACAGGATGGTTCATAGAATAATACTACGCTCTATCATTTCTTTTATGGCTCCAGACAAAATAATTTTCAGCTCAAACTCCACTTTTTGCTCACAGACCTCGTTTTTCACAAAAACTATCATATCTAACAAAAATACACTTAGAACTTACAAAATCATTAGTTAAATGTGTTGAGAGTATCGTGAAATCCCGAAACATCAACACCCTTAACTTAAAACTTTGCTTGTCCTCAAGCAACTAAAATAAGACTCTTTATCACGACACTTGGGCATATGAAAACAAGGAAATCTATAGCAGTTACATGAACAATTGGCAACACATATTCAAAAATTTTTACCCCTCCCTTTTATTAAAAATAGATCTGCATAATTTAGAGCACCTCAAGCTAACACCGAAGGACCAAAGAATGACATTAAGCTATTGATAGACGACTACGCATACACCAGCGATACACAACTTTCACAGCTAGCAATTAGACAATGTCACCCTAGTGCCCTCACATATCAAAGAATGTCCCTCACACATTTATTTAGTTTAGACAGGGACGGTATAAATAAGTGCGCTCAAACTCATAAAGAAGTTTAAATAATGCACGTACATATACCATAGACTTGCCTTTATTTTCTATGTTTTTTCATCCGATGGTGTAACACCTCAGAAAAATGAACCAGCTATTGAGTCCTAAATCCATGAAGTTCATAGCTTTTCTGTAATTATGGGTCACCACGGGCACCGCCACGGGGGTCGTAGCTTATACAGCCTGTGGGGTGTCTCGTGGGAACCAAACAGTTGGATTGTGCCATCTGCCTCAGCCCGATGAATGGTCACGACGGGCGTCATAGGTGCGACGGCCCGTGGGAACCCACCGTCGAAATGATCCAGGGCCCTTCCCCCTTGTCCGCCTTCCCCTCGACGGGCAACCCCATGGGTGTCGCAAGAGCGATAGGCCGTGGGTGCTCATCGTTGAAATTGTCTAGCAGACCTCCACCAAGGTACCCCTGCTCGACGCCTTGGCCTATGGGCCATCGTCGGCATGATACCCATTGGGTAACCCGTAAGGTGGCCCAGTTTCCTGCAATTTCTTATTTATGTCCTAGGGGTATTTTTGTCATTACCCTCCTTTTTACTCCTAAATGATGTCATTTTGACTATTTCAAGAAAGGTTTTCACCCTTATTATCCCAAGTCTCTTCTAAATCCTTCATTCACCTCCCAAAAAGGAAAAGAATTCCCTCAAGCTCAAGGTCTCAATCTTCAAGTTCAAGTCTCCTAAATCTTTCCAATTCAAGTGGGTTAGCTCCAATCAAGGTATGTGGGTATTCAACAATGGTTTCCTTTCACCGTTTTGTCCCAAAAAAAAGCCCAATCCTTATTTTGAATTATGAATTTGTGAAATTAGGGTTTTGATTTAAATTGTGGAAAACTTATGAAATCAGTTTCTATGCATCAATTCATGGTTTCTTATGGTTTATCTATTATTTTATTAAGATTACTAAATTGGTTTCAAAACCCCGTGTTAAAGTTCACTTCTAGCATGATTCCATTGAATTGCATGATTTCAAGTGAAAGTTTACATATTAGATAACATGGCCTCTATTATCATGAAATTGCATGCCTAATTCTTTAAGTTATGAATTTAGAAGGAAAAGCATGTTTTGAATTATTGCTATGCTAAGTTTTAAGGATTTTGAAGTATGAACAATATGACAGATGATATGTATCCATGTTTTATGAAAGAATTGGTATCTAGATGTGCCTACCTAAGCTATGAGAATTGCATGATTCCAGATGTGTTTTCATGCTTTTCAAATACGATTTGGCGTGAGATTGTGCCACTATGAAATTATGAGCTATATGTATATGTTTTAGGAGTAGTATTTAGCACCGAGCGACGAGGGTTCGATTACCTAAGTCCAAAACTACACTGTCAGCATAGGTAATTAAATGAAGTGCCCTATGGGCTTATGAGAGTTGTACCACATATTGATCATGGTGTCCTGTGCTTAGCGGGCATTAGGACAGCTTTACCAACTAGGGTTATATAGATGAATATGGTGACTCATTCTTTGGCACGGTTCAAGTCAGCTTTGCTAACTAGGGTTATATAGTTAGATTCCATGTAGCTCGCATGGTTTATTGTCGGTTATAAGAAACTCCCGTATGAATGATTTCAAGTTTTCTAAGCTTTATGATATCTTATGTTGAGGTTTTGACTATGAACTCATGCTTATTACGCAAACTATGATATTTACTTATGACTTCTTCGATTATGCATGAACTCAGTTTTCAATTATGTTTTAAGCATGTTTTCATATTATTTATGCATATCCCGCATACTCGGTACATCCTATAGTACTGACGCATATCTTGCACTGCATCCTTTGATGATGAAGATTTAGGAGTCCCTCCCCAGGCACGTGACTAGAGCTTCTAGGCCACTCTATCTATCAGCTGTGTGTGAGTCCTCTTAGGTTGAGAACTAGTCATGTTATTAGTTTGTGTTGGCTTTTTATTTACGAACTTTGAGTTAGATAGGGTCTTGTCCTAGCAACTCTTTATGTTATGAGTAGAGGCTTTTCAGACATAGACAATATTCGAGTCTTTTAGATCTTGTATGCCTATTTGGCTTGACTATCCATTTATGCTATCCTGACTTTATCTATTATGCCTCCGCTTATCTTTGTTATACTTGAAAATGCTATGACCAAGGGTTAGCTTGGGGAAATTATGGTCCCAAGTCCCGTGTTACATCTACGGGGTAACCTCAGGATGTGACAAACTTTGTATCAGAGCCTCAGGTTCAAGAGTCCTAGGATGTCTGAAAGCTGCATCGAGTAGAGTCTTTTTCATGTGTGTGAAGCGCGCTACACATATGAGAGGGAAGCTATGAGATGTCTTAGAAAACTTCACTTCTTTCATGATCATGTCATTTGATAAAGCTTAAATCTTATGTTCCTCTAATCCTCTTCTTGTACATTTTAGATTATGCCTCCTCGACGTGCTATGCCTTCCTGAGCCACTCAGAATGATGTTCATCCTGTTCCTGTCCTCGATGTCATGAATGAGGAGTTCAAAAATGCCATCTATTTGCTAGCCCAGACTTTGGCCACTCAGGCCAATCAGCAGGCTCCTGCCCCAGTCCACTCTCAAGGTGGGGTAGCGTCCCGAGTTCATGACTTCGTCCGGATGAACACACTAGAATTTTTGGGTTCGAAAGTGAGTGAGGACCCGCTCAACTTTATTGATAAAGTGAAGAAGATATTTGAAGTTATGCAAGTGGTTGGTGTTAATTTTGTTGAGCTTGCATCCTATTAACTCATGGATGTAGCTCATATTTGGTTCATGCAATGGAAGAAGACTAGGGTGAGGGACGCGGTATCCATGACTTGGGAGTGTTTTGAGAGGTACTTCCTAGATAGGTTCTTTCCAAGAGATTTGAGACAAGTGAAGGTGGAGGAATTTGTGAACTTGAGACAGGGGTCAATGTCGGCTCAAGAGTATAGTCATAAGTTCACTCAGTTGTCTAGATATGCTCCCTCCATGGTAGTGGACCCGCATGATCAAATGAGCAAGTTCATATATAGGGTTTCTGATGTGGTGAAGAAATAGTGTAGGTCTGCCTTGTTGTTGAGTGATATGAACATTTCCCGACTTATGACTCATGTCCATCAGATTAAGGGTGACAAGCTTAGGGAGATGGCAAGGGAGAACAAGAGGGCTAGATCCGAGGGATCAGGTTTTGGTCATCACAGGTCCGGAGGTGGACATCGCTCTTCTTTCCAGAAGAAGTTATCAGGATCCGTTCTTTCTTCTGCTAGTGCTCCTACCTAGGCCCAGAGGCCTCATTATGATCAGAGTGGTAGAGGACCTGGTTCTTATTCTCTGTCTCAAGGTAGTGTTGCTAAAGGATCTTCCTACCCAGCTTGTGTTAAGTGTGGGAAGATTCATTATGGTGAGTTATTGGCTAGTTCAGGTAGTTTCTTCATATGTGGTCAGGCTGGACATCATGTTTGAGATTTTCCTTCCACTAAGAAGGGGCAGGGAGGTAGTAGGGCTCAGTCTGCTCCAGTAGCCCCAAGAGGTTGACCAGCCCAGCAGGGCGCAACTTCTAGTTCTGGTGGTCAGCGCCAGAACCGTATCTATGCTATGTCCTCCCATCAGGATCAGGAGAGTTCTCTAGATTTTCTCACTGGTATGTTGAAAGTCTTCTCTTTCGATGTGTATGCTTTGTTAGATCCCGGTGCTTCCTTATCTTTCCTGACTCCTTATATAGCATGCAAATTCAAAGTATGTCCTGAATTGCTTTTAGAACCCTTTTGTGTTTCTACTCATGTTGGTGAGTCAGTATTAGTCAAAAGAATCTACCAAAGTTGCCCGATCTCAATCCATCATAGAGTCACTACAGCGGATTTAGTGGAGTTGGAGATGACTGATTTTGACGTCATTCTTGGAATGGATTAGATGTATGCATGTTATGCTTCTGTTGATTGTCGTACTTGGGTTGTCAGTTTCAAGTTTCCAAATGAACCCGTTTTAGAATGGCAAGGTAGCCCCCCTTTCTCAAAAGGTTGTTTCATATCTTATCTTAAGGCTAGGAAGATGATTTCAAAGGGGTATGTTTATTACATAGTGCGGGTTATGGACACGGAGTCCAAAACTCCATCACTTCAGTCTGTTCCTATTGTAAATGAGTTTCCAGATGTGTTTCCCAAGGATTTGCCCAGAGTCCCTCCCGAGCGAGAGATAGACTTTGGGATAGATCTTCTCCCAGATATGAATCCTATCTCTATTATTCCATATAGAATAGCTCCCACATAACTTAAAAAGTTGAAAGATCGGTTGAAGGATCTTCTTGATAAGGGTTTCATCAGGCCTAGTATTTCTCCATGGGGTGCCCCAGTTTTGTTTGTTTGAAAGATGGATGGTTCTCTTAGAATGTGTATTGACTACCGCCAGTTGAACAAGGTCACAATCAAGAATAAATATCCCATTCCTAGGATTGATAACTTGTTCGATCAGCTTCAGGGTGCTAGTTTCTTCTCCATGATCGACCTTAGATTCGATTATCATCAGCTTTGTGTTAGAGAGTGTGATATCCTATATACAACCTTCAGGACTCGGTATGGTCATTATGAATTTTTTGTGATGTCTTTTGTTCTAACTAATGCTCCTGCAGCTTTTATGGATTTGATGAATCGTGTGTTCAAGCAGTATTTGGATATGTTTGTGATTGTTTTCATTGATGATATCCTCATCTACTCTCGGAGTGGGGAGGAGCATGCAAACCACTTGAGGGTTGTGTTGCAAACTCTCAAGGATAGACAGTTGTTTGCCAAGTTTAGCAAGTTTGAGTTCTGGATGCAGTAAGCTACCTTTCTGGGTCATATTGTGACTAGTGATGGTATCCGAGTTGATTCTCAAAAGATTGAGGCAGTAAAGAACTGGCCTAGACCTACTTCCCCGTCTGATATTAGGAGCTTTTTGAGTTTGGATGGTTACTACAGGAAGTTTGTGGAAGGATTTCCTTCCATTGCTGCCCCTTTGACCTGATTGACTCAGAAGAAGGTAAAATTTCAGTGGTCCGACTTGTGTGAGAAGAACATTCAGGAATTAAAGACTAGATTGACCACAGCTCCAGTGTTAGCTCTACCCGAGGGCCTAGATGATTTTGTTTTGTATTGTGATGCTTCTAGGATTACTTTGGGTTGTGTTTTAATGCAGTGTGGTAAGGTGATTGTTTATGCTTTGAGATACCTTAAGACTCATGAGAAGAATAATCCTACTCATGACCCTGAGTTGGCAGCTGTGGTCTTTTCTTTGGAGACATTAGTTGTAGGTGTGCATGTGGATCTATTCACCGATCATAAGAGTCTTCAGTATGTGTTCACTCAAAAGGAATTGAATTTGTGATAAAGGAGATGGCTTGAGCTTCTTAAGGATTAGGATATGAGTGTGCTTTACCATCCGGGTAAGGCCAATGTCATGGCGGATTCTTTGAGTAGACTATCCATGGGAAGTGTGTCTTCCGTTGATGATTGGAAAAAGTAATTAGTTAAGAAGGTTCATAGGCTAGCTCGGTTGGGAGTTCACCTTATGGACTCGACAGAACGTGGTGTGATTGTACAAAATGGTGCTGAATCATCTTTGGTAGTTGAGGTGAAGGCAAAGCAAGATAGGTACCCCATTCTACTTCAGCTTAAGGGTGCAGTTCATCAGTAGCGGGTGGAGGTTTTCTCCCAAGGGGGAGATGGTGTGCTTCGTTATCAGGGTCGCTTATGTGTGCCAGATGTAGATGGTTTGAGATAGAAGATTCAGACCAAGGCTCACAGTTCTATATATTCCATTCATCCGGGTGCTACCAAGATGTACCGTGATCTACGGGAAGTCTTTTTGTGGAATAGTATGAAGAGGGACATACCCGGGTTTGTGGCTAAGTGTCTCAACTGTCAACAAGGAAAGGTAGAACATAAAAGGCCAGGTGGCATGATTCAAGATATTGACCTTCCCACTTGGAAATGGGAAGCAATCAATATGACTTTATTACTGGTTTTCCTCGTACTCGAAGGCAACATGACTCCATTTGGGTGATTGTCGACCGGATGACCAAGTCATCCCACTTCTTGGCTGTTAAGACTACTGAGTTAGTAGGCAATTATTCCAGACTCTACATCCGGGAGATAGTTCGATTGCATGGTGTTCCCTTGTCTATCATTTCTGATAGAGGCCCTCAGTTTAAATCTCAATTTTGGAGATCATTTCTGAAATGTCTTGGTAACCAGGTGAAGCTTAGCACAACTTTTCACCCCCAGACAGATGGCCAGGTAGAGCATACTATTCAGACCTTGGAGTATATGTTGAGAGCTTGTGTGATTTATTTCAAAGGTAATTGGCATGATCACTTACCTCTTATCGAGTTTGCCTACAACAACTGCTTTCACTCTAGAATCCAGATGGCTCCATATGAGGCACTTTATGGCCAGAGATGTAGGTCTCCTATTGGTTGGTTTGAGGTAGGTGAGGCAACCTTTATTGGTCCAGATACAGTTCATGAGACTATGGAGAAGGTTAAGCTTATTAGGGAGAAGTTGAACACCACTCAGAGTTGACAAAAATCTTATGAGGATTTGAGGAGAAGGGAGTTGGAATTTGAGGTTGAGGATTGGGTTTTCCTTAAGGTGTCACCCATGAAGGGTGTGATGAGGTTTGGTAAGAAAGGAAAGTTTAGTCCCCATTTTGTAGGTCCTTATCAAATTTTGAGGAGAGTTGGTAAGGTTGCTTATGAGTTGGATTTGCCATCAGAGCTGGAAGCGGTTCATCCTATTTTCCATGTTTCCTTGTTGAAGCAGTGTGTGGGTGATCCGAGCTTGATTGTCCCTTTTGAGTATGTGGGTGAGAAGGATAGTCTCACCTATGATAAGGTTCCCATGGAGATCCTTGATCATCAGATTTGGAGATTGAGAAACAAAGAAGTTGCTTCGGTAAAGGTTCTTTGGAGAAATTATCTTCTTGAAGGAGCTACTTGGGAAGCGGAAGAGGCCATGAAGGCCAAATATCCTCATCTCTTACCTACCATTTCAGTTCCAGCTTGAGGTACCAGTTTCCTCCTTAATATGTCCCTCCGATTATATTCCACCAGTTCCGCTCATGATTCTAGCATGCATCCATGTTTTACGAAGTTAGTTTATCCTATTTTCAAGTTGAAAAGCTCAGTTTTTAAGTTTACTCTTTGGCTTTCTTGTTATGTTATTGGTTAAGCTGTTTTCTCTTCAAATTATTCCCTTGTTTAGTCTTTGTTCGAGGATGAATGACCCCAAGGGGGAGATATTGTAACACCTCAGAAAAATGAACCAGCTATTGAGTCCTGAATCCAGGAAGTTCTCTGCTTTTCTAAAATTATAGGTCACCACGGGCAGCGCCACGGGCGTCGTAGCTCAGGCGGCCCATGGGGTGTCCCGTGGGAACCGAAAAGTTAGGTTGTGCCATCTGCCTCAGCCAAACAGACAGTCATGATAGGCGTCGTAGGTGCAACGGCCCATGGGAACCCGCCGTTGAAATGATCCAGGGCCCTTCCCCCTTGTTCGCCTTCCTCTCGACGAGAAACCCCACGGGTGTCGCAAGCGCGACAAGCTAAGGGAGCTCATCATTAAAATTGTGAAGCAGACCTCCACCAAGGTACCCTTTCCCGACGTCTTGGCCGACAGGCCATCATGGGCAGGATACCCATCGGGTAACTCGTATGGCGGCCCAATTTCCTGCAATTTACTATTTAAGTCCTAGCTGTATTTTTGTCATTACCCATCTTTTTACTCCTAAATGACGTCGTTTTGACTATTTCAAGAATGATTTTCACCCTTATTATCCGTAGTCTATTCTAAATCCTTCATTCTCCTCCCAAAAAGGAAAAGAATTCTCTCAAGCTCAAGGTCTCAAGCTTCAAGTTCAACTCTCCTAAATCTTTCCAATTCAAGTTCTTTAGTTCCAATCAAGGTATGTGGGTATTCAACAATGGGTTCCTTTAACCCTTGTGCCCAAAAAAAACCGTAATCCTTATTTTGAATTATGAACTTGTGAAATTAGTGTTTTGATTTAAATTGGGGAAAACTTATGAAATCAGTTTCTATGCATCATTTCATGGTTTCTTATGGTTTATCTATGATTTTATTAAGATTCCTAAATTGGTTTCAAAAGTCCATGTGTTAAAGTTAAATTCTAGCCTGATTCCATTGAATTGCATGATTTCAAGTGAAAGTTTACATGTTAGATAACATGGCCTCTATTATCATGATATTGCATGCCTAATTCGTCAAGTTATGAATTTAGAAAGAAAAACATGTTTTGAATTATGGCTATGTTAAGTTTTCAGGATTTTGAAGTATGAACAATATGAGATATGATATGTCTCTATGTTTTATAAAAGGTTTGGTATCTAGATGTGCCTACCTAAGCTATGAGAATTGCATGATGCCCGATGTGTTTTCATGCTTTTCAAACAAGATTTGTCATGAGATTGTGCCACTATTAAATTATGAGCTATATGTATATGTTTTGGGAGTAGTATTTAGCACCGAGCAACGAGGGTTCAATTACCTAAGTCCAAAACTACATTGCCAGCGTAGGTAATTAAATGAAGTGCCCTATGGGCTTATGAGAGTTGTACCACATATTGATCATGGTGTCCTGTGCTTAGCAGGCATTAGGACAGCTTTGCCAACTAGGGTTATATAGTTGGATATGGTGACTCATTCCTTGGCACGAATCAAGTCAGCTTTGCTAACGAGGGTTATATAGTTAGATTTCATGTAGCTCGCATGGTCTATTGTCGGTTATAAGAAACTCATGTATGAATGATTTCAAGTTTTCTAAACTTTATGATATCTTCTGTTGAGGTTTTGACTACGAACTCATACTTATTACGCAAACTATGATATTTACTTATGACTTCTTCGATTATGCATGAACTCAGTTTTTAATTATGTTTTCATATTATTTACACATATCCCGCATACTCGGTACATCGTATAGTACTGACGCATATCTTGCACTACATCCTTTGATGATGCAGATTCAGGAGTCCCTTCTCAGGCACGTGGCTAGAGCTTCCAGGCCACTCTATCTGTCAGGTGTTGGTGAGTCCTCTTAGGTCGAGGACTAGTCAAGTTATTAGTTTGTGTTGTCTATTCATTTATGTACTTCGAGTTAGCTAGGGTCTTGTCCTAGCAACACTTTATGTTATGAGTAGAGGCTTTTCACACATAGACAATATTCGAGTCTTTTAGATCTTGTATGACTATTTGGCTTGACTATCCATTTATGCTATCCTGACTTTATCTATTATGCCTACGCTTATCTTCGTTATGCTTGAGAATGCTATGATCAAGGGTTAGCTTGGGGCACTTGTGGTCCCAAGTCCCGTGTTACGTCTATGGGGTAACCTCGGGGTGTGACAGATGGTCAGATTAGGATCACTATAGGACTTTGTTTGGCTTATAATGTAGTTTTGAGGATGAGTATGGTAGATTTAGATAAGTGACTCAACCCACCTTGAACACTACACTATTTCTTCATTTTATTACTCAGCTTTTGTCTTCCCTTCCCTTCCCTACTTCTCTTTCATCATAGCTCGGGTGTGGTTTTATTTCTAAATTATGACTAACTTTCTTTTTGTATTGCGAAATTTTTGAATTTTTCTCTTTTTTTTTTTCTTTTCAAGCTTACCACACCCTTTTTCTTAAATCTGTTCCTTCCTTTTCATACCCCGAATTCCTCTTTGTTTTTCTGACTTCAACTACCCTCAACTTATGCATTTTGCCTAAGTTGAAGCCTTGTGTCAAAGGAGAGACCGGGGCCAAGATAGGGGTTTACTTACAAGAATATATTATGGCAGTCTGGCTGATAAAAAAATGTCTAAGGCTCAAGATAGGGATCTAGGGACTATGTACATCATTTGGTGGGTCATTTTAGGTCTGAGTGGGCTTTAAAAAAGAAGGCCTATGATCCTTTCCTAACTAAACTATTCTACAGTAGTAGCAAAACTAACCACACAATTTCTAGATTGTACACACAATATAAGAACAAAACTAAAGTACCTCTTACACACATGGCACAGAGTTTCATTATCAACTACCAGTTACTCAGTCAGTATACTAGCCTAGTTATAATCATCAGCAAAGCATAATGTCAAAAATTGAGCCTAAATGGTCAATATATCAAGCACTGAAACACATTCCAAAAATTTGGAGGGGTATCAAAGTCATGCACAAAAATGTTTAAGTTTGCTAATTTCTAACATGGCAAAGTCTTCTTAACTTTCTTCTACCTAAAACACAAAAAAAAACACAAATTCTATCCTAAACAGGTTGGTTCCACAGATGTAAGATGTCATCGAGAAAAGAACACAATAAGAAAAATCCAAGGATGGACACATACACAGCCCCCACCCTACAAAAAAGATTGTGCATTGTCCCTAATGTACTAAACATATAAAGACATGGGAGGCAGGAACTTTCCTGCGGTGCTTAAGCACTAGTGTTCATTGTCGTAGATAAGGCTGCAGGTGCAGCTCCTATAGTATCAATAGCAACAACATCACCAGTGACTGGCATACTCATGGTATTGTCTAAAGAAGGTACCGCACCATCAGGTGCCCGGCTCAAGGAGGCCCTAATGTATCCACCTCTATTGGCCTTCATTATAGATAGATGTAGAGCTTCATGTAGCCTTTTCTCCTCCACTTTTTGCTCTTTCTTCTTTTTTCTCTCTCTTAACAGCGCTCATGCCATTCTTACTATCATCCTATCTAACTCGCTTCGCCTCAGCACGTGGAGGTGAATCAGTCAATAAGTTAACTAAGGGCCTATCCTCCTCTATAGACACGGCAAGTCTGCTATAAACATCATCACATATAGGCACTGACCTAGCCTACAGTAGATCAATATCAATATGAGCCTTGGAAAGCTTAGCAAAGATGTCCTTAAGATCTGATGCAGTCACAGTCTTGAGCCGCTCATTTACCCACATCTCTATCCCATCCAAATGGGCATTAACCTGCGCTATAGATTCAAGTACAAGAACAAGAGTACTCACGCCCAACACGCTTCTTAGAGCCACAAGTGACCCCGAGCTAACCCATGGTATGGCATAAGCTAAACATTGTGATTAAAACAATTTTTTTGCGGAAGCTAAACTGGATTACTAATATAAGTTAGAAAAGTAATATATATATATATAGATAGATAGATAGACATATATATATATATATATATATATAAGTCTGAAATGATAACTAACTGTAAAAGTTGAAAACTAACTCTATGTCTAAAAGCCTTTACTGAGATGAGTTGCGGGGACAAGCACCCTGTAACACCCAAGGTGTTTTTTTGAGGTTGTTCTTCATTCTTGTTTCAAAGACTTGCGAGCCAAAATTTGATATTCTTAGTATCACTACGCATATTCAAAAATATTTAATTCAAATTAGAATTTGGTAAAAAATTATATTTTGTTGCCTTTTTAAAATATCTTAAATATATATGAAAAAATCTTTAATTACGATATACTTGCATTTATATTTATTTTCTAAGAGCTTTATAATTTATTTATATTTGAACAGAGATAGTAAGTTTAGTTATATTGAAATATTGTTATATATTAAGTAACTTTTATTCAAAATAAGATTCATCAATGATGAACTGGGGGCATAAGTTTCATTTATTTAATTTCAATGAGATATTTAATTATGTCTGCTACTCTATAGATATTAGGTTCCAAATATTATTTTATTATATTATAATAGTGCAGGCATAAAAGGAAGATAATGCATAAGGCATTACAGTAGTAGTCCACCGCCTAGTTTTCTTCCTCTTTATATATATATATATATATATATATATATGTATGTATGTATGTATTACTTAACCTCTTCAAAAAATTCTTGGACAAAAAGACGCATAAGCATCCATTCGTGCCCGTTATATATGGATCAATCCTTTCAGACTATCGCATGGTGGCCTTCTCAGAGTTAATTTTTTTGATTTCTCCATCAAATTCTCAGTCCTTGTATCGTGTGGATTTCAAATTGTAATAATTTTTAAGTTTTAGCCAAGGAAAATGAGTAGATAGAGCTAATCGTAGCTTCAGGACGCGGGTGTTGAGGTATGTAAAGGCTACTTCTTTCTTTTCTTGGCACGATTCTTTGATTCTAGCGGTCATAAATTTATTGTGCTTTTGAGAAACTATTGTTAGAGCTTTAGAATTATTATGTTATTGTATTCCTCTTATGTTGTTATTCCTCATCATGAACTCGTATTCGATAGTATTGGTTTCGTGTCAAGTGGGAAAGTAGTGATTACATATGTAATTTGGTTGAAGGGACAACTTGGGAAGAGCATATCTCCTAATCTATAAAGAGTTAGAGGGCCTATTATATATCAAATTAAAGTTCTTTGAGTCTAGTTTCTAGAATATCAAATTGTTTGTTAATACGATGTCAGAGTAAAAAGTTATGGTCGTTTTACCACGAACTATCTGGGTAGAACATGGTTGGCCAAAATCCTTATAAAGTTGTGTTTTGACGTAATTCTGAGGTTGTAGCGTTGGTGTGTCCTTCTAATAGCTTGTATATTTTGAGATTCTGAAGTTCTTGTCGAGTTAATCTCTCTCAAACGATCCTCCTTCCTAATTTCATGTTGTAGAATCACTTTTATAGAATCTGGAGCCATGAAATTGTATTTTGGGACACTATAATTCATTCTTGCATTCTTGTCGATTCTCGCAGTTGTTGTGTTACAACCAGTTGATCGAGCTCCATAAAAACATATTTGAGCTTCAATTGAAAGGTTGGTTAATTTTATTCTTATTCTTAGCATTTTCCCTTATAGTCCATAGTATGTTAAGGCTCATTGTCCTTTCTTTGAGCACAAATTTTAGAAAACTCATAAATCATCAAATGTGATATTATACTATTCTATTGCTAGAAAGACCTTGTGTGAAAGGCACTGGGATCGCAGATGAAGTATTTTTTTATGACTTTATTGTGTTGATATTCCACTCATTCGGTTATATAGGGTATTCAACGTCTATATGTCATTTTGTTGACTCCCTTGACTATAGGTCCATATGTATAAGTTTGTATTCTTCTTTGGGTGTTGTGACTTAAATGGTTATGAAGGAACATTAAGAATTTATAATCATTCCTCCTTCCTCTCTAAAATATTTTTTGAAAAACTTAAAAATAATACGTCAATTTCCAAAACTCTCAAATATAACTCGTATTTTTAAATTATCAAAGGACTTGATTTTTGAAATACTTTCTTTTATAAACTATTAGGTAAACATTTATAGAAACTAAGTGAAGAACCTTAAGCTCTTTATGAACATCCTCAGTTTTAAGTTACCTTTCTAAAGTCAAGTTAAGTGCTCAAGTCTATTAAAAAAACATATGAGGTTCTATGAGCCATTTACATGTTATATGAAGGTGATTATGAGATTATGAGAATAAAGAGTACCAGAAGGCCAAGATTGGCAAAATTATTATGATGACATTCCTACATTACTAATTCATAACGTGACATGCTATGCATCAACTCTCGAGCTATAATTGGGAGGGTATGAGGCCTATTGTCTATATTTATACGTATAAGACACAAATGGCCTCGAGTTAGCAGATATGATGCCGGTTAGCTATCAGAATATACCACCATTGCTAGCACTTGGTTGGTTATGACATACATTTGCATCTATATATATGTATTCATAACATATGATTACGCGAGCATACCATGCATATTTGATTTCTACTAGGTCAGATGTTGCCCATGGAGGCTATCGGAGTTTCAGTTTCAGTTGATATCTCTATTACCCTTCTTACAACAACTATTTATGATTCTATTTTCCACCTTACATACCAATATATTTTTATTCATACGGAGGTCCCATTGCCTGGGGACGCTTTATTTTTGTTTCGTGCGTGCAGGTCCAGGCAGGGATTCTGATCGACCCCTCCATTTGGGTCTGAGGTTCAACTGTGAGTTGGTAAGGTCCACCTTTTCCTGGAGCTATCATAGGAAAATTACTTTTGTTGTACAGTTTGGGTATAGTCGGGGCCTTATCCCGACCAGTGATTATCACACATTTAGAGGCTATTGTGGACATTGTATTCTGGGTTTCTTTTTGTAGCTTTCAATCTCCAGCCCCATAGGCTTGGCATGTTTGTATATGTAGATATGTATGTATGTCTTCAGTTGCGGCCTCATCAGCCAGCCAGTACTTTATTATTTTTAGATTGTCTACATTCATCTATATGACTGCTTATTATTCAGGTTATGACCTTAACTGTCCGGGCTTAGAATTTTAGATATTATGCTGCCTGATTTTTTAGGCCTACAGTTTAATCAGCTAGTATATTTTAATGGCTAATTCGATTGAATAGGGTATCAAGTGACAGTCGCGCCTCCCCTAGTTTGGGGCATGACAAACATGGTATCAGAGCAGGTCATGTCCTAGGGAGTCCACAAGCCTTGTCTAGTAGAGTCTTGCTTATGAGTGTGTTGTGCACCACACTTATAATCAGGAGGCTACAGGGTATTTAGGAATGGTTACACTTCTTTCAATTGCTAGATCATCCTATAGAGTGGAGTTATAAGAACATATGAAATCTTAATTGTGCTTTGTGATTCGTGATTGTTAAGGGAGGTCGGTTCCATTTAGGGGATCATTACATCTCTAAGGATGGAGTTTCTTGTAGAGGTAAGAATCACTTCTTATTATGACTTTGTGTCATTGATGATCGCGTGAGGCCAATGAGTTTCTTGTCATTTCTAGTATCCTTGAGAGGCATGTATTATCTTTTCTAAGTTGTCCGACAGGTATGGTATAGTCCAGTGTATAGGGAGGTTCTACCGGAAATTTGAGAAGTTTCTAGCCTTACTCATGCGTCTATTTCACATTCTAGGAGAAATGTTCCTTAAGGGGAAAGGATGTAACATCCCAGGTGTGTTTTTGAGGTTGTTCTTCGTTCTCTGTCAAAGGCTTGCGAGCCTAAATTTGAGATTCTTAGTATCACTAGGCATATTTGAAAATATTTAATTTAAATTAGAATTTGATAAAAAATTATATTTTGTTACCTTTTAAAAATATCTTAAATATTTATGAAAAAATCTTTAATTATGATATATTTTCTTTTATATTTATTTTATAAGATCTTTATAAATTATTTACATTTTAACGGAGATAGTAAGTCTAGTTATATTGAAAAGTTATTGTCTATTAAGTAACTTTTATTCAAAATAAGATTCATTAATAATGAACTGGGGGTAAAAGTTTCATTTATTTAATTTCAATGGGATCTTTAATTATGTCTTCTACTTTATAGATATTAGGTGCCAAAATATTATTTTATTATATTATAATAGTGGAGGCATAAAAGGAAGATAATGCATAAGGCATTACAATAGTAGTCCACCGCCTACTTTTTTCCCTCTTTCTATATATATATATATATATATATATATATATATATATATATATATATATATATTATATATATATATATATATGTATGTATTACTTTATCTCTTCAAAAATTTCTTGGATAAACACACACATAAGCATCCATTCGTTCCCTCTATATATAGATCAATCCTTTCAGACTATCGCAAGGTGGCCTTCTCTGAGTTAAATTTTATGATTTCTCCATTAATTTCTCAGTCTTTGTATTATGTGGATTTCAAATTACAATAAATCTTAAGTTTTATCCAAGGAAAACGAGTAGACGGAGCTAATGGTAGCTTCAGAACGCGGGTGCTGAGGCATGTAAAGGCTACTTCTTTCTTTTCTTGGCACTATTCCTTGATTCTAGCGGTCATAAATTTATCATGCTTTTGAGGAATTATTTTAGAGCTTTAGAATTATTATGTTATTGTATTCCTCTTATGATGTTATTTCTCGTCATGAACTCATATTCTATAGTATTGGCTCCATGTCAAGTGGGAAAGTAGTGATTACGTATGTAATTTGGTTGGGAGGATGACTTGGCATGAGCATATCTCCTAATGTATAAAGATTTAGAGGGCCTATTATATATCAAATTAAAGGTCTTTGAGTCTAGTTTCTAGAACATCAAATCGTTTGTTAATCCGATGTCAGAGTAAAAAGTTATAATTGTTTTAATATGGATTGTCTGGGCAGAACCGGGTAGGCCAAAATCCTTATAAAGTTGTGTTTTGACGTAATTCTTAGGTAGTAGCGGTGGTGGGTCCTTCTAGAAACTTGTATATTTTGAGATTCTTAAGCTCTTGTCGAGTTAATCTCCCTCCAATGATCCTCCTTCCTAATTTCACATTCTAGAATTATTTTTATAGAGTCTCGAGCCATGAAATTGTATTTTAGGACACTTTGACTCGTTCCTGCAGTCTTGTCAATTCTCGCAGTTGTTGCATTACAACCAGTTGATCGAGCTTCATAGAAACACATTTGAGCTTCAATTGAAACATTTGTTAAGTCTACTCTTCTTCTTAGCACGTTCTCTTATAGGCCATAGTATGTTAAGGCTAAGCATTGTCCTTTCTTTGTGCATGAATTTTATAAAACTCCTAAATTGTCAAATGCGATATTTTACTATTCTATTGCTAGAAAGACCTTCTGTGAAAGGCATTGGGATTGCAGCTGAAGTATTTTCATGATTTTATTATGTAGATATTTCACTTGTTCTGTTATATAGGGTATTCGGCGTCTATATATCATTTTGTTGACTCCCTTGACTATAGGTCCACATGTATATATCATTTTGTTGACTCCCTTGACTATTGGTCCACATGTATAAGTTCTTATTCTTCCTTGGGTGTTATGACTTAAAATGGTTATAAAGGAACATTAAGAATTTTCAATAAGTTCTCCTTCCTTTCTAAAATGTTTTTTGAAAAACTTTAAAATTATACGTTGATTTCCAAAACTCTCAACTTTAACTCGTATTTTTAAACTACCAAAGGATTTTGTTTTTTAAATACTTTATTTTATAAACTATTAGAGAAATATATATAGAAACTAAGTGAAGCACCTTAAGCTCTTTATGAACATCCTCAGGTTTAAGTTACCTTTCTAAAGTTAAGTTAAGTGTTCAAGTCTATTCTAAAAATATATGAGGTTCTACGAGACATATACATGTTATACGAAGGTGATTACGAGATTTTTAGAATAAAGAGTACCAGCGGGCCAAGATTAGCAAAATTATTATGATGACATTCCTTCATTACAAATTCATAACATGACATGCTATGCATCCAACTCTTGAGCTATAATTGGGAGGTATGAGGCCTATTGCCTATATTTATACGTATGAGACACAGATGGCCATGAGTTGGCAGATATGATGTCGGTTAGCTACCAGAAGATACCACCATTGCTAGCACTTTGTTGGGTATGACATGTATTTGCATCTATATATATGTATTCACGACATACAATTACGTGATCATACCATGCATATTTGATTTCTACTATGTCAGATGTTGGTAATGGAGGCTCTTAGAGTTTCAATTTAAGGTGGTATCTCTATTACCCTTCTTACAACAGTTATTTATGATTATACTTTACGTCTTACATACCGGTACATTTTTATTCGCATTGATGTCCCATTTCCTGGGGACGCTACATTTTTGTTTCGTGCATGCCGGTCCAGGTACGAATTCTAATCGACCCCTCTACTATGGTCCGAGGTTCAGCTATGAGTTGGTAAGCTCTTTCTTTTCCTGGAGCTATCATAGGATATTTACTTTTGTTGTATAGTTTGGGTATAGTCAGGGCCTTGTCCCAACTAGTTCTTCTGACACTCTTAGAGGCTATGTGGACATAGTATTTTGGGTTTCTTTTTGCATCTTTTAGTCGCTAGCCCTGTAGGCTTGGCATGTTTATATATATAGGTATGTATGTATGTCTTCAGTTGCGGCCTCATCGGCCAGCTAGTACTTTATTATTTTTGGTTTGTCTACCTTCGTCTATATGACTGATTGTTGTTCAGGTTATTACCTTAACGATTTAGGTTTAGCATTTCAGATGTTGTGCTCCCCAATTTTTTGGGCTCCCAGTTTAGTCAGCTAGTATATTTTAGTGGCTAACTTAGTCAAATAGGATATCGAGTGCCAGTTGCGCCTCTCTTAGTTTGGGGCGTGACACATCCAGCTAACTCTAATAGTTTTAAAACTTACTAAAAGACTGAAATAAAGGAATATAAATCCTATTCTCGGAATATAAGGACTTACCAACTCTGCTGCTGAGAATACTACTAAATCAAACTAAGCAGGGTCTAGATGTTGAACGCCTGAACCTACATCATAATTGGATGTAGCACCAAAGTATGCATCACTACTTTTAATATACTAAGCATATGGGATATGCACTAATCTAGACATGCTAGATATGATAAGCTAAACTGAACATGAATGATAAACTGTAACATGAAACTGAAAGATATAAATTGATGCGATGACCAAATACATAAACATTGCACTGTATAATACTGAACTGAATAACTAACTACAAGGTCATGCAATGCTAAATCTTAACTATGGGAGCTATTATTAATCGACATACCCCAAGCTGAGCTAACTATGGGTCCAACCTGTAACCCTAGTTGGAAGGGCGTTCATACCTTGCCAAGGATACGAACATTCAGTGGCGTGGATCCACTAATCTGATGTCAAAAATGACTAAGGTGTCAAGCCTAATCTGACGAGTAATCCTTTAAAACCTTCGGTGGCATCGTAGTTTTGGGACTTAGGGACTTCTATTAAAGGTCTCAGCCAAACTGATGGGTGAGACTTTATCCTCTCATCTCGCTCGGTGCTAAGTACTACTCCCAACTGAATGAATAGGTAAATGGATATACTGGATAGCTCAAAATACTGACCTCCCGAGAGTGCAAAGTAATACTGAGATTGAAAGCATTCTAATCATGTAATTCTGAATAATTGAGTATCTGACAAAAAATGCATGAATTCTTAAACTAATCGGGTGTTTATAACCCACCATCCTAATGAATTAAACTATGCTTAACAATGCTAGATTCTGACTAAAGAATGCAGTTCATAATCATTGTTCAAATTCATGAATTCAACATCATAATGAGGGTTTGAGAATTTAGAGTATATAACAATGCTAGACTTCAAGAAAACATATTATAAGTTTTATACATGGAAATGGAAATTGAGATATAGAAATTCCATGAAAATTCAAGAACCCTAAGTCCTGAAGACTAAACTGAAAATTGGAGAAACTGAATTAACTTAGGGACTCAATGGGTTAAAGGATACCCATGGATGAATTCCCACATAACTGAGAGTAGAACCTTTGGAAAAATCCTTGGATTTGGAGCCTGAAATTAAAGAACCCTAGTTTCTGCTTTGGAGAAGAAGAGCGCGTTTTTTTGCCAAATTTTGCTAAGTGTTGACTGAAATCTGAGGGAATGAGGGGTTTGGGTAGTTTTAGGTTTAGTTATTGGTTTTAGGCTAGTTAAAACAACATGGTTTAGGCCTTTAAAAGTGTAGAAAAGGTATGAAATACCCTTGGGAATTAAAATAGAAAACTACTGAAAAAATCACTTCTAGGTTCCACGGATGGGAACTACGGTCCATGGATGGTTCCATGAGCCATGGAACCCTATCGTGGTTCCTAAGATCTTTTGACCAACTATGGGTCTGATTTCCACGACCACCATCCATGGCCTATGGATCCTTCCACGGTCCGTGGAAGCTGATCGTAGATTTTAAACTGAGAGGGGGTCTCAGGTCTGATTTTCACGAAGGGCAACCACATGCTGTGGTTCCATCCACGATCCATGGATCCCTTTATTAGATCAGGACCAGAGTTTTAATTTGTAGGGCAGTTTTAATGGGTCCATTCCATGGCCCATGGTTTAGTCCACGGCTCATGGTCTTGGTCTGTGGTTTTGGTTTGGTGTTCTGAAAGTTGAAGACGTAGGATTTTGGGCTTGTTCCAAGCTTAGGATTTTCTGAGGTGTTAAAATATCTCCCCCTTAGGATAATTCATCCTCGAATGAAGACTAAACAAGATGGGTTTGGAAGGAAAGAGCTTCACTCCCTACCAACTGAGTTCAAAAGTTGATTTCTAACTGACCTGAGTTCTAAGGACATGAAAGCATGCTGAAAATGGAAGAATAGTTGAGGGCACATGAAACTAGGGGGAAATGCAAATGAAGAAACTGAGATTCTGGAGAGGACTATTACCTCAAGCTGGAACTGAATCATAAGGGAAGACGTGAGATTACTTTGTCATCATAGCTGCTTCTGTTTCCCAAGTAACTCCCTCATCCGACTGATTTCTCCATAGAACTTTTACTGAACCGACTTTCTTATTTCTCAACCTACTAACCTAATGGTAAAAAATCTCAACTAAATCTCTTCATAGGTGAGTCTATCCTTCACACCCACATTCTCTAATGGAATAATCAATGTCAGATCACTAACACACTTTTTCAACAATGAATCATGGGAAACTGGATGAACCGCTGCTAGCTCGGCTAGTAACTCCAACTCAAAAGCCACAGTACCAATCGTCCTTATAATTCTATAAGGACCTACATATCAAGGACCGAGCTTCCCTTTTTCTACCAAATCTTATCAAACCCTTCATGTTTGAGACCTTTAGGAAAACCCAATCATCAATCTCAAACACTAAGTCCCTTCTCCTTACATCTTCATAGGACTTCTGACGACTCTGAGCAGTACTCAACCTTTCCCTAATGAGCTAAACTTTCTCCATAGCCTCATGAACTTAATCTGGCCCTATGAAGGCTGCTTCACCTACCTCAAACCAGCCAACAGGTGATCTACACCTTCGCCCATAAAGTGCCTAATATGGGGCCATCTGAATGCTAGAATGGAAGTTTTTATTGTAGGAAAACTCTATATGAGGTAAGTTCTCATCCCAATTACCTTTGAAATCAATCACACAAGCCCTAAACATATCCTCTAGGGTCTGGATTTTTCAATTTTCTTGATCATCCATATACGGATGAAATGTTGTGCTGAGGGTTACATGAGTACCAAGACCTTTCTGAAATGATCTCCAGAACTGAGATGTAAACTGAGTACCCCTATCTGAGATGATAGAAAAAGGCACCACATGCAACCTAAATATCTCATGTATATAGAGTCTGGCATAATCCTCTGCTGAATCGGTAGTTTTAACAGCCAAAAAGTAAGATGACTTAGTCACCATGTCTACTATCAACCAAATAGAGTCGTGCTACTGGTGAGTCTGTGGTAAACATGTAATAAAATCCATATTGATCACTTCCCACTTCCAAGTAGGAATGCTAATATCCTGAGTCACACCTCCCGGTCTCTGATGTTCTACTTTCACTTGCTTACAATTTGGACATTTGGCTATCAAATCTGCGATGTCCCTCTTCAATCCATTCTACCAATAGACTTCTCGTAGGTCACGGTACATCTTAGTGGCACCGAGATGAATAGAATATATTGAACTATAAGCCTCTATCAGGATCCTCTGCTATAACTCATCCACATCACTAACAGATAAAGAAGCACACCATCTCCCCCTTGGGAGAAAACTTCTACCCCCTGCTAATGGACTGTACCTTTGAACTGAAGTAACATAGGATCATTGTCTTGTTTCTCTTGTACCTCAACTACCAAGGAAGATTCTGACCCATTATGGACTATTACACCTCCATCTACTATGCTCGTAAGGCAAACTCCTAAGAGAGAGAGCCTATGAACATCCTTAACCAATTCCTTCTTCTCTTTCTCAACGTGAGACACGCTACCTATAGATAGTCTGCTAAGTGCATCAGCCACAACATTGGCCTTACTTGGATGGTAGAGCACATTCATGTCATAATCCTTGAAAAACTTGAGCCACCTTCTATGATGAAGATTCAACTCTTTCTGGGTGAACAAATACTAGAGGCTCTTATGGTCTGTAAACACATCCACATGGACACTATACAAGTAGTGTCTCCAAATCTTTAAGGTAAAGACAATTGCTGCTAGTTCAAGGTCATACGTCAGGTAGTTATTCTCATGAATCTTAAGCTGTCTTGAGGCATAGGTAATGACCTTACCATCCTGCATCAAAACACTACCCAGGATGACTCTGGATGCATCACAATATACCACAAAGCCATTTCAACCCTCTGGTACAGTTAAAACTGGAGTTGTGGTGAACCTGGTCTTAAACTCTTGGAAGTTTTTTTCACACTTATCTGACCACTGGAACTTAACCTTTTTATGAGTCAATCTGGTCAATGGGGAATATATGGATGAAAACCCTTCAAAAAAACTCCTGTAGTAACCAGCCATACCTGAAAAGCTTCTAATGTCTATCAGAGAAGTGGGTCTAGGCCAATTCTTCACTGCCTCTATCTTCTGCGAACCTACTCGGATGGCCTCACTAGACACCACCATGACCAAGGAAGGAAACTGACTTCAACCAGAATTCACACTTACTAAATTTTATGAATAACTGGCAATCATTGAGAGTTTTCAGCACAACTCTCAAATTATTTGCATGCTCTTCTTCACTCTTAGAATACACAAGGGTATCATTAGTAAAAATAATAACGAATATGTCCAAGTAGTGCTTGAACATCTTGTTCATCAAATCCATAAAATCTGCAAGAGCATTCGTTAGTCCAAAAGATATAACTACAAATTCATAGTAACCATACCAAGTTTCAAAAGTTGTCTTTGGAATGTCACAATCTCTGACTCTGAGCTGATGATAGTCAGAACTAAGGTCTATCTTAGAAAAGCAATTGGCACCTTGAAGCTAGTCGAACAAGTCATCAATCATTGGAATAGGCTACTTGTTCTTGATTGTGACTTTGTTCAACTTACAGTAGTTGATGCACATCCTGAGAGAACCATCTTTCTTATGCACAAAAAGAACTGGAGCACCCCATGGAGAGATATTGGGTCTAATGAAGCCCTTATCTAGAAGGTATTTCAAATGTTCCTTTAACTCTTTAAGCTCGACTGGACCTATTCTGTAAGGTGAAATTGAGATAGGCTAGGTATCTGGAAGGAGATCTATTCTGAAGTCAATTTCTCTCTTAGGAGAAACTCTGAGAAGATCTTCTGGAAACATTTCTAGGAATTCATTAACCACTGGTACTGACTCAAGAGTTGGGGTCTCAGAATCTGAATCCTTGACCTGAATAAGATAATAGATACACCCTTTAGAAATTATTTTTCTGGCCTTAAGGTAAGAGATGAACCGACCTACAGGCACTGAGGTACTACCCTTCCACTCTAAGACTGGCTTATTAGGAAACTGGAATCAAACAATCTTTGTGCTACAATCAACTGAGTCATAACAAGAATGTAACCAATCCATGCCTGGAATAACATCAAAGTCTGTCATATCTAACTCTACAAGATCAGCTGAGGTGACTTTCTAAGAAACTATGATCGGGCAATTTTTATATACCAGTCTAGCTATGAATGAACCACCAATAGGGTAGAGATTGAGAAAGGATCTTGGAGGATTTCGAGACTGACACCAAAGTCCACTACAATATAAGGAGTCATAAAAAAGTGTAGCCCCAGATCTAACAATGCATGAATATTAGTATGAAAGACTCGTAACATACCCATGACCACATCAGGGGAATCCTCCTGGTTCTGTCGAGTCTCAAGAGCATAAAATTTGTTTTTGCACTGACTGCCACCTACACTAGATGAGGCACCCTATTGAGTCAGGTGACCTGCTAGATCTGCTGAAGGGTTGGCCTGATTTCACTGAAGAGCATCCCTGCCCTTCTATTAATCCATTAGGTACTCTTTCATCCTATAACCCAGCTTTCCAAATCCAAAACAATTTTCACTGTCGGCCATACACTCACCTTGGTGGTTCCTACCATATTTCTTACAAACTGGATGAGTATGTCCGCTAGTGACACTGTCCTGGGACTTAGAGCCTAGTGCCTTATCCCGCTGATCATGTCTCAACTTGGCAACTGGGCAACTAGCAAAGGATGGGGCTGGAGCTGAAGAATTTTGGAGGAACTGAGATCAATTACCACCGTCTAACCTCTGCTGAGAATAATTAAAGCTACCTATTCTGGTTCTCTTATTATCTCTTTCCCTCTCTTTGATTTTTTCCTCCTCAATCTGCTGGGCCTGAGTTATCAACCTGGAGATATCCATTTCCTTTACTAGCATAGCATTCTAACGTTTCTTAACCACATCTTCAGAAACACCTGACAAAAACTTACTCATCCAGGCTTTAGAGTCAGTTACCATAGCCGGAGCATACTTCAACAGCTGAGTAAACTTGAGAGAATACTCCTTCACACTAATCTTTCCCTTCCTCAAATTGATGAACTCCTGAACCTTGGCTTCCCTTAGTTCAAGTGGGAAGAACCTGTCCAGAAAAGTAGTCATAAATTGATCCCAATCTACCAGGCCTGCATTTATACCCCTAGCTTCCTTCCATTGCTTATACCAAGTGTGAGCCACTCCCTTCAACTGATATGCAGCAAAGTCTACACTTTTAACTGGGGTAACACATATGATATCAGTAACTTTCTGGATGTCATTAAGGAACTCCTATGGATCCTCCTCAGCTATAGAACCAAGGAATCCGAAGGATTCATCCGAATGAAGTCCCAAACTCTAACTGCTGCTGAGTTATTCTATGGGTTGACTGGTGCAATAGCCTGCTGGTTTACCTGAGTAGTCATGGACTGGGCTATCACCTAAAAAGCATCCATGAACTCGGCGTGAGTGACCTACTCATTCAAAGGGTCTATTAGAATGGGTGGTGCTTGCTGGTTTCCATTACTATTATCATCCCTTCTTCCATTTGCTTTTCTGGGAGGCATATTTTATAACACATAGAGCATGAGTTAGAAGGAGATTAAATAAAGTTAACACTCAATCATATGATATGGAACAGAAAGAAGGGAAGCTTTCCTAAAAATGCCTCGTAGCGTCCCTCTCATAAGTATGGCGTGCTTCACTCCTATGAAAAGGACTCTACTTGATTCAACTTTCAGACAACCTAGGACACATAAACTTGATGCTCTGATACCAAGTTTGTCATGCCCCGAGGATACCCCGTAGATGCAATACAATGCTTAGAGCCACAAGTGACCCCGAGCTAACCCATGGTTTGGCTTAAGCTAAACATTTTGATAAAAACAATGTCTATGCAGAAGCTAAACTGGTTTAGTAAAATAAGTTAGAAAATTAAACCAATAATCTATGTATAAATATATATAAGTCTAAAAGGATAACTAACTGTAAAAGCTGAAAATTGACTCTATGTCTAAAAGCCTCTACTGAGATGAGTTATTAGAACAAGTCCCCAGCTAACTCTAATAGTCTGAAAACTGAATAAAATACTGAAATAAATGAATATAAATCCTGTTATCGGAATATGAGGACTCACCAACTCTGCTGCTGAGAATACAGTTAAATTGAACTAAGCACGGTCTTGATATTGAATGCCTGAACCTACATCATAATTGGATGTAGCACAAAAGTATGCATCAGTACTTTGAATGTACTGAGCTAACTTAGGGACTCAAAGGGTGAAAAGATTCCCATTGATGAATTGAATCATAACTGAATGTATAACCTTTGGAAAAATCCTTGGATTTGGAGCCTAAATTGAAGAACCCTGGTTTCTATTTTGGAGAAGAAAAGCGCTTCTTTTTGCCAAATTCTACTAAGTGTCAATTAAAATATGAGGGAATGAGGGATTTTGGTAGTTTTAGGCTTAGTTATTGGTCTTATGCATGTTAAAACATCATGGTTTATCCCTTTAAAAGAGTGGGAATAGTCTGAAATACCCCTGGGAATTAAATTAGAAAACTACTGAAAAAATTATGTTTGGGTTCCACGAATGGGAACCAAGGTCCGTGGATGGTTTCATTAGTTGTGGATCCCTATCATGGTTCTTGGTCTCTTCTGACCAACTACGGGTCTAATTTCCATGACCACCATAGACCGTGGATACTTTCACGGTCTGTGTAGGCTGATCATGGATTCTGAGCATATAGGGGGTCTCAGGTTTGATTTTCATGAAGGGCAACCACAGCTCGTGGTTCCATCCACGGTCTATGTATCCCTATTTTGAATAATGACCATAGGTCTGATCTGAAGGGCAGTTTCCACGAGACCATTCCATGGCCCGTGGTTCAGTCCATGGCTCATGGTCTTCGTCTGTGGTTTTGATATTGAGTTCTGACAGTTGAACACTTAGGATTTTGTGTTGGTTCCAAGCTTATGATTTTTTGGGGTGTTACAAGGGTTGTCTTTATGGACTTCTAAACAAATGGCTTCAGCTGACTCACAAAGTGGTCTACCTATTTCTCAGCTTGCTCAGCCCATTGGGCTACTGCTCTGAAGTTATCCCTAGTGAAAGCCTATGCTGGGGATGAAGCTGGTGGATGAGTTGCTATGGTGATGGGGGATGTTGTGAATTTTGTGAAAGTACCAGTCTCAGTAGCTGGTATTTCAGATGATATGAAAACTGGCTCACCTGTAGGTGTCATAGTCTCAAACTACTCACTCTCCTGCGGTAAATATGCTAAAATATTGCCCCCCAAATTAGAAGCCTGAGCCTTACCCTTTCGAATACAGTTTGACTTATCTCGAATCTTTACAATATCCTGAAAACTCATAGCATGCACCATGTTATCTAATCCCTCCAAGGTGGGAACTTGTGCCACTTTGCATAGCTCACTATCAAATAGGAGAATGGGAGTGTGGTCTCATACCTCAATGCACTCTCTTTGACCTCATCAACAACAAAACAGGCTAGATTTAAATAAAACCTCGACATGAGACTTGCTACTAAGATGGCTCCATCTAAGGTGAGAGTTCTATCAACTGTCATTTGTATCAACCTCAAATGTATCATAGCCAACCAAAACATAGCTTCCAGGCTCAAAGATGCTTTGCTGATAGAGAGTTTCATATTCTTTACCCATGTCATTTTTTTATCAGTAAGGACCAATGTAATCCATACAAGTTGATTATTCTTGTCCTTTATTTGGAAGTCATACTCCACCATATTAACTGGTGCCTCATAATTTTGACCAAACAAGAATGTTTCAATAATGTACTCCAAGATATCAACATTCACCCTTTGCACGCGCACATTGTCTATTATTGGCTGCTCATTGGCTGTTTGGCCCTTTTTTCGTGTGTTGTTTGGTGTAGCTGCATAAGTGGCATAGAACTCATGAACCATGTATGGACTGTACTCTCTAGGTCAAACCAACCAAGTTTATAGTGATCAAACAGTGCCTGAATCTCAGGTATCTCAGCTACGTTACAGGAGCAGATTTGGACTTCCTCAAATTTACCTGTAGGATTGCCCATGCACTTGGTTTAAGTGCCTCATAGTAAATTTTCCCTTATACCCTCAATTTTACATCAAATGTCCTCTCGATATAGCAGACTTTCCCCTTAACTCATGTTGCCTGGCTTTTTCTAACTTAGTGGTCTCAGCAGAAGACTCCATCTTGTCCTCAATACTCTTTGTTCCGGAGCCACTAGCACTTTTATTGTTAGAGTCGCTAGTAATTTTATTTTTGGATATGCTGGCACTCTCATCTTCAGAACTAGAATCTCCGGCCCCACATTCACTGGAAGATGAGTTAGAAGCATCCTCCCCCTTTTTATATTGGGGAGAAGCTATTGTTGTCGTGTCCTTTGCATCATATTGTGAGGCTGCAATTGTGCTTGTTCCTATTCATCTGACTCATCCTATAGTATGTTCATAGATTCCCTAACTTCCTTCCTAGAAGGTGTATTGCCTCAACCTCTTCTAGATTGAAACTTAGGCAGCATGGTACTTGAGAGTTGATATCTTAGGATGATTTGATTGTGGATTCTACGGACTGTAAAAGCCATCGTAATTCCCCTCACATATATTGGGTTTTCTCACCAGATTTTCACAGTAAAAACTACAAACTGTCAAGGCATTTTATGGCCCGTCCTTTAGGCCGTAGATGCAAAAAAATTGCCATCTGCAACACTTTTCTTCTAGTTAGATTTTTGGTACCCCTGCACACTTCAGCATACATTAATATTGTACAAACTAAAACCAAATAAAAATAAAGTAAAGACATCTTGGGTTGCCTACCAGGCAAATCTTGATTTAACATCATGGCATAATGCAGGTACCTTGACTACTCAGCCTTCATCAAGATACCCCTTCCGTGGCATGACATGCGTACCTTGATTATTCAAACTTCATCAAGATACACCTCATAGATCAATTTACCACCTCAATTGTTCCCAAATACTGTTTCACTTGTTGTGCATTTACCTTGAACAATTTTCCTTCTGGATCTTCAAGTTCAATGGCACCATATGTAAATACCTGGCTTACTTTGAACGATCTAGACCACTTAGACTTCAACTTGTCAGAAAACAAGTGAAGACTAGAGTTAAACAACAAGACTAAGTCTTCAGGAGTGATCTCTCTTTTCATAATCTTATTATCATGATGCGGCTTCATTATCTCTTATACAAAGCCACACTCTCATATTCTTGAAGTATGAACTCATTCATCTCATTCAATTGATCAAGCCTCAAGTTAGAGGCTTCACACCAGTTCAAGTTCAGCTTCTTTGGTGCCTTGTGCTCAAGTTTAACCGAAAAGTGATAAGCTTTGACAAACATCAACTTATATCACATGTCCCTATAGGAGTCTTGAAAGCAGTCTAATAAGCACATAGAACGTCATCCAACCTCCAAGATCAATCTGTTCTATTAGCATTTACAGTCTTCACTAAGATGGTCTTTATTTCCTGGTTGGATATTTCAACTTTCCCGCTGGTCTGAGGGTGATAAGGAGTTACAACCTTATTCTTGACCTCATACTTGGCCAAAAGTGCACTAAACAACCGATTGCATAAGTGAAAAACCCCATCGTTGATGATAGCATGCCCAGTGCCAAACCTTGAGAAGATATTCTTTTCCAAGAATGTGGTGACACTCTTACCTTCATTGTTTGGAAATGCTATAGGTTCCACCCATTTAGACACATAGCAACAACTACCAAGATGTACTTTTGGCCATGTAAGCTAACAAAGGGACCCATGAAGTATATTCCCCACACATCAAATAATTCAACTTCTAAAATTAGGGTCATTGGCAGCTCATGCTTTCTAGATATGCCTCTGTCTTTGGAACAGGTCACATGATTTCACAAAGTCATAGGCATCTTGATGGATGGTGGGCCAGTAGTACCCACTTTGAAAATTTTTTGTGTTGTCCAGATGGAACCATGATGCCCTCACACAGGAGAGGAATGGCATGCTTCAAGAATATCCATCATCTCCACCTTAGACACACATCTCTAGATCATATTATCAGCATAAATCCAAAACAAATATGGCTCATCCTAATATAACTTCCTCACATCATGAAGGAACTTCCTTTTCTGATGGAAGTTCAAGTCTTCAAGCATCAAGTCACTAACCAGGAAATTTTTGTAGTCAGCAAACCAAGGAATCAGATCATGGGAGTCTGCCAATACCTGCTCATCAAGGAAGGGTTCATTAATTTCTAGCTCACCTTTTGGCCTCCCCTTTTCTTCTAACCTTGAAAAGTGATCTGCAACCTTATTTTCAGTACCTTTCTGGTCTTTAACCTCAAAATCAAACTCTTGCAATAGAAGCATCCATCTAATCAACCTTGGTTTTGCATATTCCTTAGCCATGAGGTACCGGATTGCTGCATGGTCAGTGTGAACAATGATCTTAGTGCCCAACAAATAAGCTTTGAACTTCTCAAATGCATACACCACTGCCAATAACTCTTGCCCAGTAACAGTGTAGTTCTTCTGGGCTATGTTAATTGCTTTGATTGCACAGTAGATCGGATGGAACATTTTCTCTCCTCTTTGCCCCAGAACAACACCTAGAGCTACCCCACTAGTATCGCACATCACCTCAAATTGCTTGGACCAATCCGAAGTAATAATAATAGAAGCTAAGGTAAGCTTTTTTTTCAGGCATTTGAATTCCTTTAAACATGCATCATCAACCATAAACTTCATCTCTTTATTAAGCAGCTTGCACAAAGGATTTGCAATCTTCGAGAAGTCTTTGATAAATCATCGGTAGAACCCAACATGCCCAAGAAAACTATAAACACCCTTCACCAAAATTAGAGGAGGTATCTTGGAAATGACTTTGATCTTAACTTTGTCCACCTCTATCCCCCTTTCAGAAATTTTGTGGCCCAAATAAATCCCTTCATCTACCATGAAGAGGTATTTTCCCAGTTTAAGACTAGGTTGGTTTGCTCACATCGCTTCAGCATCTATGCCAAATGATCTAGGCAATCTTCAAAAGAGTCACCAACTATTGAGAAATCATCCATGAAGATATCAATTGTATCTTCAACCATATCTGAGAATATAGACATCATACATATTTGAAATGTGGCAAGTGCATTGCATAGGCCAAAGGGAATCCTCTTAAAAGCAAAAGTCACATAAGGACAAGTAAAGGTGGTCTTCTCTTGATCTTCAGGAGCAATAGAGATCTTATTATATCCTAAATAACCATCAAGGAAAAAGTACCACGATCTACCTGCAAGTCTATCAAGCATCTAGTCCATGAATGACATAGGGAAGTGGTCCTTCTTATCATGCCTCAAATCTCATTGAGATAGACAGACACACGATGCCCTAAAGGCTTGAGAGAACTAACTCATAACTTGTGCTTACCATGTGTATATATGACACTCATAAAGATCTTTCAAGCATAACTAAGATACTTCGATAAATAGACCAACATAGATATGCCCGAAAACTATATATTCATGACTTGGCCATTGAGGCTGCATTTATTAAGAGATGGTAAACAATTGTGCTTTACATTAACTTTAGTCATTTAAACCTATAAAAGAAGGACAAACTTATTTTTAGGTTGGGAGAGGTCCACGCCTTACCAACTACAACACAATATCAAAATATATACTAAAGACTCGGTAAGGCCCGACTCAACCTAGAGCTCACCAACGACGCTGACTGTCCTGTGATCCTACAAGGGAGGTCTACTAGATGAAGTACATGTGCATGCAGCATGAAATGTAGTTGTAATGCTTCAAAATTTGAACAAGCATTTAGACTAGCACTTAAGATAATTTCTATAGATTTTAGGCTTCACAGTTAGAGCCACGAGCAGTAGGAGGTCCCATGAGCTGTGATCCCAGCAATGGAAGTTGTTCCAGTGAACACCATCTCCATGAGTTAGTCCATGCACCATGGTGGGTACCATAAGCCATGGGACCAATCACGGGACTGGTCTAGAGAACTATCTAGTCCTTTTCTATCCAATAATCAAGGTCGTGAGCCATGGGATGTCCTACGAGTCACAAGCCTCAAATATGGGATTTGTGCAGACATCCACCTAACTTATCCCATCTTGACAGTCTATGCCACAATCCATGGTAGGTCTTATGAGAGGCATCCCATTCAACGGGAATCTCTATAATTTTCTATAAGTTTAATTAGAGGTATTTTTGTCTTTTCTTAACTTTTTAACTTTTAAACTAAGTCATTTTAGCCTCTTTTAGGTGAGATTAAAGGGATATTAGTCGACTCATCCCCTCATTCTCACAAATCAGAAACTTCAAAGTCAAAAAGAAAAGAAAAAAATGCTCTAAAGCTCCAACCTTAGGGATTATTCTCTACGTCTTCATCCCCCAAAGCTCTAGCTAGGATTTCTTCCAGTTTCAGGTATATGAGTATTCAGTAAGGGTTTTCTTCAACCGTTATTCCCAAAACCTCAAGGTTTCTTTAGTTTTCATGATTTTATGAAGTTAGGGTTCATACACAAATATCCAAGTCTTTCACTAAATTGACTTTTTATGATATTCTATGATTTCTATCATTGTTTAAATGATATTTCCATGAATTCCTATGAGTACTTTTATAGCTTGAAAATTTGAAAGAAAAACCCATCATGACTTGATAGTATTATTGTTTTAAGATATTTTGACATGTTCAAATAACATGATCTCAGAAATACAGAAAAAATAGCATTCCTAGTTTCTCAAGTTACAAAATCTAGCAAAAACATGTATTTGAACTAGTGTCATGCTATACTTTTAAAATATATGTTTTCATGTTATGTATGAGCACTATGATATGATTTTAGGAGTAGTATTTAGCACCAAATGGACAAGGGTTCCAGGCAACCCAAGTCCAGAACTACACTGCCAGCGTAGGTTAAGAGAGTCCTCATTAGTTGAGAGCATCATATATAGCCAAATGGGCTCATGATAGTAGCTTCACTCTATAGATGGTCTTATACCACCCGGCAAGGTATAGGGCAGCTCTACCAACTAGGTTCATAAAGTTGGATTCTATGCAGCTCACATGGTCTATGTCGGTTGTAAGAAACGCCATACATAAATGATTTCAAGTATGGTCTTTTGCATATAATTTCTTTTCTTAAGCTTAGATATATTATTTTATGACTTATTTTCCAATCATGATAGTACTTTGGACTTTTGCAATACAGACTTTGCTACTATCATATTATTTAAGTTTAAAAAGTTTTTTAGGATATTTTATATTATGTCATATGCGTATCTCATATGCTCAGTACATTCCATCATATTGATCGCATACTTTCTTTGTACTGCATCATATTTTGATGTAGATTCAGGTGCTCATTCCCAGATTTGTGGCTGAATAACAGCAAGACTTCTAGTTGGATTGGTGAGTCCTTATCATTCAAGGACTTTGTTATGAGTTTTACTTTATCTCATGATTTCTTTCAGTACTTAGAGTTAGCTGGGGATCGTGTCCCAGCAACCACCTTATCAGTAGTAGAGGCTTTCAGACATGAGTTAGACAGTTAGTATTTTGATTCAGACTTTCATTCTTCTGACTTATGTTTATCAAGACAAGTTGTCATTACCTTCAATTAAGCTTTCGCACAATATGTATGGGTTCATGTTTAAGGTTATGCTAGTGACAAGTGTTAGCTTGAGATTACTTGTAGGTATAAGTCCCGTGTTACATATAGGGTGTAGGCTTAGGGTGTGACAAACTTGGTATCAGAGCATCAATTTTAGAGTGTCTTAGGATGTCTGAAAGTTATGTTAAGTAGAGTCTCCTTCATAGGTGTGAAGCATGCCACACTTATAAGGGAGATGCTATAATACATTTTAGAATAACTCCACTTCTTTCATATTCAATATCATGTGGTAGAGTTTAACTCTATTTACCCTTCTAATCCGTGCTTTACGCATTTTAGATAATGCCTCATTGTAGAAACATTGCTTGCAATGCTAATTTTCTAGTTCCAGACCATGAAGTTACTAATGCTGAATTTTGTAATGTAATTCAGATGTTACCTCAGGAGATGACCAACCAGGCTAACAAATAGGCAACAATCCCTGCTAACCTAGGTCAATTATTGCCTAGGTCAGAGACTTTGTTCTCATGAACTCGCAGAGTTCTTTGGGTAAAAGGTAGATGAGGATCCAAAGAACTTTATTGTTGAGGTGATGAAGATCCCTGAGGTTATGCAAGTGAATGGTAACAAGTATGTGGAGCTGGTATCCTATCAGCTCAAGGGAGTGGCTTATATCTGGTTCACTCAGTGGAATGATAGTAGGGGCAGGAATGCAACTCTAATGACTTAAGATTTCTTGGTTGGGGATTTTCTAGACAGGTTCTTCCCAAGGGAGTTGAGGGAGGCAAAAGCTGAAGTGTTTGTTCAATTAAGACAAGGGTCTTGGTCAGTACAAGAGTATGGGTTTAAATTCACTTATATCTCCAAGTATACTTCAGAGATGGTGGTCGAGCCAAGGGTTAGGATGAGCAAGTTTGTTTATGGTGTTTTTGACTTAGTGAAGAAAGAACGCAAAATGTATATGTTAGTTTGAGATGTGGACATCTCCAGACTTATGACTTACACTCAGCAGATTGAAGAAGAGAAACTTAAAGAGAGGGAAAGCGAGAATAAGAAGGCCAGGATATATGATTTGCATTTCAGTCAGCAAAGTACCAGAGGTGGAAACTGTTCTTCCTTTCTGAAGATGTCAACAAGACCAACACCATTATCAGCTACTACTCCTACCCCAGCACCCAGACCAAGGCATGATCAGATGGGTAGGGCATTAGGCTCTCATTCTTAGGAAAGTGTTAAAAAATGGACTTTTTACCCTATTCATAGAAAGTATGGTAAGAATCACCTTGGGTAGTACCTTTATGTCACAGGAGGGTGTTTTAGATGCGGTTAGGTTGGTCACCAGATTAGAGATTTACCCTTTTCCAAGTGGAACAATAAAGGTGGTAGAACCTATTCTACTCATATTGAAGCTCTAGCAGGCCGTATAGCTAAGTAAGGTTACATTTTTGGTGCCGGTGGTGGTCAGCGCCAAAACTGCCTCTATGTCATATTATCTTGCCATGATCAGGAAAACTCGCCTGATATAGTCACTGGTATGTTGTAAGTCCTTTCTTATGATGTTTACGCTTCATTAGACCCTAGGGATTCATTATATTTTGTGACCCCTTATGTTGTATGTAAGTTTGGAGCCAGTCCTAAACAGCTTTGAGAACCCTTTTTTATTTACACTCCAGTTGGCGAGTCAGTCATAGTAAAGAGGGTGTATACAAAATAGCCAATATCAATCCTCCATAGGGTTACCTCAGCTAACCTAGTAGAATTAGACATGACTAATTTTGATATCATTCTTGGCATGGATCGTCCACATGCCTGTTATGCTTTAGTCGATTGCAAAACCAGAGTCGTAAAGTTTTAGTTCCTGAATGAGCCTATCTTAGAGTGGCACGGTAGTTCTTCCATGTTTGTAGGTTATTCCATATCGTACCTCAAAGCTAGGAAGATGGTCTTAAAAGAGTGTATCTATCATATAGTTTGGGTTAAGGATTTTGAGTCCTAGACCATATCTCTCTAGTTAGTTCCAGTAGTCAGTGAGTTCCCTGAAGTGTTTCCTGAGAATCTGCCTGAATTCCCTCCTAAGCGGGATATTGACTTTGGGATAGACCCTCTCCCATATGCAACAACACATATGTATTCCTTCTTATAGAATAGCTCCAGAAGAGCTTAAGGAGTTGAAAGACCAGTTAAAGGACCTCTTATATAAAGATTTCATCAGACATAGCATGATATGATATTGCCCGACATAACCCCTACAAGGCCATTCACTTAGAGTAAAGATAAATAACTCCAAGCCCTACAAGTTCTATTCATGAAGAAAGAGGCTTTGGAGACCATTGAGGAGCATCAATCAAGGATCTACAACTTGTGAATGATTGCGTGGAGCGAAGAAAGAGGCTGCTGGTGTGACCCAGGTGAAAGAGAACAATGCCTGGTGTGACCAGTACTCTATTTTGCACCGGAGGTGCAACCTGTGTGAAGAGAACAATGTCTGGTGCGACCATCACTCTATTTCGCACCAAGACCCATCATGGGCCGAGTTTGAAGTCTTCCAAGGTCACTTTTATACCTTTAGTTGTACAAGGTAAACACTATAAATAGAAGTCTTAGTCATTTCCATTCCTTATATTTGATGAGTTGATGAATTGCTTTGAGAAATTGTAGTTACTAAATTAGCGGGTGGATTCCCAACTTAGTTCTCTAGTATAGAAATTTATTGGGTGGATTCCTAATAGTCTATTGAGTAGATTCCTAATAGGTAGTTGAGTGATTAGGAGTGGATTCTCTTAATTTCTTGTTAATTTCTTTTGCTTGATTAATCATATAGAGTCATCCATTTATAGATTCATTTGGGTCTCTTATTATTTGATTGAGTTGGATTATTGTGTGTTGATTAGGTTCAATTGGGAGGTGAAGGTAAAATTCCTTTGTTGCCCATAAACTTGATTAATTAGATTTAATCTGCATATTTTTTATTTATTTCAATTCTTCATTTGGATTTTAATTAGTCTCCCTAATCGAGATCTCATCATTTGGTATCAGAGCTTAGGCTAAAGGATTGTTCCATCAATTTTTATCCTAGGTTCATAAATCTAAAAATTTCAAAAAAATTGATCAAAAATGTTTTTGAGAAAAATTTCACAAAAAAAAATTGCTTGATCTTGTGTGTGTGTGAGTTTTTGATACTAGAATCGTGTTCTTTAGTATCAATTGAGTGTAGATTTGAGATTTGAGCTTGTATGGAGTTGAATTGAAGATTTCACTATTGTTGGGTGAAGTAGCTTGAAGAACAAGTTCAAGGGTTTCATATATCTGGATTGATTTGAGACTTCAAACCTATTGGGCTTTGATCTCTTATTCATAAGGAGATCGAATCTCAAATTTGGAAGCATTTGGTTGAGGTTTAAAGGATCTACCATTTTTGAAGTTTTAAGAACTTGAAGAACACAAAATGGTTCTCTTCAATTTGGATTGAATTGATTCTAATTTGTACCAAGCTTTGTTCTCTATATCGAGGAGAGGATACGTTTAAAATTTCGAGTCAATCCGAGTTAAATTGAGAGAGTTGGAAATTTGAAATTGATAAGTTGTTCTTGGAGTTCTTCAAGGTGTTGTTGAATAAGAAGGTGAATTAAAGGTGTTTGATCCAAATAAGAAGCAAAATTAAAGACTACTTGTGTTAGTACAAAAGGGAATTTACCAAAAAAGGCAAGTACTAGGAGAAAAAGTACAAGAAAATTAGAATAGTACAAATTGGAAGCTTCAGGTGTTCTGCCTCGGGCAAGTGCGAAGGAAGTGTGAAGAGCACTTTGCTGGGTGTGAAATGCACCTTGCCTTTTCCTGAGGGTACCTGAGATCCTGGTTTAGGTTTGCGAAGTGAGGTGCAAATCGCAGAACTTCTAGTGCAAAACGCATCACCCTTAGCACAAGCTGAAAGTTGCAAATTCGATTTTCTCCAACAAATTTCACATTCTATCTTCTTAGTTTCATTTCTTTGATTCTTATTATCATCTAAAAATTCTAAGACTAAATAACAATTCTTGTGAGCTTTTATCGTTTAAGTAATCGTTGGAAACCTTCTTGGCTCCATCCATTAGATTTTGAGTTGTCCTTCTTTCGAGTAACAAGAATTAATTCCTCCACAAAGTATAGGTGACCTTGGGACTTGATTGAGTGAGGGGAGTTCACTATCAATCTCGGGAAGACGCTTAGAATGTAAGTTGAGCGTTCACATATGAGAGGTGTGAGGAACTTCACTATTAATCTCATTTGCTCAATTTTGCAAGTACAATGTCTAAGGAAATTGATTGTACTCATTAAGGAGAGAGTTCCTTTACTGTTGAGGTGGCCTTTGCTCAGTCACAAGGCAATTAGCGGATATGAATGTAAGGATGGATCGATTTGAGGATAGGATGGTGATCATTGAGAGTCCTAATCAGGAGTACACACCTCGTACTACTCAAGGGTCAGGGGCAAATACGAATGAAAACTCCTCAATGATGATTACCCCGGGGCAAGAATGTGAGTTATACAACCCCCGAGCCAATTTAAACCCATCCTCATAAAATCAAAAACAACCTTTCCTAATGTCTAACTTTTCGAACAATGTTAGACAAAGCTCCACTCATCCAAATTATCCCCTACAAGAGGAACGTCCTTTTGTAGAAAACAAAAATCAAAATCCACTTTGAAATGCATCACATGCTAACTTGCATGTACCACATAACCAAAATCAAGATCCTTACCAAGATAGCCACCACAACCCACTCTACAAAGAGTTGTATAAGGAAGCATATGCTAATAGATATTATGATGGACCTCAACATGGTGGAAGATGAGGTTATGGTCAGAACCAAGGTGCAAGATAGCAAGGAAATATAGATCGAGGTGAATGGTATGATGATCACAATGGTGACCAATATAGTAACCAAGATGATAGATATGGAGGTCACTATGATGAGAGGTATGGTTATCATCAAGGAGATCGTAGTGACCATGAAAGGGGATTGAATACCATCAAGATCACTCCTCCAACGTTCAACGATAGTAGTGATCTCAAAGAATTCCTAAATAAAGGTTACAAAGTGAAAGGATCTTTCTCACCAACAACATTTTTGATGCCTTGAAAGCTAAATATGCCATTACTCAATTTGAGGGATATGCAACCACATGGTGGGAGTCCAAAGTGAGAGAACAAGCCTGAGATCTCATTCATGATTTGATATATGGCAAGAGTTGCTAGCTCATATAGAGGTGAGGTATGGTACACATACTTATCAACAAGAAGTTCTCAAGAAGGTGTACATGTTTCGATAAGGAACCAAAAGTGTAGAGGAGTATTATGATGAGTTTGAAAGTTTGAGGATGAAGTTTAAGCTTGATGAGCTTATGTTGAACACAGCGATATGGTTTGTCACCAATTTAATGTGAGACATCTCAAAGCCGATGAGATTCAAACACCATGCTAGCTTGGAAGAAGCATATCATGATGCTACGAAGGTAGAGACCGATTTTAAAAAAGAGAAGTCATTCAAAACCAAGGGTAGTACAACTTTCTTATAGAACAAGAGTAATGACAAGTGGAATTCTTCTACCACTCAAGAGTACACAAAGGGTAGTGTTCAAGCTTCTCAAGTGAAGGTTGACAAGCCAAAGTGGAATGACAAGGCTAAGAAAGGTAACCAATCAAAGCCTAACTTTCCTCATCCTTCTACTATTCAATGCTTTAGATATCAAGGAAGGGGACATATTGCTACTGAGTTCCCCAATCGAAGAACAATTATGGCTTACAAATATGGGTACCATACCGAAGAAGATGAAAAGTGTGGTGAAGAGAGAGGGGATAATGAGCCCAAAGGTGATGATGATGAAATACCTTTGAATGAAAATGATGAGAGGATATAAGAGAGGACAAACTTTGACTGCCTTATGTCTACAAGGGTGCCTCTCAAGTGTGATGATGAGACATTGCAAGTGAATGTGAATCTATCTTGCATTGTGAGCCAAATCATGAGAGTTAATGCTAAAGAAGAGCTTGATCAATGGGAGAACTTGTTCCATGCTAGGTGCAATATTCTAGACAAGATACGTGCCTTGATCATTGATAGAAGAAGTTTCATTAATGTCGTGAGCAATACTTTGGTGGAACGAATGCAACTTTTTACAAAGAAGCATCCTAGTCCTTACAAGCTCCAATGGCTCAACGAAAGTGGTGAAATGAACGTTCTCAAGCAACTAAGTATTAAATTTAGCATTGGTAAATACCAAGATGAAGTTCTTTGTGATATTATACCTATACTAGCTTGCCATATATTGCTTGGAAGACCTTGGCAATTTCATAGGGATGTCATACATCAAGGGAGAACCAATAAGTATTCATTTGTTTTTGGTGGTAGAAAGTTCTCTCTTGCTCCATTAACTCCCTATCAAGTGAGTGAAGATTACTGGATCATGAAGAAACTCTGGAAGAAAATTAGAATTGTGGAGGAGATAAGTGAAAGCTCCACACTTGTGCAAGAAGAGGGAGAAGGCTTGGCTAAAAAGAAGAATAAAATATGCATGATATCAAAGTCAAGAAAAAAATCTGAAGATCATCAACATAGTAATAGGATGCATCTGCTGAAGCCAAGACTCAAGTAACAACAAGCTGGACTGAAGCTCAGCCATAGTTGGTTTTGGTCGTTGAAGCTTCGCCGTAGTAACAATGCTTTCATACTCCGAAGGCAGTCCAGCAAGAAGGAATGTAAACATATCATATTGGGACACTGCTGCATTGATAGATGCCAAGGAGTCACAACTGTTCTTGAATGTACGAAGGTAAGCCGCCATAAGGAAATCATGAGGAACGCTTTCTAGTGTGCCTTGTTAACATGGATCTATTGTGCATTCCAACTAAGATACTAGCACTTTGCCTAGAACCGTGTCTTCTCTTTTGCAGGAATATGAGGGATTATTTCCCGAGGAGATGCCAAATGTATTGCCACCCTTAAGGGGTATTGAGCATCAAATTGATTTTGTGCCCATATCTCAAATTCCGAACCGTCCGGCCTATAGAAGTAATCCATAGGAGACTAAGGAGTTAAAAAATCAAATTTATGAACTCCTTGGAAAGGAACTTGTCAAAGAGAATCATAGTACTTGTGCCGTACCGATGATCCTTGTTCCCAAGCACTTGGAGAATGTGCATTGATTGTAGAGTCATTAACAAAATAATGGTGAAATCTCAACATCTTATCCCTAGACTTGATGACATGTTAGATGATTTGTGTGGCTAAAGTGTGTTTTCTAAGATAGACCTTAGAAGTGGTTATCATAAAATTTGAATAAACCCAGGTAATCAATGGAACACGTCCTTCAATACCAAGTTTGGTTTGTATGAGTGGCTAATTATTCCTTTTGGCTTGACTAATGCCCCTAGAACTTTCATGAGGTTGATGAACCATGTGCTAAAGCCCTTCATCAATAAGTTTGTAGTCATTTATTTTGATGACATAATTGTATATAGTAGAACCATTGAGGAACATGTTTATCATTTGAGACAAGTATTTCATGTTCTACTACATGAGAGGCTCTTTACAAATCTCAAGAAGTGTTCCTTTTGTGTTGATAAGGTGGTGTTCTTGGGGTTTGTGTTGAGTGCCATTGGTGTAGAGGTGGATAAAAAAAATTTATAGTTCATTAGATCTTGGCCAACTCCTAATAATGCAAACAAAGTAAGGAGTTTCCATGGGTTGACAAGTTTCTATCGGCGTTTTGTGAATGGTTTTAGAACTATTGCTTCCCCTCTAACCGAATTGATCAAAAAGGACACACCCTTTATTTGGGGAGATGTTCAAGAAAAAGCCTTTCAAGTGTTGAAGTCTATGTTGAGTTCTTCTCCTTTGCTACAATTGCCCGACTTTGATAAAGCCTTTAAAATTGAGTGTGATGCTTTGGGTGTGGGCATTGGTGGAGTATTGATGCAAGAAGGGAAACCTTTGGCCTACTTTAGTGAATAGCTAAAGGGGGCCTCTTTGAACTACTCAACATATGATAAGGAGTTGTATGCACTTATGCGGGTGTTGGCTCATTCGCAACACTATCTATGGCACATTGAGTTTGTGATAAGGATGGATCATGAGTCCTTGAAGCATATAAAGAGCCAATAAAAGTTGGACAAACGTCATGCTAAATGGGTGGAGTTCATTGAAACATTTCCATGTGTGATTAACTATAAGCAAGTTAAGGAAACGTGGTTGCCGATGCTTTGTCTAGAAGGTTCGTATTGATTAACACCTTGACTTCTAGAATGATGGGGTATGAAAGCTTAAATGAGTTATATTCTGACTCCAACTTCAAGTAAGTTGTGATGAACTTGGTTAAGGGAGACGTGTGGAACGTTTCCAAATCATTGATGGCTATTTGTTCAAGGATGGCAAAGTATGTGTACCTATGAGTTCATGGAGAGAGATCTTCCTCAAAAAAAGCTTATAGTAGTTGAATGATGGGACACTTTGGTGTCAATAAAACACTTGACATTCTCATGAAGCAATTCTATTATCCAAGGATAAAGCATGATATGGAGAAGTTATGTGGAAAATGCCTTGCATGTAATCAAGACAAGTCTAAGACTCGGCCCCAAGGTATATACACACCTCTTCCCACTTCTCTTGGTCCTTGGATGGACATTTCTATGGATTTTGTGTTGGGCCTTCCAAGAACCAAAAGAGGGCATGATAGTATATTTGTGGTAGTGGATAGATTATCTAAAATGTCTCACTTTATTCCATGCCATAAATGTGATGATTCATCCCATGTTGCATCTTTGTTTGTGATTCATGTGCTTAAATTGCATGGAGTACCTTGCACTGATGTTAGTAATAGGGACACCAAGTTTCATAGTGATTTTCGGAAGAGTCTATAGGGTAACCTTGGTACCAAACTCATGTTTTCTACTTCTTGTCATCCCAAAATGGATGGTCAAACCGAAGTAGTCAATAGGACTCTTAGGGGTATGCTTTATTGTATAATTAGAGGATACCTAACTTCTTGGGAGGACCGTTTACCTTTTATTAAATTTTCATACAATCAGTCTCTTCACTACTCTATTGTCATGACTCCATTTGAAGTGTGTTATGGGTTCATCCCATTAATCCCATTATCCTTAACCATTTTATCTAGTGTAGTCAGGTTGCATGGGTTTCCCTTGTCTATCATCTCAGATAGGGGTCCCCAGTTTACATCTCATTTTTGGAGATCATTTTAGAAAGGTCTTGTTACACATATTAATCTCATTACAGCATTTCATTCGCAGATGGATAGTCAGGCAGAGCGTACCATTCAGAATTTAGAGGACATGTTGAGGGCTTACGTGATCGATTTCAAGGGTAGTTGGGATGATCACCTACCTCTCATAGAGTTCGGCTATAATAATAGTTTCCATTCCAACATTTAGATGGCCCCATACGAGGCACTTTATTGGCATAGATGTAGGTCACTGGTGGGTTGGTTCGAAGTAGGTAAAGCAGCCTTGATTAGGCAAAATTTGGTTCACGAGGCTATGGAGAAAGTTCAGCTCATTAGGGTAAGGTTGAAGACTGCTCAAAATCATTAGAAATCCTATACATACGTGAGAAGAAGAGACTTAGAGTTCGTTGTTGATGATTGGGTGTTTCTGAAAGGTTTCATCTATAAAGGGAGTGATGATATTAGGTAAGAAGGGGAAGCTTAGTCCCTTGTATGTAGGTCCCTATAGGATTTTGAGGAGTTTTGGCCATGTGTCTTATGAGTTAGAGTCGCCCACAGAGTTAGCATCGGTGCACCCAGTCTTTCAAGTATCCTTGTTGAAGAAATGTGTTGGTGATTCGGCCTCAGTTGTGCCATTAGAGAGAGCGGGTGTGAGGGATAGCCTTTATTATGAAGAGGTCTCAATTGAGATCCTTGGCCGTCAGGTTCGTAAGTTGAGAAATAAGGAAGTCACTTCGGTGAAAGTTCTTTGGAGGAACAAGTTAGTCGAGGGAGCTACTTGGGAAGCAGAAGCAGATATGATGACCAAGTACTATCACCTCTTCCCTCCTAGTTCTGCATCCATTCAAGGTAATAGCTTCCTTTTCAGTTACCTCATTGTCCTCCTTAGTATGCTCATCAGTTTTATGTTTAATTAGTCACTCATATGCTCTCAGTATGCATGCATGTCTCATGAATCCAGCTCAGTTTATATTTCAGTCAGAAGTCAATTACCATGTAAATACTTCAGCTTTTAGAACTCAGTTGGTGGGATTGCAGTTCTTTCCCTACCCTCTCAGCTTAGTTAGTCTTCATTCGAGGATGAATGATCCCAAAGGGGAGATATTTAATACCTCAGAATTTGAACAGGCATTTAAACTAGCACTTAAGTTGATTTTGGCAAATTTTAGGACCCACGGTCAGATCCACAATCTATAGGAGGTCCCATAAGTGGTGCACACAGACATGGAAGTTATTCTAGTGAACACCATCTCCATGATTTGGTCCACACATTGTGGCAGGGCCTACAAACCATGGGACTCATCCAGAGAACCAATTGGCCCCTTTCAGTCCAACGGTCAAGGCCACGAGCTGTGGGATGTCCCAAGATCCATGAGCCTTAAACTTGAGATTTGTACAGAGGGTCATGTAGCCCATACCAGCTTGATTGTCCATTCCACAAGCCATGGTAGGTCCTACGAGCCATGAGGAGCCCGTCCAATGGTAATTTTTGCAATTTTTAGTAAGTTTAGTTAGGGGTATTTTGGTCTTTTTTGCCCTTTTAACTCCTAAACTAAGTCATTTTAGCCTCATTTAGGTGATATTAAAGGGAAACTATTTGACTCATCCCGTCATTCTCATAAATCAGAAACCTCTAAGTCAGAATGAAAAGAAAAGAACGCTCTAAAGCTCCACTCTTAGGGATTATTCTACAGGTTTTCATCCCTCAAAGCTCTAGCTAGGATTTCTTCAAGTTTAAGGTATGTGGGTATTCATTAAGGGTTTTCTTCCACCCTTATACCCAAAACCTCAAATTTTTTGTAGTTTTCATGATTTTATGAAGTTAGGGTTCATACCCAATTTCACGCCTCAAAACCCATCAAGATGGACAGGCACTCGATGCCTTAAAGGCTCGAGAGAACCAACTTATAACATGGGCTTACCATGCGTATAACTATGATAATCATAAAGCTTTGACAAGTATATATAAGTTGCAGTGATAAAATACCAATATAGATAGGCCCAAAACATAGGAATATGACTTGGTTGTTGAGGCTATAATTGTTAAGTAATAAGACACAACTTAGTTTAGGTCACGACAGGGCCCCACCTTATCCTTAAGTATTATACAATACCAAAAAATATACCAAAGACTCGATAAAGCTCCAAATCAACCTGGATCTTAACAACAACAGTTGAGTATCTTGTGCTCCTACGAGGGAGTTTTACTAGCTGGAGTACATGTGTCTGCGGCATGAAATAAAGCTCCCCCCATGAGGGACGTCAGTATGAAAGAATATAATTAATATGTAAGGCATAAAGTAACCATATATAAATCAAGAGCTCAAATAAAATCAGATGCCAATGCATAAATATATAGATAAGAATGGAAAACCACCTTTGTTATACTTGTGGAATCATGTACATTACATTCATTTCTTTACTCTTCTTTGCTTTATAATTTTTGTAAGGAACGTGATACAAATGACCAACTGATCAGTGGTAGAAGAGGAGTCACATGCTACATAATTTAGCCCCTGAGATGTTGCCCTCCTAGATATACCTATTAGAATTGACTCATGCTAGGATTTCAGCCCTAGGTTGCCACCTATAAGTACAAAAATAGGGATCGACCCATGCTAGGCTCTCACCTCTGGGCTGCAACCCATATATATACAGATTACTTTATTTAGTTTCTTTAATCTCTTAGATTGTTGTTTTGGCTGTCATAATCATTATTGAGCTCAAAACTATGGATCAGTAGTAGAAGACATCTGAATATGCACTTAAGGCAGTAATAATGACATAAGGAGTAACTGTAACATCAATGTAATACTTAAGCACTTAAATGACACAATGGACCTCATTTGACTAAGAGGAGAACTCATGAAGCTTGTTGTTGAAAGTGCCTTTTTCATACTAGTACTTGGAATACTGAACATGCAGATCTAATAGTAAACACATATTGAAGCACTTTGATACACTAAGGAGTGAGAAAAAGATCGTTATCTTCATTTGAGATTGTATGATGCCACTATGTATCTGCTACTAGAAAGAGCGCTTAGAAAGCTCACTTTGTTGGTAGCAACACAAGAATAAGAGTTCATGCCAAAGAATCTGAAATCGAATAGCCTTACATACCTTGTTTCCTGACCAATACAACTACCATGATTTAGCCTCCTTTTTAAGGCGTTAATCTCAAATTATGGAAATTTATTCTCTTAACTTGTACTTCTTTAAGAGCTTGAAATACCCTTCAACTTAGCTTGAAAAGAGAGAATATTTAAGAACACTAATGATATTTTATGACTGCTATGTGAAGCTAAGAGAGAGCAAGAGAAAACTTCTAAGATCTAGATTTTTCCACAAGTTAAAATGAATGAAATGAGATGGTATTAATCCCTTTAAACGGGACCTGCTTTGGCCGACTTTCCTTGCTCATTTTGGGCCACAAATTGTCAAGTAGGTGATGCACCTACTTGGCCATTTAACATGCGCCTTTGTGGATTTAAACTTATTGGGCCTTGGCTACCCATTCTTCACCTTTTCTTTTACTTATTTTGGGCCATAATTTATCAACTAGGTGTTAGTTGTAATTGGCCCTATAAGCTGGTCAAAATAGTCTTAGTAGGTGATGCACCTACTTGGTTCTTTAGGCTGGTCAATAAGTCAAAGTAGATGATGCACCTACCTGTGACCTACTAGTTTAGTTAAGTCAAGCAAGCAGCCCACTTATTTTATTCCATTTTCTAAATCTTAATCCCTTTTGCTTGAACTTAACACTTCACTTTAAACTTTAATCTCAAATACCACTTTACTATCTCGAGTTTGAATACTTACGATGAGGTTAACTTAGCCGTATACATGCTAAAATGTATGAGGTATTATTTACCAAGAGAACCTATGTTAAACCATCACTACTCATATAAGAAACTTGGTGTTACAAGGCTACATCAAGTGCCATATGAACAGAACTAGTATACGCAGAATATGGGATGTTATATCCTCCCCCTTAGAAATACTTGTCCACGAATGTTAGCATAGTTATCCAGCCCAAACAAGTTCAAGCCTAAGTTAAGTTATACAACTAGCTACACAATACATATAGACTCATACTTACTTGTTAATGTCTCAACTAACACTTTGACCTCTTTTTTCGAATTTAAATAAATGAGGGTACTTGGATTTCATTTCTTCTTCCAATTCCCATGTAACTTCTTCTATTTGTTGGTTTCTCCATAATTCTTTTACAAAAGCTACTACCTTATTTCTTAACTTCTTAACTTATTGTCACGGCCTAATTTCTCGATAATGATGGCACCTACAACCCCTTATAGGCAAACCAATCGTCGTAACTCAGAACGGAAGATAAGCGGAAGATAAACCAAACCCCCAACCTAGTATTATAGCATAGAAGTTGGTACGAAATATACAGAGTACAAAAGATCAAAAAGAATATATACATTGGTCTCTTAATAACAAAAGAGTACAAGATACAAAAAATGAGCTAAAAGCTAACCCCGATCGTCAAGAGCTCACCCTCAGCCTCGGATAGTCCAAAAGTCAGCTCGTACGAGTCTCCACAAATCAGCGGCAATGTCCCACACTAGGATCTGCACCAGGAAGATGTAGAGTGTAGTTTAAGTACCAATTGCTAAGCAATGGGTACCTAGTAGGCATCATAGGCCGACTAAGCTCATATAAGATATAAAACCAATAATATAGCATCTAGCAAAGAATAGGTCACAGAAGAAATGAATAAGTACACGAAAGCTAGCACAGAAGGAATACAAGGAGAAAACAATCATGCTCGGCTAGCTACTAGAAATATACATCACAGAACACAGGTGATCGGAAGAAGAACGCAGTTGGGGTCCTTGCAAAAACAATATATATAAAGAGAGAGTTTTAAGAAATAGGCGGTATACAAGTAACCTCAAGTAAAAAGGGAAGGAAGGAAAGGAAATAAATGAACTCATGCTTGAAACCCAATTCCAATGACTAAATCATGTCAATAATACACTCTCAAAGTAGGAATAATCAGCAAATATCCAAGTATAACCATGAAATGAACCAGAAATATATTTAACATGACTCTCTTATGTGAATCATCAAATAAGAAGCCGAATATAACCATAATCAGAACCAGAGATGCGATAGGATAACAATAAGTCTACCTACAGTCCCAACAAGCACCCATACACTCGAGGAACACATACAAGTGAAGACAAACCCTCTGGCATCCCATACTACCGGAGCGTAGACTCAGCAAATAGCAAACAAGGGTGGAATCTCACGCAAATGAATGATATGATACAATAGTGAAAACCAGATGGAACAGTAACTCTGTATGTACCTCCTCCGGTGCATATGGGCCCAACAGGTAGGATCCATGAAAGGACATGGCCCGTATACCTCAACTACACCATATACCCCTCCTCCGACACACTTAGCACGTAGCCCCTGGTCTGGATTAGCAAGGTCTGTGGTGGTCCTCGACCACATACTAAATCTCATAATCTCAACATAATTATCCAGAGTGTATCCGAATCCAAGCCAGTAACCAAATCTTAAAAACATGCTTGAAGTCTATTCAGGTCTAAAACAGTGAATCAAGTCTCAAAAAACCCCAAACAAGGGTGCTCAGACATAACCGGTTCTAAAATAATAGTAAAACAAGTGTGACGCTTGGCTCGACCGAGTCTAGTATCATTTCAAACTAACTGGAAAACATATCTAGCACGCCGACTCTGTCAAGTTTAGTAATAGTATGAAACCCAGTGATAAATCATCCTTTTAATTCATTTACCCCAAGAAGATCCACGAAAGTTAGTTCCAAACCCTTTTATAACCATTTTTACCGAAAACGGGCCCTCAGGGCCATGCAAGGTTTAGAAATCCATTTATAGTAGGCCTGAAGTCAAAATCATAGTAAAATATGTAGAAAATCTCTTTATATGCATGATAATGGCATGCTCAAACATAATCAATAGCCCAATGTCTCACAACCAACCTATTGGCCCTGCACAGGCTCTAATCGCTCTATAATACAGATAACCAGCTTACAATTGAATATCGATGTCTGGGACTCATGGAAATTCCCAAATAACCCACCATCTATGGTCCAGAGTTGAATACAAGGCAACAAAGGACCACAAGGGTGATGCTACAAACTATAGCAAATACTACAATTATAGGAGCAAAAATAAGACAGATATGAAGAAGCAGACAAGGTCTGGGGTACCAAGCTAATAACCCAACCCAAGGATGCTAATTAGAACAGTTATAGCCTATATGCGCAAAGTCTAAAAGGGTTAAACTGTAACCTACCTGTCATCCGATGACAACCTGCTAGAACGACAATGTCCAAGCCCGAACTGGTTCGAGAAGCTCCGAATAGCAGTCAAACTATCATAAACATAATCTATGCATTAAAATGAAGCTAAGGATACCTAGATTGCTAAAAGTATAGCCGGATAAAAATTCAGGTCACAAGTGAGCCCGCAGGTCCCATAACTCAAAATCAGAAACGAAAAGACATACAACAATCACAACACTCCAAAGAGTGCATGCACCAAAATTGAGTGGATTTTAGCCAGTAATGAGGGCTCAAAACAGATTGCAAAGAGAAGAATTTAAAGAGGAAATCAAAGAATAAACCCGAAAAAAAAGAGAGGAAGAATTTACTTACCACGATGAGGGAAACAAGCTTATGAAGTGAAATCCTTGCAATTAAGAACAAACAATCCTAATTGAGCAGCTATAATCAAAGGAAAATCAATCTTGAGAAGCACTCATCAATGGAGGTTTTTAACTTAAGAAGAAGAACTTTGGGGAAGAAGAAAACTTACTAGGTGAAGAGGGAATCAAGAATTTAGCGCCAATTGGAGAATTCCCCAAGGCTAATATTGTATAGGAGCAAATTGAGTTGAGAGAAAAGAGTTTGGAGTTGAGAGAAATGAAAGAGAAGGCTGGAAAAATTGTGAAGGGGAAATTTTATATGCCTGGTGAAGGCTGGTGCCATTGGCGCTGGCCAGGCGTCGTTGGTGCTGAAGAAAGGCAAAGCGCGATCGCATGGCAGGGACGCCATTGGCGCTAGTAGGTAGGCAGGCAATTCTATGCCATCGGCACTGGCAGGGTGCCATTGGCGCTGAGGGCAGGCGCAGGATAGCGCAATCATGCTGTCAGGGAACCATTGGTGCTGAAGGCCTGCCTGAAATAGAAAACCAGCTAAGCTAAAAACTTCAAAGGTATTCCGGGCATAATCAGAACCTGATACTCAGAAACCACACACGCTATTAGAGTGGAAATGACGTTTTAGACTCAATAGAATCAACAAAACTCTCGTAGAAGGTAATTTCAGAAGAATGTTGACCCAAGTAAACACTAACTAAAACCAACAAAATATCCTAAATGAGTCTGGCTCACCCGAGTCCCGAACCAACTGCATATCTAACCCAAACTCAATATTCCAAGGCTGATGGAATCATTGGATTTCAAATCTAATGCTCCGATCATAGAAAGTTGAGCAAAGTTACACTTCCAACTCTAACTGGCCAGAAAACAAAAAAGCAACACAAAACCATACCAAAATTTCTCAGGCCTCAATTAAAGGTCCTTCTAGACCAAACTCCATGTTCTGGAGCTAACGAAATTGTTAGAATTCAATTGTGAGCACGTTAGCTAAGAATGTTGACTAAAGTCAATGATTTCCTAAGTTAAAGCTCTAAAATAGGTAAACGCCAATAAAGACCAAACGAACGGCCAGGGAACTGAACCACCGGTCCACTACAAGTAAGCTCTAACAGTACAAGGAAAGTATAAGCACAGGAATGACCGGAAGGTTCATTACACTTATCAATCCAAAATTTCAATGGGTACTTATTCATAAGTAAGATCCCTCGTAACCTGTACATCTTTAGTAGAAGTAATACTAGATGGGTCACCTATACACTTTCAAATCATTGAGACATCAAACACCTGGATGAACTATTAAAAGCTCTTGGGGGTATCTCTAACTCATATGCGATTTGGAAAACTCATCGAATAACCTTATATGGCAGGGCCTAGCGTGGACTCAGATTTCCACTTTTACCTAATCTCATTACCCCTTTTATTAGTGACACCTTCAAGAATACCCAATCTCCTATAGCAAATTCTAGCCCTCTTCTTCTAAAATTTGCATATGATTTGTGTTGACTTTGAGCTATTGCTAGCCATTGTTGTATCACCTTAACTTTCTACATAGCTTGATGAACAAGATCTGGCCCAAACAAGGAGGTTTCACCAACTTCAAACTATCTGATTGGTGATCTGCACTTTCTCTCATATAAGCTTCATAAGGTGCCATTTTGATACTCGAATGATAGTTATTGTTGTAAGCAAACACAATAAGTGGAAAATGGTCATCCCAACTACCTTTGAAGTCTAATACACAAGCTTACAGCTTATCTTCAAGTTTTTGGAATGTACGTTCTGCTTGACCATCCATTTGAGGGTAAAAGGTTGTACTTAAATTCACTTGTGTCCCCAAAATCCTCTGAAATGACTTCCAAAAATTCAAAGTGAATTGAGCTCCCTATTAGATATAATAGATAATGGGACTCCATGTAGCCAAACTATCTCTTTAATATACAACCTGCATACTCTTCAGTTACATAGGTAGCCTTGACCACAAGAAGTACATTGATTTGGTGAGCCTGTCAATTATCACCCATACGGAGTCAAACTTACAAAATGAGCGAGGCAAACCAGTGACAAAATCCATGTTGATCATGTCCCACTTCCAAATTGGAAGATATATATGTTGCATATGACCTTCGGGATTTTGGTGATCTACTTTAACTTGTTGACAATTTAGACACTGAGCAACAAATTCGGTAATGTTCTTCTACATGTCGCCCTATGAATACACTCCATTCAAGTCATGATACATTTTAGTTGAGCCCGGATTGATAGAATATCTTTAATGATGTGCTTCTTCCATAATCCTCTTTTTTAGTCCATCTACACTATGTACACACAATCTGTTTTGGCACCGAAGTACTTCATCTTGCGTAAGCTCAAACGCTTTTTTCATACCTTGTTGTACATTCTCCTTAAGTTGTAATAGAATAGAATCCTTATATTTCTTCTCTTTTACTTCAACTATTAATGAAGATTCTGTTGCATTTTACATAATAATCCCTTCATCCGGAGATTCAAGAAGGTGAACCCCCAAGCTAGCTAGTTGGTATATATCCTTAGCTATTATTTATCTTTCCATGGACTTCCCATATGTTCTTGCCATCATCTTATGACTTAAATCATTGCTACCACATTTTCTTTCCCCGGATGATACAAGATATCAACATCATAATATTTTAATTACTCAATCCATCTTCGTTGCCTCAGATTCGAATCCTTTTGCTTAATGATATATTGAAAACTCTTATGATCATTATATATGTCAAAATGAACCACATACAAGTAGTGGCACCATATCTTTAAAGCAAATACAACCACTGCTAGCTCTAGATTATGGGTTGGATAATTTTTCTCATGTGGCCGCAACTGTCTTGAGGCATAAGCTATTACTTTACCATGCTGCATAAATACACATCCTAATCCCACTCCCAAATCATCACAATACACTACATACCCTTTTATGTCTTCTGGAAGTACCAATACAGGTATAGAAGTCAACTTATCCTTTAGTTCTTAGTAGTTTCTTTCGCATGCATCATTCCATTGGAATTTGGCTGCTTTGTATGTTAGCTTTGTTAAGGGTGCAAAAATGGAAGAAAATCTTTCAATGAACCTCTATAATAACCTGCAAAACCAAGGAAACTACGAATCTCTGTAGGTGTTGTAGGTCTTGGCCAGTTCTTCACAGCTTTTATATTTTGAGCTTCAACCCTTATTCCTTCATCGGAGACAATATGACCCAAGAATGCCACAAATTTTAACCAAAACTCACATTTAGAGAACATTTTATACAACTTACGATCATGAAGAATTTGTAAAACCTACTGCAAGTGATTAGCATGGTCATCTTTTGATTTTGAATAGACCAAGATATTATCTATGAATACTATCACGAACACATCCAAGAATGGCTTGAACACCCTATTCATCAAATCTATAAAAGTTGTCAGTGCATTTGTTAGCCCAAATGACATAATTAAAAACTCAAAATGACCATACCATGTTCGAAAAGCTGCCTAGGGTATATCTTTCTCTTTGACCCTCACTTGGTGATAACCGGACCTCAAGTCAATCTTTGAGAAACACTTAGCACCTTGTAACTAATCAAAAAAATCGTCAATCCTAGGGAGGGGATATTTGTTCTTAATTGTAACCTTATTCAACTATCAGTAGTCAATACACATTCTCAATAATCCATCTTTCTTGCGTACAAATAAAACTGGTTCTCCCCAAGGGGACATACTAGGCCTTATAAATTACTTTTCTAACAAGTCTCTTAATTTCTCCTTCAATTCTTGTAATTCTTTCGGGGTCATTCTATATGGAGGAATGGAGATAGGTTGAGTACCTGGGATCACATCAATACCAAAATCTATATCTCATTCTAGAGGCATACCTAGAAGCTCTTTGGGAAATACAACAGAAATTCATTTATCGTGGGAACGGATTGATCTAGTGGCTCCGTATCTACATATCTCACTCTCACTAGATGACATATGTACCCTTTGTACATAATCTTATTTGCCTTAAGATAAGAAATAAACTTACCTCTTGGCACCCCAATATTACCTCTCTATTCAAGGACTGCCTTTTTTGGAAAATGGAAATACACCCTCTTCGCTTGGAAATCTACCATGGCATAACAAGAAGCCAACCAATTGATACACATTATAACATTAAAATCTACCATTTCTAGCTCAACCACGTCAGCTAATATATCATGATCACAAATAGTTACTATGCAATTATGATAGACTTTTCTATCTATAATAGACTCGCCAACTAGCATAGACACCTCAAATTGTTTGACCAACAATTCTGGTGTTCTTTCAAACTTTCCAGCAATCAATGGAGTAACATATGATAGTGTATATCCTGAATAAATTAATGCATATACATTATGTGAAAATATGGACAATGAACTTGTAACCACATCGGGTAAAGTCTCCAAATTCTATCGATATGCTAGAGCATATGTACGATTCTGAGCTCAGCTAGAACTAGCTATTCCTCTACCACCTCTACTACGATCTGTAAGCACCTGTGGATCCCTACCTAAAAAAGTCATTGATGATGATGATGCAGCAATTGATCCAATTAGTGGTGCCATACCACTCATGCCTCTTTGAGGGCAATTTCTCATCATGTGTCCTGATGTAACCTAACAAAAGCAAGCATCTATCCCAAGCTGACATATACCTGGATGATCTCTTCCATATTGTTTACAAGGTTGTCTAGGATGTCTTGATTGGCTCGTGCTTCCCTGCTCTTTCTACCTCACTACTTGTGAGCCTTGACTCTCACTTTTTTCCCAAACTGATTGCCTCCAGAACCTTAAAGCCGAGGTGGAGCACTAGTTGTAGAGTAGGAAGATTATGGCCTAGGTGGTCTACTAGAAAATCAAGGTCTAAACTCACCTTGGGATGGCGTAAACTGCCCCATAGATCTGGACTTTTTGAAATACCCTTTTTCCGACTTTTGTGTCCTTCTTCTTTGCCTTTAATCCTTCATCTTTTGTGTAAAAGTTTGTATCCTTGCTATATCCATGTCTTTATTCAAAGCATCAATAGTACAATCTGTAACCAGATATGAATCCAATCTATCCACGTATCGATGAATTTTATCCTCCATAGTAGCTACTACATTAGGTGCATACCTGTCCAAAGAATTAAACTTAAGATTATATACTCTCACCCTCATATTCCCTTGTGAAGATTTAAGAATTGAGCTGCGCAGGCCTCCCGTATCTCCAATGGAAGATAATGGTCTAGGAATTCCTTTTTGAACTATTTCCAAATAGTTAAAGGTGCATTTGTACCCCTAGATTGTTTCTAAACTTTGTACCACAGTGTAGCCACACCCTTTAATCTATATATTGCTAGCTAAACCGCTTTTTGGCAAGATACATGCATAATATCCAAGGTCATTTGAATTTGATCAATAAAGTCTTATGGATCTTCATTAGGATCAAACCCGGTGAATGATGAAGGATCCAAATTAAGGAAATCATGTATCTGCACACTATCTGCCCCATTTGGACCATTAGTACCTGCAAGTGGACTTGCACACCATTGGCCTTGACTAGCAACTATACAAGTCAACATTGGACTGCATTCTTTAAATCTTGCTCAGTAGAATTAACAGGTGGTTCTTAGAGTGTTACTGCCCTCCTTAGCTTACCTAGAGAAGGAGAAGTTGAGAAAATTTGTGATAGAGACTCATCTTGAGCCTTACTTTGATTAGCTCATCTAGGTGGTGATTCGTTGATCTCTTCTCCAGCAGCCACATCTACTTGCTTCCCCGTACTCTTACTTCTCCTTGTAATCAACATTTTTATTATAATGAAAACAATGTAAAGGTTAGATACAATAAACCTACAACATTGTCTCTATTGCACGATCTAAGAGATGAAAGAAAAGAGACAACTCCAAAATATCTTGTAGCCTCCTATTTGTAGATGTGGTGCACAATACACCCATAAGCAAGACTCTACATAGACACGGCTTTGTAGACTCCCTAAGATGACCTTCTCTGATACCACTTTTATCACGCTACAAATCCCATCAATATAGACAGGCACCTGATACCCTAAAGGCTCGAGAGAACTAACTATATGGCAGCGCCCTGTTCTCCATAAGTTAAAATAAATTAAATAAGATGATCTTAACCCTTTTAAGCAGATCTACTAGCTGGAGTACTTGTTCCTATGGCATGAAATGCAGTGCCCCTAGTAAGGGACGTCAGTACGAAAGAATGTACTGAATATGTAAGGCATAAAGTAACCATATATAAATCAAGATCTCAAATAAGATTAGATATCAATGCATAAACGTATAGGTAAGAATGGAAGAGCACCTTTGTTTATACTTGTGGAATATTGTAGATTACATTCTTTTCTTTACTCTTCTTTGCTTTATAATCTCTGTAAGGCATGTGATAGAAATGGGTAACTGATCAGTGGTAGAAGAGGAGTCCCATGCTAGGCAGTTTAACCCCTGAGATGTTACCCTCCTAAATATACATATTGGAATTGACCCATGCTAGGATTTCACCCCTAGGTTTCCACCTATAAGTACACAAATAGGGATCGACCTATGCTAGGCTTTCCCCCCGGGCTAACACCCATACATATACAGTTTACTTCATAAAGTTTCTTTAATCTTTGATATTGATGTTTTGGTTGTCATAATTATTATTGAGCTCAAAACTATGGACCATTAGTATAAAACATGTGAATGTGCGCTTAAGGAAGTAACAATGACATAAGTAGTAATTGTAACATCAATGTAATACTTAAGCACTTAAATGGCACAATGGACCTCATATGACTAATAGGAGAACTCACGAAGCTTGCTATGGAAAGTACCTTTTTCATACTAGTACTTGGAAGAGTAAACACATATATCTAATAGTACACACATATTGAAGTACTTGGATAACTAAGGAGTGAGGAAAAGATAGTTAGCTATATTTGAGATTGTACGCTGCCACTATGTATCTGTTACTAGGAAGAGCACTTAGAAGCTCACTTTGTTGGTAGCAACACAAGGATAAGACTTCATGCCAACGAATCTGAAATCAAATAGCCTTACATACCTTGTTTTCTAACCAATACAACTACCACAATTCACCCTCCCCTTTAAGGCATTAATCTAAAATTCTGGAAATTTATTCTCTTAACTTGTACTTTTTTAAGAGCTTGAAATCCCCTTCAACTTAGCTTGAAAAAAGGGAGAATATTTAAGAACCCTAATGGTATTTTATAGATGCGATGTGAAGCTAAGAGAGAGCAAGAGAGAACTTTTGAAATCTAGATTTTTCCGCAAGTAAAAATGAATGAAAGGAGCTGATCTTAACCCCTTTAAAGGGGACATGCTTTCATCGACTTTCCTTGCTTATTTTGGGACACAAATTGTCAAGTGGGTGATGCACCTACTTGGCCATTTAACATGGACCTTTGTGGACTTAAACTTGTTGGGTCTTGGCTGCTCATTCTTCTCCTTTTCTTTTACTTATTTTGGGCCAGAATTTATCAACTAGGTAATGGGTGTACTTAGCCCTATAAGCTGGTCAAAATGGTCTTAGTAGGTGATGCACCTACTTGATTCTTTAGGCTGGTCAATAAGTCAAAATAGGTGATGCACCTACATGTCACCTACTAGCTTAGTTAAGTTAAGAAAGAAGCTCACTTATTTTATTCCACTTTTTAAATATTAATTCTTTTGCTTTAACCTAACACTTCACTTTAAACTTTAAGCTCAAATACCACCTTACTATCTCTAGTTTAAATACTTATGATGAGGTTAACTTGGTTGTACACATGCTGAAATGTATGAGGTATTATGCTACCATCCAGATCTATTTTAAACCATCACTACTTATATAAGAAACTTGGTCCTTCACTTATAAAACAAGGCTACATCAAGTTCCATATGTATAAAACTAGTATACACAGAATACGGGGTGTTACACCAAATTATGCAAGTCTTCTACAAAATTTATTTCTTTATGATATTTTATGATTTCTATCATAGTTTTAATGATGTTTGCATGAATTCCTATGAGTACTTTTTTAGCTTCAAGATTTTAAAGAAAACCCCATCATGACTTGATAGTATTATTGTTTTATGATACTTTGACATGTTCAGATAACATGACCTCAGGAATTCAGAAAACAAATAGCATGCCTAGTTCCTCAAATTATGAAATTTAGCAAAAACATATATTTTAACTAGTGTCATGCTATACTTTTAAGAAATATATTTTCATGCTATATATGAGCACTGTAATATGATTTTGAGAGTAGTATTTAGCACCGAATGGATAAGGATTTCAGACAACCCAAGTCCAGAACTACATTGCCAGTGTAGGTTAAGAGTGTCCTCATTAGTTGATAGCATCACCTCTAGCCCGATGGGATCATTATAGTGGTTCCACTCTAAACATGGTCTTATACCCCTGATAAGGTATAGGGCAGCTCAACCAACTAGGGGAAGAAATTGGATTTCATGTAGCTCATATGGTCTATGTCAGTTGTAAGAAACTCCCTACATAATGATTTCAAGTATGGTCTTTTGCATATGATTTCTGGTCTCAAGCTTAGATATATTGTTTTATGACTTATGTTTTCAATCACGATATTACTTTGGACTTTTGTGTTACAAACTTTGCTACTATCATATCATTTCAGTTTAAAAATTGTTTTTAGTATATTTTATATTATGTCATATGCATTTCTCACATGCTCAGTACATTCCATAGTACTAACTGTATACCTTCTTTGTGTTGCATCCTATTATGTTGTAGATTCAGGCACTCGTTCTCAGACTCGTGGCTAGATATCAGAAGGACTTCCAACCAAATTGGTGAGTCCTTATCATTCGAGGATTTCGTTATGAGTTTTACTTTATCTTATGATTTCTTTTAGTACTTAGAGTTAGCTGAGGATCTTATCCCAGAAATTCATCTTATAGTAAAGGCTTTCAGACATGAGTTAGACAGTTAGTATTTTGATTTAGACTTTCATTCTTTTTACTTATGTTTATATCAATACAAGTGCTCATTACCTTCAATTAAGCTTCTGCTCAATATGTATGTGTTCATGTTAAAGGTTATGCTAGTGCCAAAGGTTAGCTTGGGATCATTTGTGATTTCAAGTTACCTCCAGAATGTAGGCTCGGGGAATAATAGTAGAATCCCCTATGAGGAACATCAGTACAAAAGAATGTACTTAATATTTAAGGCATAAAGTAAATATATGTAAAAATATGAGCTCAAATGAAATCAGGTATCAATATATAAATGTATAGATAAGGATGAAAGACCACCTTTGCTTATTCTTGTTGGATCATGTGCTTACATTCTTTTCTTTACTCTTATCTATTTTATATTCTTTGTAAGGCATGTGATACAAATGATCAACTAATTATTGGTAGAAGAGGATGACCCATGCTAGGTATTTTAACCCTTGTAATGACCCTTTTGGTTATTTATGCATGTTCACCTTTCTGATACCTTTAGAGCTTTCCTGTAGTGACCCCAAGTCATTTATGTCCTGCTGGGACCAATAGTTTGATGTCCGAGCCATTTCTTTTGCCTTTTTGTCCATTCCTGGTTTTAGAGCTTTTAAATTTGGAAATTGTTGACTTCAGTCAACATTCTTGGTGAACATGCTCGGAATCAAATTCCGACAGTTCCAATAGCTCCGGAGCATGGACTTTAGTTTAGAGGGACCTTTGATCGGGATCCATGAGCTTTTTAGCTTGGAGTTCTCTCTCATTCTGTGTTTTTAGGCCAGTTGGGCTTGTTTGATTGACTTTGGTCAACATTCGGAGAAGCCGACCTCGAATGGAAATTCCGTCAGCATCGTTAGCTCTAAAATGTCGATTTTGTGTTAGTTAGTTGGTTGGTTCGGGTTCCGAGTGAGCCAGACTCATTTTGGATTCTTGGTTGGCTTTAGTTAGTGTTGACTTGGGTCAACATTCTTCCGAAACGACCTCGTATGGAAGTTTCTTAAATTATGTTGAGTTTGAAACGTTGTTTCCACTCTAATAGCACTATTTGTTTTTGAATATCAGGTTCCAATTGTGCCCGGAATGCCCCGTAGAAGATTTAGTTGTTGCTGGTTTTTTGGTTCTGGTGGCCTTCAGTGCGATCGCGCTCCTTTAGCCTGATTACGCTGGTCTAAGTTTTTCCCTTCAGCGCGATTGCACTCCTGTAGCGCGATAGCACTGGTCTGGGACTTTTCCTTCAGTGCGATCGCGCTCCTTTAGTGCGATAGCGCTGACCAGCGACCAGCAGCTATATAATTCTTTGTCCTTCATTTTTCCCAGCTTGTTCCTTACACTTTTCCAACTCTAAAACACAAATTCTCTCAACCAAATTGCTCCAAATTAGTTCTTGAACTTGGGGAATCATTTGCTCATCAAAAATCCATGTTCCCTCGGCTATTGGTAAGTCTTCTTCCCCAACCTTTTCTTCTCTTGTTTTCCTGAAATCCTCTATTGTTTCTTACTTTCAAGAGCTTAAAATTCTTGTAGAATCTTCCCTATTGATCTTTGCATGATCATGGATTCTGTGTTCTCACTCCCGTAGCTCGTCTTCTCATGGTGGTAAGTTTCTTTTGTTTAATTTCCAGAATTATTTCTTGAAATTCCTTCTTTAATTCTTGACTTGAACGGGCTGTTCTGAGCCCCAATTGTTGTCCGTTTTTGCTCAATTTTTGAGCATATGATCCCGGGATGGTAAGGAACACTTGTGGGTTTTTCATTTCCAGTTTCGGGTTATGGGTCCCACAGGCTCGTTTGTGACTCAAATTTTGACCAGGCTATTATTATAGCAATATGGGTATTGTTAGTCTTGTTTTAATGTGTAGATTATTGTGTTGATAGTGGTTTTATAAATTGTAGCTTCCCAGAGCAGTTCAATCCTGGACAACATCGTCCCTGCAGCTATTCATCGGATGACAGGTAGGTTATGGTTTTCCATATCTAGACTCTGCGTATATAGGCTATAACTGCATTAATTAGCATCTTTGGGTGGGTTGTTATAGGTTGGTACCCCATACCTTGTTTTCCTTTTATGTCCGTTTATTTCATACGTTGATTGTAGTATTCGCGTAGTATCATATATTACCCTTGTGGTCCTGTGTGGCCTTGTATTGACTCTGGAATATAGATGGTGGGTTAATTGGGAATATCCGTGAGTCCTGGACATAGAGATATCCTTTTAGGCTGGTTATGTCTGTTGAGTAGCTCCTGGTCTTGTGGAGGGTTGATAGGAAATATTTGCGAGCCGCTGGGCTAATTTATATTTTTGTTCGAGCATATCATCCATGAAAAAGGTTTTCCCTGCATGTTTTACTTTGGTTTTGGCTGCGAGCCACCATAGATGGTTTTTCTAAACTTGTATAGCCCGAGGGGCCCGTTTTTGGTATTATAACTTTGAAAGGGTTTTGAATCTGGCTTTTGCGAAACCTCTTGGAGGAAAGAGGATATTATGATGACTTGATCCCCAGTTTTTATATTTATACTAGACTCGGTGAGGCCAGGCGCTAGAGCTGTTTTACTACCGATTTAGACCCGGCTACGCTCCAGGCACCCTTGATAAGGGTTATTGTGACTTGATTACTAATTTAGACCCGAATACACTTCGGGAACCTTGCGATGGGTTTTTGATATTACTACTACTAATTCAGACTCGGGTCGAAGCCGGGTATGTACTACGAGACTCTGAGTTGAGCTACACTTGAGATTGTGTGGTTTTGTATGTGGTCGAGGGGTACACCTCCATGGACCTTCCATTCATGGGCAACTGGTTATGGGCCGACGCACACGCCAGGAAGAAGGGTGTATGGCGGAGGAGAAGTACACGGGAAAGAGCCTTACATGGGTCCTACCTCTATATAGTCCCGTGAGGTACCTGAAGGGGAACATAACAGTTACTTTCACATCATATCATTATCATGCATTTGGCACGCCTATTCCACCCTTTTTTGTTGTGTGTTCAGTGTCTGATTGTATAGGTGGCCGAAAGGTTTGTTTTCACTTTATTGTGTTCCTCGATTGTATGGGCGGCCATTGGGACTGTAGGTAGATTTTATTACTCCTGTTACTTCCTAGAGTTAGTTGTGGTCCCTGTATTCTTGTGAATTGGTAAGTTTTAGCCTGTTGAGGCTGTCGAGTTTTGGGCCTAATATTATTGAGAGGCTAGTATGTCTCGTCTTACTGAGATATTGATTGTGTAGCTTCCTGAGTGATTGTGGGTTTCTTGATTCCAGTTTTATCCTGGCTTGAGTAGTAGTTTTGAATGCATTGGGTTAGTTATTCCATCTTACGCTTAATTTGTGAGTGTTTTGCGGCTATTCTACCTTGGCATTGATATTTTAGGCTTATTTCTATTAGTGTGTGATTTCTAGCTCGATTGTTTGTTGCTTTCCTTCTTTCCCATTATTTTGAGGTTACCGGTATACCGTCCATCTCTTTAAGTCCTCCTTTTATACACTGTTGTTGTAAGGATTCTAGGTGCGTTCTTCTTTCTTACACCTGTGTTCTATATATATTTGTTTTCTGTGCTAGCATTGTTTGCTTATGACCCTTGGTTGTCTATTTTCCATACTAGTTCCTTGTGCTTTCTCTATTGCTTCCGTGACTGCTTTCTTGGTATTTGCCACTTACTATTTTTATATCTTATATGCGCTCAGTCGGCCGATTATGCCTACTAAGTACCTATCGTCTTGGTGCTCATACTACACTTCTGCACTTCTTAGAGCAGATATTAGTTGAGCTTTCGCCCTTGATCGCGTTCGAGACTCGTGCAGCTTTTGGGAGATTCGATACTAGGGTGAGCGTCTGACGGTCAGAGCTTGTCTACATCTTATTTGTTTTACTATTACTCTTGTATCTATATTCAGAGACAGTTGTACTTATCATTTTGTTACTTCTAGAACTTGTATTCAATTAGAAGATTTTGTACTGTCGATACCAAGTCATGGGATTGGTGTAGTTTTCTTTATGTATATATTTCGGGTTGTTGCTTCCACGTGTCTTATCTTTATATTCAGCTTCCACTTATTTTTGCTTGTTGTGCGTAATTGGTTAGGTAGTAGCCCATTACTAATTGTTCCGGGCTACGGGGATTGGTTCGCCTACTGGGGGGTTGTAGGTGTCATCATGACTTGAGAAATCAGGTCGTGAAAACCCCTAGGATGTTGTCCTGATAAATATATAAATTGGGATCGACCCATGCTAGGCATTTTCCCCCTCGGATGCCACCCATAAATACACAAATTGGGATTGGCCTATGCTAGGCTTTCACCCCTGGGCTACCACCCATAAATATACATATTGCTTCATGTAGTTTCATTAATCTTTGAGATTGTTATTTTGGCGGTCATAATCATTATTGAGCTTTGGAACTATAGATCAATAGTATAAACATGTGAACAATATGCTTGAGGCAGTAACAATGACATAGGAAGCAAACGTAACATCAATGTAATACTTGAACTTATATGACACAATGAACCTCATTTGATTTTAAAGAAGAACTCATGTATCTTTCTGTTTAGAATACGTTTTTCAATATTGCTACTTGGAAGAATAAACACGCAGATATAGAGTAATGAACATATGTTGAAGTACTTTGACACATTTGTGAGACCATAAGGAGTAGAAAAAAAATCATTAGCTATATTGAAAATCATACACCGTCATTAAGTATGCTTTACTAGGAAGAGCACTTTAGAAAGCTCACTTGTTGATAGTAACACAAGTATTAGACTTCATGCCAAAGAATTGTAATGACCCTTCCAGTTATTTCCACGTATACATTTTCCTTGTACCGTTAGAGCTTGTTTGTAGCGGCCCCAAGTCATTTAGGGATTGTCGGGACCGGTATTTTGGTGCCGGGTCCATTTGTTTGGTCGTATGATAAGTTTTGAAGTCAAGCAAGTCGGCAAAAGTTATCGTAAGTTTTTTAATAAATTTTCTGAACTTTGGGTAAAATGTCTCAGAGCTTTTCTCTCAATATATAAAGAGTTAGAAGTCACCCAAAATACCAAATCGAAGGTCTACGAGTCTAGTTTCCAACGCACCAAACCTCACGTCCAACTGATCTCAGAGTAAATATTTATGACTGTTTTACCGCGGACTGTCTGGCAGAAACCGGGTCGCGAACCGGGTCGCGAACCGGGTCGGGTCAAAACCGATTTAAAGCCTCAACTTCACATTTAAAAACGCCATTTCAGTTCTGAAACAGTGAGGAAACATAAGGGAGGGTTCCAAGAGATTTCTTGAATATCAAAATCATGCGATGGTGAATTGCGAACCTAAATTTAAGAATTTTATTAGCATCGCGCGTATATTTGAAAATATTTTATTTTAAAGTTATATTTTTTTATTACCTTTTTAAAAGTATTTTAAAGGTCTATGAAAAATACTTTTATTATGATATAATTGTGTATGTACTTATTTTATAAGGTTTGCATACATTGTAATATTTTAACGGAGACAGTAAATTTAGTTATGTTAAAAATTATTATTATAATATAGTAGGTTTTGTTTGAAATAATTTTCTATGAATTATGATATATTTAAAATGTTATATTTATTTTACCACGAACTTATGCAATACCCGAATAGATATATATTGGGAAATGAATATTTTTGGTGTCACCTCCACCTCACACGTGGAAGTGGAGGGAGTGCAACACCTATGCACTACTGGCTAGGTGGCCATCAATTACAAATACTTAGCTAGTGCTAGTATTTAATGCTTTGGGGAGGATAAAAACTTGGTAGCACTAACATTATTAGGAAAGATGTTATGCCTTGCAGAATTTTAAAAACCCACGTTCTTGTTGATATTATGGTGGAAAAATAAATTTTAACGATTCACTTAATCTCTAAAAGAAAATCAATTATCGACATCAAGTTATTCAAGCCCGAGTTCAAGTTTGATTTCGTTTCGGAGCTTCTTTTCGGAGAAGTTCGAGCTTATCATCGGACGACATGTAGGTTACGATTTATTTTCCCTAGACTCCGCATGTATAGGATAAAATTGTATTAATGGGCATCCTTGGGTTGGTTTATTAGGTTGGTACCATAGACCTCGACCGCTTTATTCATGTCCGCCTACTTTTGTTCCTCCGTTGCTTCTAGTACTTGCTGATATATTTTATTTACCCTTGTGGTCCTGTGAGGACTTATTGACTCTGGAACATAGAAGGTGGGATTTTGGAAATGTCCGCGAGTCCCGGGCATAGAATTATCCTTCTAGGCTGGTTATGCTTTCTGAGTAGCTGTGGGCCTGTGCAGGGTCAATAGGTTGATTGTGAGCTGCTAGGCAGCTATTGTGTTTGATCATACCATTTCCATGCATATAAAGAGGTTTAATCCATGTTTTACTAAGGTTTGGGCTTCGGGCCTACTGACACTATTTTCTAAACCTTGCATGGCCCCGGGGGGCCGTTTTTTATGGAAATAATTTGGAAATGGTTTGATTTAACTTGTGACTATTCTTGGATAAAAGAAAGTAGAATTATGATTTAAATCACCAGTTTTACGATTAACGCTAGACTCGGCAGGGCCGGGGTGCTAGTTGAGTTTTCTTGCTATTTGAGATAATTTTAGCCTCGGTCGGACCGAGCACCCGAGATGACTTTCTACTGTTTAGACCCGGTTATGCCCGGGCACCCTTGGAGGGGTTTTTTTTGAGATATTTTCCTACTACTTTAGTCCTGGACAGGGTCTGGGCATGCATATTCGAGACTTGGTCTCTATCTTGAAACTGGACTTGCTTCTGGACGACATGTTTTGATAGTGAGTTTTAGTATGGGGTCAGGCACCTCCATGGACCTTGCCATTCGGGCTTGGGGCTACAGGCTGCGTGTGCCAGAGGAAGGGTATATGGTGGAGTAGAGGTATACGGGCAGTGACCTTCCATTGAACCTACCTGCTGGGCCGGATCGGCACCGGAGGAGGTACATACAGAGATACCATTTCACTTGAGATCTTCATGCATCATATCATTCATTGTCTGAGGCTCCACCCTTGTTTGTTGTTTGTTGATTGTACGCTCCGGTAGTATGGGATGCCGGAGGGTTTGTTTTCACTTGTTTGTGTTCCTCGGTTGTATGGGCGGCCGGGGGACTGTAGGTAGTTGAGTTTTATTCATGTCTCTGAGCATGTCTATCATTACTCTTTCCCTCTTCTTATACTTGAGGTTACCGGTATACCGTCCATTTCGTAAACTTATTATATATACACTGTTATTGCAGGGACCCCAGGTGCGTTATTTCTTACTTTCACCTGTGCCTATGGTGTGTATATTCTGCTTACTGGCCTCACATGTGGTTCTATTGATTTCCCTCTAGGCTAGTTCATGTGTACCTTTCGTTGATTTCTGTGACTACTTGCTTCTGTTCTGTCTGTTACTACGCTTTTATCTTATATGTGCCCAGTCGGCCTATGATACCTACTGGGTACCTTATGCTTCGCATTTGGTGCTCACCCTACCCACTGCATCATTTGGTGCAGATCCTAGCGTGGGCCATCGCCGTTAGATCACTGTGATTCGTGCTTGGAGATCTGTTAGGGACTACTTCAGACTGAGGGTGAGCTCTTGGCGATAGGAGCTTATCTTTAGTTTATCTTTTGCTTCATGTACTCTATTACCATTCAGAGACATCTGTATATATTGTTTTGGATCGTTTGCACTCCATGTATGTAGTTTTGGCTCTATACTAAGACACCAGGTCTTGGGTTTTGGTTTAGTTTCCGCATATGTATATATATACTCCTGTTATCTATTCTCCTCATCTTACTCTCTTACTTTTGCTTATTAAACTATTCTTCCGCTTATTTGTTAGATAGTAGCCCATTACTAACTGTCCTAGGCTACAAGAATTGGTTCACCTACTGGGGGGCTGTAGGTGTCATCATGACCGAGAAATCGGATCATGACAACTTGGTATCAGAGCTCTAGGTTCACTGGTGTCATCGGTATAGGAGCCAATGTCTAGTAGAGTGTTGCGGATCGGGGCGGAGACGTCCGTACTCAATCTTTGGGAGGCTACAGTGACATTTTAGGAAATTTAACTCTTTCATTGCTTCTATGTCGTGCGTGGAACCCTTGAAATTTCTTGAAATCTCATTTGTTCTACTTCATTCTTCCGCAGATGGTTCGTACGAGATCATCGGTATCACGCGAAGATGAGCCTCCCACTCCAGCTAAGGGTCGAGGACGCCCTCTAGCAGTGGCACCTGCTAGAGTTGCTAGGGTGGAGATAGAGCCCGAGCAGCATGTGGATCAGGGAGCAGCCCAGGTACCACCAGCTCCAGTACCAGCTCCAGTACCAGCTCCAGCGCCAGCTCCAGTACCAGCTCCAGTGCCCACTTCTATGCCAACTTCAGCCGCAGCTCAGTCTCCAGATATTCGGGGATTACTATTACAGCTTTTGGGTATGATTGGAGAGCGGCCTTCTGAGGTAGTGCAGACATCCGCTCAGGGGGAAGCCCTTGGTACACAGAGCTCAGGAGCGCAGCCTACTACTATGGCTCCCCGTGCGGAGGTCATTCTGGTTCCATCTGTTGCACAGCCTCTTGCTCCTCGCCCATCTATGACAGAGTCAGAGCAGAAGGAGTTGGGTAGGTTTTTGAGGTTAGCACCTCTGAGGTTTGCTGGTACTTCTGGACAGGATCCACATGAATTTATTACTACATGTGAGGAGATGTTGCATCATTTGGGTTTGTTGGAGACTTACGGGGTTGGTTATACTACCTATAAGTTAGAGGGCCCAGCGAAGTTATGGTGGAGGGCTCATGTTGCTTGTAGACCACCATCGTCACCTCCTTTGACCTGGTCTGAGTTTTATGAGGCCTTTATGGCCAAGTTCCTACCTTAGAGTGATCGTGAGCATCGCAGGGAGCAGTTTACTCACCTTATGTAGGGGTCTATGACTGTATCAGAGTATGAGACCCATTTTCATCAGCTAGCACCATTCAGAGCTATGATCATTCCTACCGAGGCAGATAGGATTCGCAGATTTGTATGGGGTTTCAGGCCAGAGATCAGGCAGCCAACTGAGATATTGATCTCCAGTGGTCGGTCATTTCAGGCTATCATAGACTATGCCCGCACTATGGAGGACTTACAGCGACAAGATCATGGGTCCAGAGATAAGAGGCCTCGACATCAGGGTGTCTATAGTGGTTCCAGATATGGTGGTAGAGGTCCTGGCCAGTGGAGCCGGGGTTATCAGCCACAGCAGCACCAGGGTCAGTCCAGCCGACCGGTTCAGGCTTCCCTTCAGACTTTTGGTAGTACCTAGTTCGAGTAGGGTCAGAGCAGCCATCAGGGCTATGGCGGCCAGTCTTCGAGGGGTACAGTTTCTGGGGCATCAGGCCATGGTGGTTATATGGGATCTGCTGGTTCATCTCGACCGAGTAGGCCGCCAGGGGCTTGTTTTACTTTTGGTGTGATTGGTTATTTTGCTAGAGATTGCCCTCAGCAGGGTACAGTTCAGTTGTTCGAGCCTTTACGAGCAGTTCAGCCCCCGGCTAGAGGGGGTGGTCATCAGGGTAGAGGTGGTGCTCCGCGCGGCAGAGCAGGTGGTAGGGATGGCGGTCGGGAAGGTGGAGGTCGTCGTAAGTTTTAGGCGGTCCCTAGGAGACCAGAGGCAGAGGCCTCAGATGCTGTGATTACAGGTACGATTTCTGTGTGCCATCATCTGCTATGGCTTTATTTGATCCTGGATCCACTTGTTCATATGTATCTGCCTACTTTGTGCCTTGTTTGGGGTTGGCTAGTGAGCCATTATCTGTTCCTGTTTCTATTTCGACCCCAGTAGGAGATTCTTTAGTAGTGGATCAGATTGTGAGATCTTGTATGCTATCTATTAGTGATTCAGAGACTTGGGGTGATTTGATGATTCTTGATATGCTAGATTTTGATGTGATACTGGGCATGGACTGGATATCCTCTCACCGTGTGTTTTGGATTGTTATGCCAAGACCATTATCATAGTTGTGCCCGGTGTATCCCCGGTTGTGTGGCAGGGTTCTGTTAGCCATGCACCATCTGGGATCATCTCTTGTCTTCGAGCTAGGAAGTTGATTTCCCGTAGGTGTTTAGCTTATCTAGCATATGTCCGAGATGTTAGTTCTGAACCTACTTCTCCGGAGTCTGTTCCGTTGGTTAGAGACTTTCTCGATGTGCTTCCTACCAACCTGCCAGGCCTTCCACCTGAGAGAGATATTGATTTCGCTATTGAGCTAGAGCCGAGCACCAGGCCCATTTCTATTTCTACTTACCGTATGGCTCCTGCTGAGTTGAGGGAGCTTAAGGAGCAGCTCCAGGATCTGTTAGCTAAAGGGTTTATTAGACCTAGTGTGTCACCTTGGGGGTGCTCCTGTTCTCTTCGTGAAGAAGAAGGATGGGTCGATGCGCATGTGTATTGATTATCGGCAGCTGAATAGGGTGACAGTGAAGAATAGGTAAATCGATGCCAAAGGATTGATGATTTGTTTGACCAGCCTCAGGGTTCAGTCGTGTTTTCGAAGATTGATTTGAGGGCTGGCTACCATCAGTTGAGGATTAGGGCGGAGGACATCCCTAAGACAAGATTCAGGACACGTTATGGCCATTATTGAGTTCCTGGTGATGTCTTTTGGGTTGACTAATGCCCCCGCAAGCCTTTATGAACTTGATGCACAGGGTTCTTGGCCCGTATTTTGACTCATTTGTGATAGTTTTTATAGACGACATCTTGGTATACTCGCGTAGTAGAGGTGAGCATGAGCAGCACTTGAGGGTTATACTCCAGACTTTGAGAGATCATCGGCTTTATGCCAATTTCTCAAAGTGAGAGTTTTGGCTTGAGTCAATTGCATTCCTAGGGCACATGGTGTCTAAGGATGGGATTAGGGTTGACCAGGGAAAGATTTCTGTTGTTTGTGATTGGCCTAGACTTACTACTGCTACTAAGGTCCGCAGCTTTATTGGGTTAGTAGGTTACTACAGACGGTTGGTTGAGGTATTTTCCTCCATAGCAGCACCCTTGACTATGCTGACTAGAAAGGATGTCCCATTTCAGTTGTCGAATCAGTGTGACGATAGCTTCCAGAGGCTTAAGGCCTTATTGACTTCAGCTCCAGTTTTGACTTTGCCGGTTGAGGGTTAGAGCTTCTCCGTCTATTGTGATGCTTCTGGGGTTTGTCTTGGTTGTGTGTTGATGCAGCAGGGTCGAGTAATAGCATATGCGTCGAGGCAGTTGAAGGTCCACGAGCGCAACTACCCCACTCATGACTTAGAGTTGGCGGCAGTAGTTTTCGCGCTCAAGATCTGGAGGCATTACCTATATGGAGTTCACTGTGAGATCTTCACCGATCACCGTAGTCTTCAGTATATCACGAGTCAGCGAGAGTTGAACTCAAGACAGAGGAGACTGGTTGAGTTACTGAAGGACTATGACTTCACTATTCTGTATTATCCGGGCAAGGCAAACGTGGTAGTGGATGCCTTAAGACGAAAGGCAGTGAGTATGGGTAGCCTAGCTTCTCTTTCAGTTTCAGAGTGACCGTTGGCCCTGGACATCCAGTCCTTGGCTAACCGTTTGGTTAGGCTTGACTTGTCGGATCCTAGCAGAGTTCTCGCCAGTGTTGATGTTCGTTCTACTTTGATTGATCAAATTCAGAGCTGTCAGTTTGAGGATCAGCAGTTGTGTGACCATCGTGATCTTGTTGTTCAGGGTGAGATCAGTCGGGCTACTCTAGATTCAGATAGGGTTCTGAGGTTTGATAGTCGCCTTTGTGTTTCGAGGATTAGTGATTTGATTCAGTTGATACTTTATGAGGCACATTGTACTAGATACTCCATTCACCCTGGCACAACAAAGATGTATAAAGACTTGAGACAGCTTTACTGGTGGAGTGGTATGAAGCGGGATATAGCACAGTTTGTATCTCGGTTCTTGAACTGTCAGCAGGTTAAGTTTGAGCACATGAGACCTGGTGGTTTGATGCAGCGACTTCCCATTCCTGAGTGGAAGTGGGAAGGGATTACTATGGACTTCGTTATAGGTTTGCCTCGTACTTCTCATGGGTTTGATTCCATATGCAGAGAGGTTAGCTCAAATCTACCTTCGTGAGATTGTACGGCTGCATGGGGTCCCAGCTTCTATCATTTCAGACCGCGGCACTCAGTTGACATCTCAGTTTTGGAGGGCTATTCAACGAGATTTGGGTACAGAGGTTCAGCTTAGTACTGCTTTCCACCCTCAGACAGGTGGCCAGTCCGAGAGGACCATTCAGATTCTGGAGGATATGCTTCGGGCCTGTGTTCTTGACTTTGGAGGTTCTTGGGATCAGTTTGTTCCCTTGGCAGAGTTTGCTTATAATAATAGTTTCCATTCGAGCATTGGCATGACACCTTTTGAGGCCTTGTATGGTAGGCGTTGCAGATCGCCGATTGGTTGGTTTGATGGTTCTGAATTTAGGCCACAAAGTACAGATTTTCTTCGAAATTCCTTAGATCATGTCCGAGCGATTTAGGACAAACTACGTGCGGCTCAGAGCAGGTAGAAGAGTTATGTTGATCGTAGGCTTCGTGCCTTGGAGTTTAGTGTCGGTGACTTGGTGTTTCTCCGTGTATCGCCCATGAAGGGCGTGATGAGATTTGGTAGGCGGGGCAAGCTTAGCCCCAGGTACATTGGGCCGTTTGAGATTCTTCAGAGGGTTGGTAGCGTTGCCTATCAATTAGCCTTGCCTCCGATGTTTTCAGCTATACATCCTGTATTTCATGTTTCGATGTTGCGTCGGTATGTCCCAGATGAGTCTCATGTGTTGCAGTGTGTTTCAGTTCAGTTGGGTGAGGGTTTAGCCTTTGTTGAGGAGCCGGCGGCTATTTTGGCCAGAGATGTCAGGAGATTGAGGTCTCGAGAGATCTCAGTTGTTAAGGTTCAGTGGAGGCACCGTCCACTCGAGGAGGCTACCTGGGCGACCGAGAGAGATATGCGGACTCAGTATCCGCAGTTGTTTGAGCGTTCAGGTACCCCCTTGACCTTGACTTTTGAGGATGAAAGTCCTTTTTAGCAGTGGATGATGTAACGACCCTTCCAGTTATTTCCACGTATACGTTTTTCTTATACCGTTAGAGCTTGTTTGTAGCGGCCCCAAGTCATTTAAGGCTTGTTGGGACCGGTATTTTTGTGCCGGGTCCATTTGTTTGGTCGTATGATAAGTTTTGAAGTCAAGCAAGTCGGCAAAAGTTATCGTAAGTTCTTTAATAAATTTTCTGAACTTTGGGTAAAATGTCTCACAACTTTTCTCTCAATATATAAAGAGTTAGAAGTCCCCCGAAATACCAAATCGAAGTTCTACGAGTCTAGTTTCCAACGCACCAAACCTCACGTCCAACTGATCTCGGAGTAAAAGGTTATGACTGTTTTACCGTGGACTGTCTGGCAGAAACCGGGTCGCGAACCGGGTAGCGAACCGGGTCAGGTCAAAATCGATTTAAAGCCTCAACTTCACGTTTAAAAACGCCATTTCAGTTCTGAAACAGTGAGGAAACATAAGGGAGGGTTCCAAGAGAGTTCTTGAGTATCAAAATCGTGCGATGGTGAATTGCGAACATAAATTTAAGAATTTTATTAGCATCGCGCGTATATTTGAAAATATTTTATTTTAAAGTTATATTTTTTTATTACCTTTTTTAAAGTATTTTAAAGGTCTATGAAAAATACTTTTATTATGATATAATTTTGTATGTACTTATTTTATAAGGTTTGCATACATTGTAATATTTTAACGGAGATAGTAAATTTAGTTATGTTAAAAATTATTATTATAATATAGTAGGTTTTGTTTGAAATAATTTTCTATGAATTATGGTATATTTAAAATATTATATTTATTTTACCACGAACTTATGCAATACCCGAATAGATACATATTGGGAAATGAATATTTTTGGTGTCACCTCCACCTCACACGTGGAAGTGGAGGGAGTGCAACACCTATGCACTACTGATAGGTGGCCATCACTTACAAATACTTAGCTAGTGCTAGTATTTAATGCTTTGGGGAGGATAAGAACTTGGTAGCATTAACATTATTAGGAAAGATGTTATGCCTTGCAGAATTTTAAAAACCCACGTTCTTGTTGATATTATGGTGGAAAAATAAATTTTAACGATTCACTTAATCTCTAAAAGAAAATCAATTATCGACATCAAGTTATTCAAGCCCGAGTTCAAGTTTGATTTCGTTTCGGAGCTTCTTTTCGGAGAAGTTCGAGCTTATCATCGGACGACATGTAGGTTACGATTTATTTTCCCTAGACTCCGCATGTATAGGATAAAATTGTATTAATGGGCATCCTTGGGTTGGTTTATTAGGTTGGTACCACAGACCTCGACTCAGCTCTGGTAAGCAACCTTTTAACATTTCTTCCACTTTTGACCCAGCAGAGTCATTAGCTGACGGTTAATTCTCTCTAGCTTTGGGAGGAACATAAGAACCACTGCGTTAGTTTCTGTAGGTTTCTCTACCTCTCCAGTAGTCTTGATATCGATCGCACTACTCATAGTTGTTTTCACTATAATTTTTATGACCTTGATCCCGATGGCAAGAGTCTTGATTAAACCCTTGATCATTAGGATGGGAACCCACTACTTGATTTTCTAAATAATTTGCTCCTTTTCAGATTCTAAATAATATTCCTCTTGCCAAGGCACCTTACCCTGAGAACCTACAACACTCACCTTCTGAGTACGGACCCTCATATCTTTATCGCGTATTTTTTCTCTTCCTCAACTATTCTACTGACACACCTTTATACTGCCCACTGCTAGCCACTTCTGCCTTTCTAGTATGCCATGCTCTATTTGTTTTAGTCAGTCTATTCAGTAATTCACTAGTCTGAGCATATGTATGTTGCATCAAAGTGCCTTAAGCAATATTGTCAGCCACCAACTTGATTATTGTATCCATTTGCCTATAGAAAATCTCAAGAAGTACCTATTCCGACAGTTTGTGATTTGGGCATTGCTTAACATTCTTCTTAAACTTCAACTAGGCTTCATACAGTGCTTCTTCCGGGAGCTGTCTGAAGTTGTTAATCTCAATATCTTATATTCAACATCGGGATGGTGGAAAGAACCTTTCAAAGAATGCCTCAGCCAGCTCAGCCTAAGTAGTGATCGACTCATCTGGGAGATCATTCAACCAAGTAGTAGCATCCCTTTGAAGAGAATGGAAAGAGTCGGAGTCTGATGGCCTCCTGAGACACACCTAGGAGCCTGTATGCTTTGCAGACTCCTATGAAGTTCCGCAGATGTTGATTTGGATCATAACTTGGAAGACCCCCAAAATCTCATTTCCATGTCTATAGATGTAACATGGTGCTGGTAACATCAAACTTGGCGGTTCCACCAAGTTGCGGCAGCACAATAGAACCTACAAACCCTGCCAGCTCAATAGTTATATCATCTTCTTGTGGCTGACCACGCATAGGTCTAAGTGGGAGATTGAGATTCATGTTTCGCAGGTGGAGGACAACAGTCACAGCATTGAATGCTATGCGTTTATTTGTAGCATAAACCCTAGCAGTGTTAATTGCAGCAGAATCGACTGCGGCAGCAGCATTTTGAGCCTCAGTTGGCTCAACACCCTCAATGAGTCCATATTGGTCCACCATTGCTCATGAAGAAAAACAAAAACAACAAAAAAATAAATTAAGAAATAAGGACTACAAGTAAAAATAAACACTAAAGAGAATTTCTAAACTGTATTCCCTGCAATGTTGCTGAAATTTGTTACGCCCAAATCACCTCCAGAAGAAATATAAAGCAGTCATTGTCAAATATAGAACCCAATTGAGAGTTAGGGTCGAATCCAACAGAGAATATGGTGAGAAATAAGTCAATAATGGTTATCCGACTGGTAGTCTTTGTTTCGAGTGGGTTTAACATGAAAAGTAAAAGTATTCAAGACTTTTAGTTATCAGTAACCGATGTTGAGAACATTTTGTTGTTGTATTCAAATTATGAGAAGAAACTAGGACTGTGTTTTACATGATTTTATAACTTAGAAGGTCTATGTTATTAGTGATCTATGCCGATGGTCTACATGCAAAACTTACGATTTTAGTTCAACCAAAGTCTTTCGACCCAATTAGAAGAATATTACTTGAAACCCTTTTGGTCTTCAAGTATTTAAGTATTAATCTTCGTCAATAGTTTTGGATTGACTTTTCTCATGAGATCTCAAGTCTTAGATGAGGGTTAGAAATCTAAAATCTCCGTTGTTAATCTCTTTTCCTAACCTTTACTTCTTTTATTAAGAAAGTTAAAATTTGTGACAAGTTTCAACGTTTGAAGCCTCTAAAAATCAATCAAAACGAAGAGATTAACAATATATGAATATTCACCATCCAAGAATCACTATTTTATTCAATCTACGTTCGTTATTCCATCATGGTTCTTACAACTCTAGTTATGGTATTTAGCTACTCATGCTTGCAAGAATCATATCAAAAGAAATAGTAGAATTCATAATAATTAACTTACAGAGAAGAGTAGTGAAAAATGAATTGTATTATCCAAATAAAAATCCAAAGTCATAGAAAAATAGCCAAGAACCAAGAACAAAGATCAATGTATGTCCCTAGCTCCAAAACGTGCATACCAGATTAATAATAATGTGTAATGTCAAAAAGAAACCCTAAGAAAAGTATTTATAGACATAAAATCCTATCCTAAACAAACTAGAAAATCTTGGTCGCGTCAGCATTCTATGGACCGTAGTTCATAACTACGGTCAGTAGTCTTCAGGAGTCAACCATCCTTTTGCTAAGTCAAATTGGGAAATGCATGTTCGTATGGGTTAGTTTACGGTTTGTGATTCTCAATTACGATCTGTAAACTTGAATCATAGTCTTGAGGTCAAAAAATTGCTTCTTCTCAGAATCCTGATGTAGGAGTGACAGGCAAGGCCATAATTCTGATTTTACGGTCCGTAAACAGGGTCGTAGAATAAAGCTCCAATTTGCAACTCTATAGGATCTTTTCTACAATCAACAAAATTATTCGTTCTTTGCAACTACGGGCCATCAAATGAATCATACTTTCCAGTTCAATTTGTCAAGCTTCAGACCATGTTCTATGATCAACAGAATGGTTCGTAGAATGATATTATGATCTATCATTCTCTTTAATGGCTCCAGACTTAGTAATTTTAAGCTCAAACTCCACTTTTTGCACACGAATCTTATTTTCCTGCACATAAATGCAAAAACCATCATATCTAACAAAAACACACCTATGAACTTACAAAATCCTTAGTTAAAACTGTCAAAAGTGCCATGAAATCCTGGCACATCAGAAGTCCCCTTCGAGCACATTCTGATAGAAGGCTCCCTCATGACCTAAATCACCTCCTCACCCTCCGAAGATATTCTATCCCGAGAGGTTCCATCTCTCTGCTCCCCTCAAGTATCTTTACCCAATACACTTTTATGTGCATGTAAACTTTGTGGTAGCGAGTGAATATTTCTTTCAATTTTTGAAATCCTATTTCAGTGTCTGGACTATTTTCTCTATTGATTTGTTGTGAGATCATATATTTCATGATAGACAAGTGAAGCTATTAGACTTTTCAATCATAGAAAGCAAGCAAGCCCGAGAGTATTTTGTGGGAAGGAGTCAATTTTAAGGTTAAGATGTCATGAACGTGTGGTGTTTGTGTGTTTAATTATTCATTTAGTTACTTGAGAATTTTCATTATAGAAGTTTAATTTTGTTTCGTCTACTATAGTTATGTTTAGTTCGAGGACGAACAAAGATTTAAATGTGGGGTGGTGATGTTTAAATTTATATATGTTTTGATATTAATTTATTCATATTTTTACACAGAATGTTGTATTCCTTGCAGGGTGCCTAACTTAGTTTGTTTGTTGGTTTTCCACTTATTTTGGGTGTCAACGGATGATATAGGTACATTGGAGATGGAATTTAGAGCGAATGGGTGTCGCGCTATTGCTCGATGATCACACGCCAGACAAAGAGAGCGTCGAAGACAAACTGAGAAAGACCTGCTAGTTTTGAAGAGCACCGTGTTAATGTAGTCCCTGGGAGCTAAGCGATGGCATGTGTGAATAGCGCACCGCATTTGGAGAAGCGTCGGCGAACAATGAACAAGTTTGAAGGCTACGTACTAGCCACGACACCTGAGAGGAAAATATCACTTAGGGGAATTAAAGGACAATTTTCTCCTACACTTTTCCTACTGCTTATAAATGGATCCCAACCTAGTTTTTAAGGGAAATTAACAAAAAGAGACAACTAAGGCACTTTCGAGCTCGGACTCGATGCAATATTTCCTCCTGTTATCTTTTATTTGTGTTTTTGACACTCGTACGATTGTTGTCATGACTATGAATGACTAATTTTTGTAGTTCAAAGGTTAGAAATACTCATGAATGTTAATGTATATTGAACCTTGAATCTATTTGGTTGATTCATCATATTAGTTTACTTAGTGAATTCTAATCTCAACAATTTCACTGTCTAGATCACACTGAAATACTATTACAAATCTAGAATTAAACTCGAGAATGAATTTTTATCTTGCAATAGCATTGAATAGAGTAAGTTCTTGAACTTGGCCCTCAGGGAATGGAGTCGCGATTAGGATATGATTATACATAATTATTTTTCTTGCTTATCATATAGGACTTACTAATATGTTCTATGTTAATATTAATACCATAGAAATATAAGCATTAGGTTAATCTGAATAGGCGAATAATAACACTAAAGATTCTTACCAGTAATCCTAACCCTATTGATCAATACACCAAAGAAACTAAGTAGTCAATTTGTGAATAACTGAACAGGATTGTTAGCTAACCCATAACCCTAAAATACTATGTCTCATTAAATTCTACAACCTAAGGGTGCCTGCTCAATTTCTTACTTGTTTATTTTATAATTTGGTAGCAGTTTTAAGTAAATCTCTTGAATAAATAATTTGTACTAGCCTAATTTAGATAATATTTCTTAAAAAGTTTGTGGAACGATACTCAGTCTTATCACTTTATTACATGTCAATCACATATAATTGCATGCGTAAATGGAAGCAACATGAGCCTCTTCGAGGGTCCAAGTATAGAAGCAAAGGACATCAACAAACAATGCTTGTTTAGAAATTTAAAAGGGAGTGTTTAATTGTCAAGGAGTTTGACGAGCACCCGTGGTACATTATTTTTTTCTATAAAACTTGGTTTTTCTCTAGTTGATTATTAAGGAGTTTTTTTACTTTAATTATTTCAAAACTGCATAGAATGTATGAGTAACTCTTCCTAGAATAGAAGGCGTGATAAAATCCTAGTTTAAAATTTCTTTTTTAAACACTAGAACAACGAAAATGACCTACAAAATTTAGAGACAAGTGGAGTTTTTTCCACAAATAGATAAGAATATCCGAACCCATAAAGATAAAATCATCAATAAACATAATAATCCACTTTCAAACCTAAACCACTATGCTCTTCTCAGCTTTCGAATTACAATCCAAAGTAGAAAATGAGAGTGCCAGTATAACCTGGAGGAAATTAATAGGCGAGTCCCTGAATAAAAAGGCCTAAAACTGCTTTGCTTGTTGGTCTTTCAATGCTCATGTCGTTTAAAAGTATCCAATTCTTGTAAATGATGTTTGCATATACAATTTTCACTCGAGAGATGCAATCTTCACAAATTGCTTTTGCACAAGTAACCTAATTCGACTCGTATCAACACACTAACCAGTCAGAAATCGGAAAGGAAATCAAGCTGGTATCAACACATTAACCAACAACTTCTGACTTGTGCATCAGAAGCAAAAATCAACATGCTATCCTAAATATGTAGTAAACAACAATAACCGTGTGATATCATGAAGTGCCTATCTCGCGGCATTTCAGTGCCGATTCAACTACTTTAATCTTCTTTGCAGTTTCATTGTTCACCAGTGAGAGCTTTTCAAGTGATGCTTTAAGCAGTGACATTTCATTTTTTTGAACATGGCTTTTTATCCTCACTGATAGTTGTCGCTGTTCATTTGATCGGTTTGCCTGTGGAGAATGTGTGTATATTTTCAACCTCCCATTTACTTCTTCAATAGAGGAGCGCAGAGCATCCAACTCCACTCCCCTAAATCTGTCTGCATTATGTAAAACATTATGTTCAATTCCATACGGGAAGGTTAAAGCCAGAAGAAGGTTAATACATACTTTACCACCCCAGCTTACACCTATTTCCTGTTTACACACCCTAAAAGAATAGGATTCCGTTTACTAACCTAATAAACAAAATTATGTAGCTATGACCCCAGTAAGACCACCTTATCTCGGGATGAGTATTATACGCCACTCATGTAGTGAGACACTATTTAACCACCATTACAGACCGCCCTCTCCATTTGTTTCAACACAAGAACATTGGCTTCCTCTCAGACTCCACCCATAAGAAAAAGAAAAACACCAGACGCAACCTCCCTCTCGTAGACTTTAGCAAAAAGAAAAGAAAATGATGTCATCTTTCTTTTACACCCTCAATTCTAGCAAAAACATCTAATTCAGCCATTAAAAAAATCTATACAGCTCCTCACACGACCACCGATGTTCAACTTCAACCACCATCCATCATCCACTCCCCACAATCTCCATGTTCTCTAATCTCACTCACCTCACATTTTCTCTCTCTACCACCAATCTCGCCTCATCTCCACCCCAAGAAGAAAAAGACATGACCACCATAAATGTCGGCAAATATCTCTTTGACCCCAGCAACTCCACTAGACTTGTTCGAGGTAGGATGGTTGAGGTCTTGAAGGGGGCATTGTGGTAGAGAAGAAAGGGTGGTGGTGGCGTCGGTGGAGGTGGAGGAGGTGCTGGAAAAGAAAAACTGAAAAATGGGAAAAATAAATAATATAATAAAAAGGAGTTTAGACCGTTGGATCGTTTGAATTGATCTGGACAGTTGATTCTATCTAAGTTTATTTTTTAATTTAAGCTCTTAACACAATCAAAGAGTTGGAAATATGTGCCTATCATATGTCCAAATCGTGGGTATTAGCTAAGGAATTTTCAAATTAAGGTGGGTAAAGGAACCCCCCCCCCCCTTCTTTTAATAGGTGTGTAAGCAAGAAATTGGTGGAACTAGAGGGGATATTATGTGTGAAACCCGACAATAACTCATTGGACATTGTTATGGCTTACAGGCTAGTCTCTATTAGGGGTGGCTTCTAGAGCATCCAGAGAGGTGGTAAAGACAGTATGTTGGTCAATGCAGAAGACTAGACATATTTACATGCATTATACCCATTTCTACGCTAATGATAAGCTAACCTTCACAATAAACCAAAATAGAACTACATTAAGCATTAGATGAGCATATTACCAAGTTCAGACTTAAGCTCTCGTTCAGCTTTAGATAGAGATCTCTTATGTGCTGCCAGCAAGTGTCTCAGGCTTTGCAAGTGCTCTTCTAGCTCACTGTGAAACCGAACTGCATGCTCAACACGATCTTCTATCTTTTCCTATTTTCTTTCAACTTCCAAAATCTTCTGTTGTGCTTTGCATAATCGAGAATGCTGGTCATCGATGATATTCTTTACATGAGGTGCATGATGTTGAAGCTCAAAGTATACCTGATAACAGAACAAAAGTACCATTTTTCATCGCATGAAGAGACCAAAGAAGAAAGAAAAATAAAAAAGATTTTCTTTTGATTCTGACCCAAGTGAGAAATGAGGAAGAGGACATAGAACCAAAGGATTAAATTCCTCTTCCGTGCAAAGCAACACACGGTTGAAATTTGTAACATACATCCTCAGATAATAGGGGGACTAACAATACCATCATAACAAGAAAATTACTGCTAATAAATTAAATAAAAATGTGTTTCCACTCAATTTTTTTATTTAGTAAATCGCTTATTATGAAATGGAGGGGTGGGAACTCCATTTACAAGGAATATAGAAATATCTATGCAATATGCTCCACAGAAATGAAGTAGCATCCAACAGATGCATCTGATCATCTACCTGAAAAACTCCATCCCGGGCACAAGATAGTCTACTTGTGTCATTTAGGAACAGAAGACTATTGGCAGAATAATGTTTTCATTCTATCAAATTGCACAACTGAATTCCATTGAATCAATTCCCAAAAGTTGAAGAAATTGAGAATCTGCAGTATATGTGGGGTAAATAAGTGGCTCTACTGGTTCATTACTCATCTTTCCAGCTCATCATCGATATTTCCTTCATTAAGTTAACTGGTACATCCCCACTTCCATTGGTATAAAATTTAAAGAGTTAGAAAGCATACCTTAGGACAATATTTTGTTAGTTCCAACAACTATATTTATTTGAAAATTCCAACTTCTCCAAAGCTGGCCATAGGACGACCTCCAGAGAATAGATTTGAGCCATTGTCCATCTCAGACCATGCTTTTTCTTGCTTTGTTTTTTTTAGAGGGGGGATAAGGACTTTTCCTTGCTCCTATTGTGAATTCATCCCAAATTTAAATTTAAAAGTTTGAATTTCCTACCTCTATGTTAGAATCCCTTTCTCGATTTTCTCTCTATTTCTCACCTATCTGAAAGGGCGTCTCTCCTGTATTCAAACTCAAAATCCTTTTTTTATAAGGTATGGAAAACATTTTTATCCTTAAGTGATGTGAATGGCCACCAATATGATCCATACTTATTTTGATGCAACTCTGTTCCAACTGCATGAGATAGTCGGTGACCACTGTTTGAGAGAAAGCCTCTTTCTTTCATGAATCACTCTCCCATCATAATCCTCTCAACCAATGCCTTTAGAAGCTTCTTTTAAGACATTGCAGATCCACTCTAGATTTTGTCTATCAATCTTCATCCTGCTCATAATTATCCTTTCCACTCAGTGAGTTCGAACCATGTGATATTTTCTGTGGTCTATTATTTGGGATGTTCTCAATCCAGCAACATAGGAAGTTTTCCTTTCCATTATTACCTTCAGAGTACTATTCAAGTCTCTTCCTCGCATACTAAGTTTATGTTACTACCAATAAATCCAAAAGTAAATTTGAGTTGAGTTGCCAAAAGCTGCTAAAAAATATGTGAAAAGGTGTGGATTGACATAAGGGGGTGGATTTTAAGACGTTTTCTTGGACTAAAGTTGGTCGGAAACGGTTTATTGCCATAAATCTAGAGAGGAGTTTCTTTCTCTAGACTCTTCCTGTAACATTAAAAAAATATAGCATGATGAACATTCTAAAACTACAAAGTACATGATACATATAGCAGTTCAACTTCAAAAAGTCACTCCAGTGTCCAAAAAGAAATGGATAATTTTTGAGAAATTGTACTCTATGTTAAAGATGGTACATGGTTAAGCAATTTTAAAAATGACAGAAAACATTATGTCATAAAAGCATATTGCCACCAAAACATTCATTAGCTTAAAGAATAAGGCAGCCCCACCCCCACCCCCTCCCTCTCTCGAGACGGAAATATTGAAGAATTATAGATATAAGACAACATCACTCAAAAAGAGAGAAACCCAGCAGGAAAAAGTCACATCTGAATCAAAATTATAGCGTAAGAACAGCACAATGTTACCTTGTGGGCATATTCCACATAATTTTCATGAAAAAGCTTGAAATATTGATGAAGGATTGATCGGCCTTCAATTGAATCCATAGAAACTGAGCGCAAATGAGGTGATGAAGAGGGCAAAAGAACTACCCTGGGCCCAGCAAGGAGCTCTTTGCTTATGATAGTAGAAATATCTGTACCTTTTGGCACTTTTGTGCCTATGAGTTTGTCAACCTTATCAATAATTGGTGGAAGAAGTGTATTCCAAGTCTCCATCTCAACCACTATACACTCATTAGAAAGGGTAAGACCCACAATCCATGAATCTCTGAAAGAATCTGACAGAGCCAAGAAACCAGAAAGTGGGGAGGCTGAGGATGCTTCTCCTTGAAAAGTGCTAAGAACGGGATGCACAGAGGGACTTCTCATCATGTCTTATTTGCCACGAGTCTTATTAGTGAAAGGTTAAAAGTGCAATACTACTGAATCAATTCCTCTATTATGAAGGAAATCTATTCTTTCTGAAATAATGGGATCAACAAAAACTGATAAAATTGAACCACTGCTTCCGGGAAGAGCTAAATCCACAATAGCCAACCTCAAAAGAGGAGGTGGATCCCCCAACCATAAGGTATGATCAGGTGGAAAATCAAGCTTCAAAATGGAGGTGTCACTTGACAATGACTCGCAAATCATTGCAAGGCCAACTATACTATCAGTTGAATCCAGACAAACCCGAGGTGGACTACCAACCTTCCAGACAGGTTGTACTTCATCATCCAAAGCATCTATCTGCAACATCCCCCCCCACTCTAAGCAGTTACTATGATAGAATCTTTGCTAACTAAATCATAAAGAAAACTGACAGCACGCCCTTCACAAACTGGAGGATGAGCTGAGTCATCTTCAACGCCGTGACTTACTTTACGTAAAGTTCCCTACAAGTGAAGCCAGTGTACAACATAAGGTGTTACATAGTTGGAAAGAGAAACAAATAAGATCTCTCTTCTGAAGAACAGTTCCATAATACAACCAAAACATAAACCAGAGCAAGCAAAGGTGTTTTGTAAACACTGGAAATAACCTCGTTTCCTTCATAAAGACAAACAGTAATAGCAGCAGAGCCTAACTTAGATGTTACCATGTAAATTTGCAGTTTCACAACACTTTATCCACTTCAAGAAATAGAGAAAAGTACAATCCAGCGGTCATCTTTTCAAGCTTATAGTGGTATTTGTTTCAGCATAAAAAGGATAAGAAAGAGAACTGGAATGAGGCCCCTCTACATGAAGAAATGGAAAATCAGTGGATTTCTTTCTAAAGAGATACATGAAGAGAAAATAGAGCTATTTCTGTTGAAATACGTCTCAATTAGTTTCACCGTATTTTCCACCACAACCTTTAGTCTAAAGTTTCTAAGACTTGTCCAAGTCTGCATCCTTCACCAATACACAACTATGACAGAAGAAGAGTATCTCATCCAGCAAGACAAGGTGTTATCCAAAAAATTCAATACAATAGATAATAAGGACAGACGGGAAAAACTTTCTACTGTCCCTTGCTTCTTTCTAGCGCAATCCGGCCAAAAATCAATGCCAGTATATTTTTCTCCCATGTATGTTCAATTGAAGGGTAGACAACTATTTTGTCCTCTTCTCCCACATGCATCGATATCAATAAATCTTCTTCTTTTTTAACAACATGACAATTTGCAACACTTAATACTGGCATGTTACTATCATCGTTTATCCCAATTTAAAAAGGGGGTTGACATAGAAGCCTTCTTCCTTCATATTTTGAAACTCAAATTAATGTTGGTTTCTGAAGAAGTTCAAGATAAATGTTGCCCGATGAAGTCCATCTAACAAGTGTTATATCTAACATGCATGGTAAACACGACTAAAATATTGGAAAAAATGAAGCAGTGTTGACTGTGTTAATTAATTAGCACAATTTTAGGAAACCTTATTTTTCCTTTTCTTAGTGTAATTATAGGAATAGAATATTTTATTTTATTGTAATTCTCTATCTTTCCTTAATTAGTTAGGATTCATTTACATAAATACCAAGAAGCCTTTTCTTCTTTCTCAAATTCAACATGGTATCTGAGTTGTTGCTGCCTTTTGAGGTGAGTGTTTCTCCCTCGCAACATTAGGGTTCCTTTTTTACTAGAAAAGGTTGAGTTTTCTCCCTCCTTGAAGTTGTCTCCAATGGCTTACTCCCGACAAAATGTTTTTTGAGATTTGTTCTTGCTGCTTGTTAATTCATAGTCTACCCACCAAGTTTCAGATTTTTCTGATAACCAGAGCTAGATTCCAGCGAGCAGACCTGGTTTTCCAACAAGATTGATCTATCCAACAATTTTTTTGGTTTTTCCTTATGTTGGGGACACAAAGCAATAGATAAAATTTCTCTAGCAAAAATCAATGTTGAGAAACTAGATGGGGCTGGTACGTATCTTGCTTAGTTAAGGTCCTGTTTGCTCTATATTAAATTTAGAAAATTGCTTGATTGTATTAATGGAGAGTAGAACCAACCCACTGCATCTGATAATGGTCTATGGATTTCCGATAATTCACTTGTTATGACATGACTTTTTAATACTATACACCCCCAAATCTCTAAGCAATATCTATTGTTGATACTACTGAAAAGATTTGAAATTCAACTAAGCGCACACTCTCACAAGATAATGATGTTCATATCTTTGAGATTTGAAATAAAATTCATGCCACTAAACAAAGTGAGTTGACTATCACTAATTATTATTCGAGTTAAATAAGTTATGATAAGAGATTGACTATTATCAGGATCTCCCAGCGAAGTGTACTGATGATGCAGTTCTCTTTCAACAATTGATTAAAAAGGAAAGGATTTATAATTTTCTGGCATACTAAAATAAGAGTATGAGTGGACCAGGATTCATGTTCTTGGTGAAGTTTCTTTTCTCTCTTGACGATGCATACTCCTATGTAAAACGGGAAGAGAAACGACGAGTATTATGATGTATCAGGCTCCAATTGAAAAGTCTGGGTTAACTGTCTCTCATGAACAACCAAAGGCGATCACTTGTGATAATAATCACTTGCGTTGTGATTATTATGGAAAGCCAAGGCATACAACGGAAACATGTTGGAAACTAGAAACTCTTACCATTTGAGTGATAATAAAAGTACAATTCCTTTTATGACTATTCAGTCTGAGGCATGGGTCCTACCTCAAACTATTTTTTATAGGGAAATCTATGATTTGTAACCTTTATTTTTTTATTTTTTTAATAGGTATGATTTGTAGCCTTTATTGATTATTGCACTAGGATGACTTGGGTGTATCTGTTAAAAAGCCATAAGTGAGGTATTCTCTTGCTTTCAGTCATTTCATGAGATGATTTGTACTCAATTTGAGGCTAAGATAAAAATCTTGAAAACTGACAATGACACGGAATACATGGGAAAAGATTTGGTGCTTATTTAGAGTTAAATGGGATAATCCATCAAACTTAGTGCATGCGCTAGTGCACAAAATGTGACTGCTGAAAGGAAAATTAGGCATTTGTTAAAAGTGACAAGATCTTTTATGTTTATCATGACTCTACCAAAAACCTACTAGGGGATGTCATTCTAGTTGTTGCCTATCTTATCAACAGAATGAAACTTAATACCCTCAATTTTTCCTATCTTATCATTCTAGTTGAGGGTATTTTTTTGAGTATTTTTTTAATTCTCAAAAAAATACCCTCAATTTTAGGGCCTGCCCGTTTGGACATGCGATAATCATTTGATATGAAGTTGAAGTTTTGTTTGGACATGCAATTTGGAAATTTTAAGTTGTATTTTTTGTCATAAACATGAAAACCCCACAAGTTGTGAAATTTATTAAATTTTCCCCAATCCTCATACAATGTTATCAAATGAGCAAACTATAGTTCATAAATAGGATATCGTAATATCCTAAGACACTGCATTGATAAATCACATATCTCCATGTTCCTTGTATAAATAAATGTTTGAGATTACAACCATTCAAGTACACATAATTTTATAAAGATCCACTAGTCAACAATAATAGTAACTAGTTATTCTTTAATATAATCTTTTCACATGGTACAGACAATCTCTTCACGCCGAGAATGAGTCCTTTTTTTGCAAATTTTAAAATGGTGAGTTTTTTTTTACAAAATATAAACTTATGGGTCAAATTTTGTATGTAAAAAGGTTGAAAGCATGATTTGGAATCCCAAATCATGGTTTTTTGAGAATTTGGGATATGAAGTAGTGATTTCAAATCATGATCCCAAATCGTATGTCTCAGCTTTGATTTAAAAGCATGAGATGAAATCGCATGTCCAAACGCTAGCTTAGAGTATTCTAAAAGCTTTAAAGCGTGAGAATAAATATATTATTCGTCCGAAGATGTTTGAGTGTATCTGCTTTGTTTACTCTAGGAATTCTGGAAAACTTGATCCTAGTCCTAGAGCCCTAATTGTGTATTTATTGGATATTTCCCAAACAGAAAAAGTACAAATGCTATCATCCTCCATCTGAGGCCTATTTTGATATTACAACATTAATTCCTCAAGGGGGGAACAATAAGGAGGAAGAGATGATTCTCAATAGTTCCACTATTTCAACCATTACCTGAAGGAAAAGTGAAGTTGGAGCAAGAATTGAGGGGAGGGGGGACGGGGGGTTGAGACTGTTAGGCACCTTGGATTTAATAACTTACTCAAGGAGTAATAGAACACAATAAGCCATTATGCAATCTGCTGAAAATGAATCCTCTTCTACTGGTAAGTTACCTACATTTTCTAACGACTTAAATTGCCTATAGCTTATAGAAAAGGAGTAGATCTTGCACCAAACATCACTTATCTAATTTTGTGTCTTATAATTATTAGTCTCCCTCCTAGAGTCTTTACCTTGTCTATTTCTTCTGTCTCTATTCCCTAGAATTGGAAGGAAGCTTTTGTAGATCGTAAAGCAAGCTATTATTTATTGAAGAAATGAAGGCTTTGTGGGAACTTGTCACTTTACAACCAAACAAAAAAGTGATTGGCTGCAAATGGGTCTTCATTGTGAAAAATAAAGCTGACAGCTCGGTTGAAAGATTCAAAGCAAGATTGGTGGCTAAGGGATTCACCCAAACGTATTGGGTTACTTATCAAGAGACGTTTTCACCAGTTGCAAAGATGAAGACTATCAGAATTTTTTTGTCCGGTGCAGCTAATCTTGATTGGGACTTACAACAGATGGATGTGAAGAACGCATTTCTTGATGGAGACTCACAATAAGATATGTTTATGGAGACATAAGAAAACCTTGTACGGACTGAAGTAATCCCTAGAGCTTGGTTTGACAGATTCACCAAAGTGATGATCACTTTTGATTACCAACAAAGCAATGTCGATCACACCTTTTTTATAAGCCATCACCAGGGCAAACTCACTCTTCTTATCGTTCTTATCGTTTATGTTGATGACATAGTAATGACAGAAGATGACAAAGAGGAGATGACGATTGAAGAAGTTGTTAGCACAAGAATTTGAGATCAAAGATCTAGGGAAGTTGCAATGTTTCTTGGGAATTGAGGTTCCTAGATAAAAAAGAGGAATTTCTCAAAAGAAGTATATTCTAGATCTCTTGAACGAAACTAGTGACTGGTGCAAGCTAGCAAAATCACAAGTTATAAACAGGATTTAGAGGATCAGTTGATAAGGAGAGGTTAGTTGGAAGACTCGTTTATCTCTCTCACACGAGACTAGACATAGCTTATTCAGTCAATTTGATGAGTCAATTCATGCATGATACCCAGGATCCTCATATGCGAGTTATCTTTCACATTTTGCACTATCTGAAGTCTGCTCCAAGGAAAGGTTTGTTTATCTCTAAACATGATCACCTCCAAATAGAAGCTTTTCCAGACACAAATTGGGCTAGATCTGTAGATGATAGAAGATCCACATCTGGTTATTGTACACTCGTAGGAGGGAACTTAGTTACTTGGAGAAGTAAGAAGAAAAGTGTAGTTGCAAGATCAAGTGCGGAAGAAGAATATAGAGCTATGGCCAGGGTGTTTGTGACCTTCTTTGGCTACAAAAGTTACAGGAAGAATTGAGATTGTCTGAAAGAAGGAAACTTTCCATTCAACATGACCAAACAAAACATATTGAAATTAATCGGCACTTCATCAAAGAGAAAGTTACTAGTGGCACCCTGAGTTTGCTTCATGTACCATCAGAAAAACAGCTAGCGGATGTATTTATAAAATGCATCAACAAAAGGACTTTTTCATACTTAGGTTTGCAAGTTCGACATGTGCGACATCTTTGCTCCCTCTTGGGAGATGTTGATTGTGTTAATTAATTAGCATGATTTTAGGAGATTTTATTTTTCTTTTTCCCAGTGTAATTAAAAGAACAAAATATTTTCTTTTGTTGTATTTGATCGTCTTTTCTTAATTAGTTAGAATTCACTTGTATAAATCCTCTTCTCATGGAACATAAAAGTATACTGCAAGACATAAAAGCCTTTTCTTCTTTCTCAAATCCTACAAATAGAATTCGATTCGTGAACATAAAGATAAAATCAAAGATTTGTTCCCACTGTAAGAAAGGACATTGTGCTGCACAGCATTTCAACTAGGGCAATCAAATCTCACAGTTCATATTCAAAAATATACACACGTGGCATTGACTAACAAGAGAAAGAAGACAAGTATTAATGAAAAAAAAATCAAGATGTAATGCACAAGAGATTAATTTTCCATAACTTCTAAGACGGTTCTCATCCATCTAAGCAAATCAAAATGTGTATTGCCGGATATGGGCCAGCTGGCTTATACTCAAGAACACAAGTATTGTAATTTAATAGAGTACCTGTAATGAGATTGAAGCATCAAATAAAGCATAAGGCTGAGCTCTAAGAACAGCAACATTTTCTTCATGATTTTCTTTCCAAGTTAGTTCAGGAAATGTTGCTTCCAACCAAGAGAGTTCCAAATTTGAGTTTTACACAGCTCTTGAATTCGCTGATTTCAGACCAAACATATGAGCATCACTATATAACTCCGGTACAGATTCCCATTTGTACACACTGTTACAATAGAAAGCAGCTACTTTGGTGAGATTAAGTGAAATATTATGACCTGCCACTTGCATGGGCCAAAAATAGCAACACAGGGCAAAAGGAAAAACATATGCAAATTAGAAGTCTTGAGGAGAATATGAAAATATGACACATGGGAGGGGAATAATTGCTCTTAGAAAAGACAATAGTCTATGAGATCTCTTATATAGACACAAACACGAGTATCTAAAGCTTAGGAAATTAACCTATAATATGATCAAGTTTACAACTGAGCAAAAATAAGAAATGTCAGAAGCATTACGGGAAAATACATTTTGTCTTTTTGCTGGCTAATAGAAGTAAAGACCTTAAAGAAATTCATATCATTTCACAACCATCATATTTAAATTTATGTTCCTAAGCATCTCCTAACTAATTCTTAAGATTGGCAGCATTATGATCTCTTGCAAATTACCTTCCAAATGGAACAACAGGACATAGGATATAAACTGAGCCATCACTAAACAAGACGAAAACCTGCATAAAATAATATAATTACTCAACTTTCACATACAAAGTTCATGAAAGTAAAACCACTTGACAATAACCACCACTGCCAGGAGATCTATATTAGAAAATAGACACTAATCTGCTTAATCTATATAGTGATACACTAGTTCAATATATAGTTATCACCAAACATATCGATGCAGCTCGATTCATAAAGTATTACCATGCCATCCCCTTTATTATTATCAGCCAACATATTCACATAGAGAAAAGATCATGATTCACTGATGAAGTCTACTCTATGAAGTCCCCAAAATTTATCAACAGGGCATCACCACAGTATACCTGAGCTTATAAGCACTAGGTCTATAATATAACGGAAAGGTGATAAGGAATTGAACTTACACTGAACCTATCCCACATATGATCACCCCCAAAAGAAAAATCAACAGGGCAGATTGATGTAGCATTGTGCGAACTGCCAGGCTCCACCGGCTATAGATAATACTCCTGCTCTGGCTGACTAAGGGCCAAAGACAAATCAGAAACCCTGAACATGAAGTAATACATCAGCAAATATAACACAATGTAATTTGTCAATAAGCAGAAATAACACATAAATCTCCAATTAGCAAGTGATTTAACATGCAACTGATATGTTAAGAAAGTCGTAGAGATTACATTGGAAAAAAAACTGTCTCACCATTGGAGAACAAACAAAATGCTACACAGCTATTCAACAAGCTCTGACAACTACAAGCCCCAAAAATAGTGATCATTTGGACATGCACACTCAGAGACAGAGAGGGGGGAAGCAACTGTGTAAACAGTGTCATTTTATGAAAGAACATAGTTCTACTGAACCCAATATTTGGTCCACGTGTAAATGGATCCAAGTTGTCCAAGTTCCAATCTCTATCAACATGCACTACTGCAAATGAAAAGAGCATCATCAATTTGTCTTAATGAGCAACAAGATGGGTGAAATTACTGACAGCTCACTTCCAAATGTAAGGTTCTGTCCTCTTTGGTATTTGTTGCTACTCCTTGACATCTTTCAGCTCATCAAGTCCAAAAGGATCAGCTTCTTGAAAGAAATATGCTAATGAAGTATTGAATCTCACTTAGAAAATTTAGAGAGCTCTCAGATGGCCAAAAATAGACTCATGTAGCAGACCAAAAGCAGTACGCTGTTCTCCATAAGTCTTTGTTTTAGAAACCTACTTGTACAACCTAGGGAACTGTTTATTTTAGAGATATGTCATTTTCATTTGAGTGTTGGAACTAACAGAACGAGGTTTCAGTTTTTTCTGTCCTTTCCTTTTGGGGGCACGTTGTCATGTTCGACAAAAGAAGCAGATCATGGACAATCAATCTAAGTTTAAATAAACCAATTGAATGACATGTTTGCCATGAAGAGGTCCACGCCACAATTATTTTCCCCACGTGGAAGTGGCATATATATTGACAGCTCTAAACATGTAGCACTGTGCACCAAACAAAACCTTCAACTAGAACACCATGTCCAGGTGATATACAACACCATATCTCTTTTCTGTATTGAAAATAAATTCCTTTTCGTGTGTACTGCAATATGCACTTTCTTTTGTACTTATTGCCTCCCAAATAAGATTAAAGAAATGTACATATTATTTTCTAGAAAAGAAAGGCATCGGGTTTTTATTCTTGTTCAGTATCCAACAATTTAAACAAGCAAATCTTCATTTAGTTTGGAATTCTATCTGCTCCTATAAGTTTCAAGTTTTGAAATCCTTTTATTCTCTTATGGACAAATTGTATCTACCGCAACATGCTCTCACATTGTCAAGTTTATGTTGCACTTATAAGAGGGATTTCAATATCGATAACAAGAGTTTTGGTTATGATAGAGCAACAGAAACGAATGAAAGGAACATACACCTGGAATATCATCTAGAAAAAAGTATTAGGTGAAATGCGGTTAATTACATGATTGTACCTCATAAAAGAAAAATAAGTAAAAGCAATTACATTTTCTAACTAAACTTTGATTGTTCATTTTTATAGGTTCAGACGATATGTAATTATCTTGACATCGGCAAACAAAACACCATTCAATGATCAACAATGATCATTCAAAAAACCGCTTACTTTATTCATTTGTGTATAATTTTAACGCAATTTTTTAACTTAATAATATTGATATAATTTAACAAAAAACTCTACACTCCAATGTCAAGCAATAAACGATCAACTTGACTACATGACTCGGCAACCACGTGCAACGCACGTGTCGAGAGACTAGTCCAGTTAAAATGTCTAAAAAACACAGATTTAGAAACTCTTTTCAGGTTTTTAACATATACTTCTTGAGAACTGTATCATCATAAAATAGTCCTATATTAAATTGTCAATGAAGAAACAAGTACCTGAAAACCGAATCAGAAGAGAGGATTCAAAAATAGGTGTCACTGTAAGGGTGCCAACAAATCTTCAACGTGCGTATTGCTTTCTTTCTGTCAAAGTAGATCTCCGAACAAACTAAAGTTGTCCTGTAACCGGCAACAGGAAATGAACACATTTAATATTACTTCAAATGCACCACAACTGATTATCAGAAAACAACGTAATTACCCTTAAATATTGGTACTGAAGAAGGAAAAATAGACCCAACGATCAAAGTTCAATAAAAAGGGAAATACTGATATCATGATGAGAAATACGACACAAGGAAACATTTGGCTAAGCCAGTCTACGAAGCCTCTAACATCAAGAATAAACTCCTAAGCTGGGACATGGCCCCGACGATACCATAAAACAGAACTGAGTAGTCCAACATCTAATAAGAAGAAAACATATGCTTTTCGGAAGTATGGTAAGCAATCCGATTATCCCGAGAATCTTAGTGTTGCACGAAACCACGAGGAAAAGTCTCGGAACCTACTTCATGAAATAATGTAGCGTACAAAGATGGTCAGTATGTTGAGTACTGGTATGCAACCCAGGGGAAGGGACAATACAGTTTTATAAAGCAAGTCATAAGGGACATAACGTAAATCATAGTAAGAAATATATGGGGCAAATACTCAATATCATTAAAAGATCATTTATTTATTTAACTGCTGAACTGGATGGTTTAACCGATATCTCATACATAGTACACCACGGGCTATGTGAGTCCAATCAACGCTCGACCAGCTGAGACCCAATTCACGTTTGCTGCATGAATTGAGATCCTTCTGTATATAACAGCATAAAAGGCCTTCATAAGTCATTCTCGAAGAGGAGAAGCATAAAGTCATCCACTTAAGTAGTGAAGCATACCCTACGTTGGCAAAACGTAAGTTTTAGGTAGTGAGCCTTTTGACATCACCCCTCCTCGGTTAACCATCTAATTCTCTTAAGCCCATATTTTACCTTTTCAAGCAGTTAACCAAATCATTTTATAAGCGAAGTTCATTATTTTTAAGGCATCCATTTGTTTGGTATCGTCATACCAAGACTTGCAAGTCATATATAAATATATCATGCCATCATTATTTATAAAATCATACGTCATTAGTCCCATCATTTTAAAGGATTTCAACTCATCTAATACAAGGACCCCTCAAAGTTTAACATCTCATAAATCGACAAGTAACCATTTCAAAATCGAGGGTTTTAAGAAGATCTTTTTCTTTTCGTCCAAAACCAATATTTGAATAGTAAATCAAATTTCAAGAAAAGGTTACTTTGAATCTCAGATCTGCCCCAACATCAACATCACATGACTTAATTTCATACTTCAATTATATGTCTCAAAATAATAGATAGATAACGAATAGTTTCGTAGAAAACATTTGAAAACTTCAAGTAACTTCTCTTTTCGAAAACCCTTCAACCGTTCACATACAAAACTAATAAAAACTTTATGTCTAATAGTAGAAACATAATACTTATGAGTTTGGTTGAAAAGGATTGTTCTACATACCTTTTGATGGAGAAGAATCTACGAAATGCTTGAGTTTTGCCTTAGAACCTTGAACCCTAAGCACCTTTGTTTCTTGGAGGTTTTGGGAGAGAGAAACGCACTTTGATGAATTTAATTCGTGCCTTAGGAGTTTTAGGAATGTTTAGAATAAGTGGGGGATGGGTTTGGGTAAGGAAAGGACCAAAAAGCCCCATTATAATGCGTGGGAAAATAAAAAGGGGACCGTCGGATGCCACTTCCGTGCCATGGGGAAACCGTGAAGGCTACCCTCCGTGACACGGAGCCATCGTGGAGGTAGACCTCCATGACACAGCCCCAACGCGGACCCTCACTGTTTCGTGCCAAAAATCGAGCTTTCTTAGCCTCGTGCTCTGTTGCACAGGACTAACGCAGTAACACACTATTTTTGGGCTCCGAAAAATATTTTTCTCGCGTTCCTTACTCCCAAAAAATCCTCGCTTTGATCTAACAACATCCCCAAAGGTTCTAGATTCCAATTAACTCATTTTCTTAGTTTTACAAGCTCGATAAGGAACGTTGAAATTTATGGGACATTACATTATCCCCCCTTGGGATCATTCGTCCCCGAATGATGACTATGGGAACTTCTAGCATGACATAAGGATGCAAAAGAGACATAAGGGAATAACATATAAAGGAATTGGAGGCAAGCTATGATTCATTACCTTAATTAACTTCGTCTGGAGCATCAAACAAGAAGGGATATCCAGACTTCATGTATTTTTCCGATTCCCAAGTGGCTTCTTCCACTTTCTGATTCTTCCATAGCACCTTTACTGAAGTTATTTCTTTGGTCCTTAACTTTCGCACTTGTCGATCCATGATTTATATGGTAACTTCTTTGTAAGACAATGAATCTTTCACCCCAATATTCTCTATTGGAACCACAAGTGAATGATCACCCACACACTTTTTGAGCATAGACACATGTAACATGGGATGACCCGATGCCAAACTCGCAGGTAACTCTAACTCATAAGCAACATTTCCAATCTTCTTCAAAATCTGATAAGGGATAATATAAAGAGGACTGAGCTTACCCTTTTGCTCGAACCTCATAACTTCTTTCATGGGTGGGACTTTCAAGAAAACCCAATCGCTAATGTCGAATTCCAAATCCCTCCTTCTAACATCTGCATAGGACTTTTGATGACTTTGGGCAGTCTTTAGCCTCTCTCGAATAGTGTTAACTTTCTCCATCGCTTGGTGTACAAGGTCTGGACCCAATAATTTAGCTTCGCCCACTTCATACCACCCAATAGATGACCTACACCTTCTACCATAAAGAGCCTCGAATCGTTTCATCTGTATACTTGAGTGGTAGCTATTGTTGTAGGCCAATTCAATAAGAGGCAAGTGATCCACCCAACTATGAAGCCTCTACCATCAAGAATAAGATCCTAAGCCGTGACATGGCCCTATCGATACCATAAAATAGAACTGAGTAGTCAAACATCTAATAAGGAGAAAACATATGCCTTCCGAATGTAAGGAGGACTCACTACTTGCAATCTGATTATCCCGAGAATCCTAGTGCTGCACGAAACCATGGGGAAAGTCTCGGGACCTACATCATGAAATGATGTAGCGTACAAAGATGGTCAGTATGTTGAGTACTGGTATGCAACCCAGGGGAAGGGACAATACAGTTTTATAAAGCAAGTCATAAGGGACATAACGTAAATCATAGTAAGAAATATATGGGGCAAATACTCAACATAATTAAAAGATTATTTATTTATTTAACTGCTAAACTAGATGGTTTAACTGGCATCTCATACATAGTACACCATGGGCTATGTGGGTCCGATCAATGCTCGACTGGTTGAGCCCCAATTTACGTTTGCTGCATGAATTGAGATCCTTCTGTATATAACAACATAAAAGGACTTCATAAGTCATCCTCGTAGAGGAGAAGCATAAATTCGTCCACTTAAGGAGTGAATCCTACCCTATATCAGTAAAACATAAGTTTAGGGTAGTAAGCTTTTAAACATCACCCCTCCTCGATTAACCATCTAATTCTCTTAAGCCTATCTTTTACCTTTTCAAACATTTAAACAAATCATTTTATAAGGGACGTTCATCATTCTTAAGGCATCCATTTGTTTGGTATTGTCATACCAAGACTTGCAAGTCATACATAAACATATCATGCCATCATTGTTTATAAAATCATACGTCATTAGTCCCATCATTTTAAAGGATTTTAACTCATATAATACAAGGACCCCTCAAAGTTTAACATCTCATAAATCGACAATTAACCGTTTCAAAATCGAGAGTTTTAAGAAGATCCTTTTCTTTTCGTCCAAAATCAATACCGGAATAGTAAATCAAATTTCAAGGAAAAGTTACTTTGAATCTCAAATCTGCCCTAACATCAATATCACATGACTTAAATTCATACTTCAATCATATGTCTCAAAATGATAAATAGATAATGATTAGTTTCATAGAAAACATTTGAAAACTTCAAGTAACTTCTCTTTTCAAAAACCCCTCAACTGTTCACATACAAAACTAATAAAAACTTCATGACTAATAGTAGAAACATAATACTTACGAGTTTGGTTGAAAAGGGATTGTTCAACATACCTTTTGATGTGGAAGAATCTACGAAACGCTTGAGTTTTGCCTTAGAACCTTGAACCCTAAGAACCTTTGTTTCTTGGAGGTTTTGGGAGAGAGTAACGCACTTTGATAAATTTAATTTGTGCCTTAGGAGATTTAGGAACGTTTAGAATAAGTGAGGGATGGGTTTGTGTCAAGGCCCGATTTCTCAGGTCATGATGTCACCTACAACCCCAGTAGGCAAACCAATTTTCGTAGCCCGGAATGGTTAGTAACGGGCTACTACCTAACCAATACGCACCATAAGCAGAAATAAGCGGAAGCAGATATAAGATAAAGACAACACGGAAGAAAATAACCTGAATATATATATATATACATAAGGAAACTACACCAACCCTAAAACTTGGTATCGATAGTACAAGAGCTTCTAAATAGAATACAAGTGCTAGAAGTAACAAAATAGAATATACAACTATCTCTGAATAAAAGAAAAAGAGTAACAGTAAAACAGATAAGATATGGTCAAGCCCTGGTCATCAGACGCTCATCCTAGTCTCGAATATCCAAAGGTTGCACGAGTCTCCACGTGGTCAACGACGAAAGCTCACACTAATATCTGCACCAAAAAGATGCAGAAGTGTAGTATGAGCACCAATTGCTAAGCAACAGGTACCCAGTAGGCATCATCGACCGACTGAGCGCATATAAGATATAAAAACAGTAAAATAGCAGATAGCAAAGAAGCAGTCACATAAATAATGGAGAAAGCACACGGAAGCTAACACGAATATAAAACCAAGTGAATACAACATGACATGCTAGTCACAGAAGATATATATAACAGAAACACAGGTAAAGGAAAGAAGAACGCACCTGGAGTCCTTGCAATAACAATATATATATAAAGAGGGAGTTTAAAGAGAAGAGCGGTATACTGGTAACCTCAAGTTAACAATGGAAGGAAGGGAATCAATTAACATACTCAAGCTAGAAGTAATATACTAAACAAAATCATACTACAAACTCAACTCCAAGATAAGCATAGACAGAAAACAATCTCATAAGTACAACCCTAGGGATGGAATAACTAAGCCATAAAGAACCAAGACCCACTAATCAACAACCACGACAAAGAATAGAATTTGATAACCCACAATCGCTCAGAAGGCCACATAAACAGTGCCTCAACGATATAGGACCCACTAGCCCCTCAATAATCACAGCCCAATAATCGGAGCCTCAAAAGCCTAAAAACCACTAATCCACCAAGAACCAAAGGCCATAATAAGCTCTATAAAATGATCAAGTGAAAACAAGCCATCCGGCCGCCGATACAACCGGAGCATACACTGAGCACACATCAAACAAGGGTGGAATCAGAATATAATATGCATGATGATGTGATATGATAGAACCAGGTGTGATAGTAGTGCCGTATGTTACCCCTTACGGTGCCCCAAAGGCCCAATAGAGGCAGGATACATGGAAGGAATTCTCCTGAGTACCTCTACTCGATCGTACACCCCCCTTCGGTCACCCTCGGCCCATAGCACTTGGTCCGGAATGGTAGGGTCCATAGAGGTCTACTCGTAGACCACATGCTAAAAACATGAATCTCAATATATAGCTCCATAATCAAAACCTCGTAGTACATGCCCAAAATTGAACCTGGTCTAAAATAGTAGTAGTGCTCTCAAAAACACCATAAAGGGTGCTCGGAGTGTATCTGAGTCTAAATCAGTAATCAAGTCTCAAATCCCTAAACAGGGTGTCCGACACGTATCCGGGTCTAAATCCGTAATCAAGTCTCAAATCCCTAAACAGGATGCTCAGCACATATTCGGGTCTAAATCCGTAAAAAATCATGTCTAGTGCTACGGCCCAGCCGCGCCTAGTATCAGTATGAAAACCAATGGTGAAGTCATCAAATTATCCTCTTTACTCCAAGAGGTTTCATAAAAGTCAGAACCAAAAACCTTTCATACCCATTTTACTGAAAATGAGCCCTCGGTGCCATGCAAAATTTAGAAAACTGTTTATAGTGGACCCAAAGCCAAAATAGTAGTAAAACATGCAGAAAAATCCTTTACATGAATGATATGCTCGCAAACAATAGATTAGCCCAAAATGGCTCACAAACGTTCCTATCCACCCTGCACAGGCACAATAAGTTCTAAAACACAGATAACCATCCTAAAGTAATTTCACGATGTCCGGGGCTCATGGACATTACCAAATATCCCATCGTCTATGGTCTAGAGGCATAAATAAAGGCCACATGAGGCCACAAATGTAATATTATAATACTACAGAGAATACTAGAATCAAAGTATGAAATAAATGGACCGAAGAGACGGACAAGGTCTGGGGTACCAACCTAAAATAACTCACCCAAGGATAATAATTAATGCAATTATAGCCTATATACGCAAAGTCTAGAAAGGTTAAACCGTAACCTACCTGTCATCCGACGACAAGCTGTTGATATGGTGTCTTCTAAGCTCGAACTGCTCTGAGAAGTCCTAATTTGCAAAAACACTATCAGCACAATATTCTACGCGTCAATACGAAGCCAACGATACTTATAATACTAAAAACATAGCCGGATAAAAAATCAGGTCACAGGTAAGCCTGTGGGCCCCGCAACCCAAAGCCAGAAATGAAAATACCACAATGTTCCTTATGTCCCCGGGAGAACATGCTCCAAAAATGAGTGGAAATGGACCATGACAAGGGCTCAAAACAACCCCAAGACTCAAGAATTTAAAGAGGAAATTTATGGGAGAAATCAGAAATTTAAGAGTGAACTTACCCGATTTAGAAGTGAAAAATTGAACAAGGATCGTCAAGGTGGTAACCTCAAAGTTATGGAAAAGAACCAGGTTGAAAATGGTGGCTTTGGAGCTATTTCAATGGAGGAATCGTTCAGGGGAAATTAGAAAAAGAATTGGAGAAGAAGGGATTTATAGCTGCCAGGCGCCGGCCACTGCGCACGCACGCCGGCCACTGCATGCGCGGCCCATGCGCACGCAGTCGGGCGCACACGCACGCATAGGCCAGGCATCGGCCAGGCCAGGCGCTAGGCCAGCGTGCACGTGGCCACTGCACATGCGTCCCATGCGCTGCCTAGGCAATGGCCAAGATGAGGGGGCAGCTAGCACGTTGTTGCGTGCATGCAGTCGTGCCCATGCGTGTGAATAGGCTTGCTGGTTCCATGACAGCAACCAGCTGCCAACAACCATGCCAACTTAGAATTTTACTCGGATGAACCCTCGAGAATACATCTGGGGTCCCACAAACATAAACAACCCGAGCTATTCAACTAGAAACAGCATTTCGGATCTAATGGAATAGATGAAAATCCCATCGGAGATCAATTTAATGAAAAGTGGGCCTCGCACCCAAAATCAACCTGTAAGCCAACTATTCCAAAGCGAAACTCCATGGCCCAAAATGAGTCCAGAAGCAAAACCCAGACCAAAGGTCCCTCTAGCCCAAAATTGATATTCCGGAGCTAACAACGCGGATGAAATTTCCATCTGAGGCTGTCTTCTCCGAATGTTGACCAAAGTCAACCAAACAAGCCCAACCTGCCTGAAACACAGAACGAGAGAGAATTCCAAGCTGAAGAGCTCCCGGATCCCGACAAAATGTCCACCTAGACCAAAGTCCACTCTCCAGAGCTAACGAAACTGTCGGAATTTGATTTTGATCATGATTACCAAGAATGCTGACCAAAGTCAATAATTTTCAAATCTGAAGCTCTAAAATGGGGAAACGACCATAACAACCAAATAAATGGCCCGAGCACCGAACTACCAGTCCCAGCAAGCTATAAATTACTTGGGGCCGCTATAGGCAAGTTATAATAGTACAAAGAAGGCAAAAATGTGTAAATGACCGGAAGGGTCATTACAGTTTGGGTAAGGAAAGGATCAAAATGCCCTTTAAAATGCGTGAGAAAACAAAAAGGGGACCATCGGGTGCCGCCTCTGTGCCACAGGGCAATCGTGGAGGCTGCCCTCCGTGACATAGAGTCATCGCAGAGGCAGCCCTCCGTGACATGGCCCTAACATGGACCCTCACTAGTTCGTGCCAAAAATTGAGCTTTCTTGGCCCCGTGCTCCGTGGCACGGGGCTAAAGGGGTAACACACTATTTTCGAGCTTCAAAAAATATTTTTCTCGCATTCCTTACTCCCAAAAATTCCCGGTTCGACCTAACAACATCCCCAAAGGTTCTAGACTCTAATTAACTCATTTTCTTAGTTCTACAAGCTCGATAAAGAATGTTGAAATTTACAGGACGTTACAATAGCAGCTATAATCAATCACATTTCTTCTGTTCTGAGCATCATCAATTCCTCAAACATCATCCTCAACTAGACCCAAAGAACTATATAATAAGAATTTTAACTTAGACAAATCCCGTCTCTCAAGGGTCACACATACTAAACCTTAGGTTTCATGCAAGGTAACCACACCAACGCACATAGCCCCAAAGGCAATCACACATAGTCCCGCAGGCAAATGGTAAAGCTACAACCCACAAGAGTGCACATTTTCTAGTTCATAACTAGACACAGAATCCACATATAACGAATATGAGTCCCCGTCAAAGAATTACTACGATAACACAAGATAAAACAATTCCAATTTGAGATATCAACGGGTAGTTCATCGATAGCACACCATAAAAGAAATACAACAACTTACTTATCCAAAGACTCTATAAATAGCTTTTTAAAAGTACGTTAAATTTGAAACCTCTAAAATCAAGGAATAATGCCAAAAGAGAAACAAATAACATTTACATATTTTTAATTCGAACTCGCCACATGTGTCCTACTCACATATCCTGAGTTCAGTCCTTATTTTTGAACCAAAACCTTGGAAGCGCTAAAATCTTCTAAGTACGATTGCATATACATGGCTTAATTTCACACATAAGTACATAATTCACTCCAATATACAAATGAAGAAAATTACGAAGAAAATTACGGAAAACTACTTTTCTTCATCACAAATCAATTAATCATTTCCAACTACTCTTGTACGTAGTTGCAACAAGTATTCCTATGGGAACTAAGTCTATATATAGAGAGAGACTATAAGAAGCATTATATATTGCACTGGTCAATCTGACCGATAACAAAACAGGATAAAGCCTAGCCATAATTAATGGAGTAAGTAATTAAATAGAAAGTCATTTCGAATAAAGTCAACCTCATATAACAATAATTTTTTAACATAACTATACTTATTATCTCTGTTAAATTATAATAAATTATAAAACTCTTATAAAATAATTATATACACAAATATATCAGAACTAAAGAAAATTTCATGCACATTTAAGACATTTTTGGCAGTCAATAAAAAAAATATTTGTCCAAATGCTAATTTAAACCAAATGTTCTCAAATAAGCGGGGTGTTAATAAAACTCTCAATTTAGGCTCATAAGTCTTCACACGGAACGAAAGACAACCGTAAACACCCAGAGTATTATAGGTGCCAGCAATGAAGCAGATCTCAAAAAATGAGAAATTTTTTTCATGTACTTGCAAGAACTGCTACTCTGTTTCTTGAAGTTGCAATGACGATTCAAAAACAACACACTTTAATCAAAAACTTAAATCAAGAAAGTGAAATTTATTAAAGAGTTCTATGAAAAACTAAAAGTGGCTTTGGAGATAAAATAATAATTTAGAAAAGAGAAAATAAGAAATTTTGTTAGAGAAAGTAGAGAAAATGGTGTTAGATTTTATCGAGCTCTTTCTTTGGAGCTAACAAAGAAAATAACAATGGTGGCTTTTATTAGTAACGTGGGGTTTACAGTTAAATATAACAGTTTTATTCTTGACAAATATGTTAGGTTTAGGGTAAAAGAATAAAATAAACACCTTTTGTTATACATTAAGAACCGTTTCAATTAAGTGGAATATATTAAAGATCAAAATAAAGCAACCCTACATATTAAGGACCATTTTGATCATATTTTTTATTCTTTTATATTCATGTTTTGACATTTAGAGGTGTTCAACCAATTAAAAAAATTAATATTTGGTTTGTTTTGATTTTTAAATTTTAAAAATCGATAATATTTGGTTTGATTTTTGTTTTACTAGAAAAAAATTAAAAAATTAATCAAACTAAACCGATAAATTATGTACATAAATTTTAAAATTATTTAAATATATGATATTAGTTTTTCATAAATGATTATAAATATTTTATACATTTTAATCATTAATTTGATTTCAGTCTACTTCTTTCACATTCACTACAACACTTTCAAATTCAATTTCTCAAAAAATATGCTCAAACCCAATACTCTAAGTCTAATTGCCTATATGTAATGTGGTGTATTGGTGATTTTTAATTTTCTTTGCTAAGACATCCATCTACTCTTCAATGACTTGCCCCTTTGATTTTTGAAGAATTAATTATTCGATTTAAAGTTGTATATTGCTTCTGTAGATGTTACATATATGAAGTGGAGTAACCTCTATAGTTATGAAACCTAAATATATTAAAGCTTTATAATAGTATTGAAAAATAATAGAAGATTGAGATACATTCATCTTGTGATAATAGAGAAAAAATATTGATTCCTAATGTTCATTTAAAATGGTTGTCTCATGTCTCCAATTTTACTATTATCAATTTATCATTAGCAAGTTATAAACCAAATCTACAAGAACCAAATCGATGGTTCTTATTTTATTTGGTTTGGTTTGATTTTAAAAATTTAAAAATCGACTAAATTAGTTTAATTTTGGTTATAATAAAAAATCGATTCAAAACTGAATCATGAACACCCCTATTGACATTGGCTATTTTTAAGGGCAATATAGTCATTTTAGCTCTTAGTTTTGTAGGTGTACTAACATCTGCTAGCCACTACCATTATATGGCCTTTATTTGTTTCTCATTCTTTTTTCTCCTTGGTCATCTTTCTCTTTATTTTGCACTTGTGCATCTCTTTGCTCTCTTTTTATGTGACATTGCTTCATTTTATTTTAATGTAATTCCTCTATTTTGGTTTCAATTGATCTCTAGTCTTTACTTTATTCCTGGATTAGGGTGAGTATTGTACCCTTCTGCATTGTTTCTTAATAATTGCTCAAAATTTCGTGAACGTATTAATTTAACAATTTTTTGAATCTTTTTTTGTTGAGGTTTCTTGTGAAATGGGCCGGTGTTTATTGATTAATCTCAGGTTTAATCTAAGGAATAAGGATAAAACTAGCCACTTGGCTAAAAATAATGCCATGCCAAATAGCCAATGAATTAGAATTCTATTTTCTAGCCATTCTTTTCTCGCTACTGCCTGTTTTTTTTTTGTTGCGGCTCTTTTTTTTAAAAAAACTTTTCTTACTCTTTTAATTGCGATTCGCTTCTCTTCTTATTTTTTTTATTGCAACTCTTTTTTTTTTTTAAAAAAAAGAAATCTCCCCTGCTTTTTTTTTCACTACTTTTTTTCTGCTATTTTTTTTCTTTTTTGTTGCTCTTTTTAAAAAAAATTATTTTTTGATCTGAGTATTCTAACGTATTGATGCATATATACATTACAATACATATGTGATACATATTGATACCATTTCTATACACATCCTATACAGATATATATTCTATACAACAATAATACAATTTCCATACACATCCTATACATAAACATATTTTATACAATAATTATACAGTTTCTATACATATCCTATATAGACACATATACTATACAACATTGATGTAATTTCTATACACATCTTATATATATATTTTATACAATAATTATATAATTTCTATACACAGCCTATACAGTTTCTATAGAAATCATATACAAATACATATTTTATACAATAATTATACAGTTTTGATACACATATTATACAGTTTTTATAGAAATATTATACATATATATATATTATACAATAATTATACAGTTTATATACCCATCTATATCCAAAATATATCGAAGTGCTATTTTTTTGTCCAATATGCAAATTTAGGCTATTTATTTTAAAATTGACCACATAGTGTACTTTTCCCTTAATCTAATTCTCCTAATCTAAAGTTTCTTTTGTTATTTGTTTGAGTAGGCCCCTTCTGAGGTTTAACTAAGATTTTTTTTTTGGTATCGCGCTTGAGATAAACTAATATAGGATAGTACCCATATGTACAAGTACAACCAAAGAAACAGGTTATAGTGATCCTAACGCAATAATTTTTTACATCTTAATTTTCAACATATGTTTACATTGAAATTCATGAAGATAAATTTCTTTCAATGTTATTTTTTTAACTTCTTTCCCAAATTACCCTGGAACCCTCTTCATTTGTTTATTTTTCATTTTAAAAGTCTATATCACATGATTTATAAAAGTTATATATATTATTATACATTACATATACATATTTATACCTTATTATACATTACATTATATATATATTACATTATATATATATATATATATATATATATATATATATATATATATATATATTGTGACCCTAGCGCAATAATTTTTTACATCGTAATTATCCAACATATGTTTACATTGAAATTCATGAAGCTAAATTTCTTTCAATGTTATTTTTTAACTTCTTTCCAAAACTACCTTGGAACCCTCTTCATTTGGTAGAGTAGGTCATTATGCCAAAGATTGCAAGGTTAAGGAAAAAAATAAAAAATCTTAACATTGAGGAAGAAATGAAAGACTCTTTGTGTAAGATTCTATTAAATTCATCTCCGGATAATTCAAGTTCCGAACAAAGTGATAGTGAAAAATTCTCTAAAGATGAGGATTTAAGAGTCCTCCAAAATGAAGATTGTACATTCTCAGAAGATGAATGTATGCTTTGCCAGCTAGGACAACCTTGTGATAGCAAAGGTGAAGATGAATTTATAATATTTATTCTCTGTTTAAGGATTTAAATATTAATGTCCTTGAAAATGATAAATTAATAGAACTTTTGAAGATTATTAAAGATCCAGAGATAAGATCACAAATAATAGATACGATGGAAGGATCATCTTCAAAGGAACAGTGGGAAATTTCCTCTCAAAAAGGACCATATACTATGACTGAAGTTAAAAGACTTCTCAAAACAAAGAAGCAAGTTGTTGATACGCCAACAACAACACAAGATTTAATGATAGAGATTAATAATCTGAAAAAAGAAATCTATGATCTCAAAATAAGAATGTTATCTTTGATAATAGGATTTCCAATTTTGAAGAACAAAGTCTTGCTTTAAAAATCCCCGATAAAAAGGAAGAATTTCTTCAAACTCTTGAATTAATTACTTCGCAAAAAATTTATACAAAAGTTACTCTTTTAATTGATTATAATTTCAAAAAAGAATTTACTGCTCTAATTGACAGCGGAGCAAATTTAAATTGTATACAAAAGGGACTAATACCTTCTAAGTATTTTCATAAAACTACTCATAGCCTTAGAAATGCTAGTGATCATAAGATGAGAGTTGAATACAAACTACCCAAAGCTTATATTTGTCAAAATAAAGTATGTATGCCTGAAACTTTTGTTTTGGTAAAAGATATTTCAAATAAAATTATTTTGGGAGTTCTATTTTTTATGCATATATACCCCATTACTAAGTGGGATGCTACTGGTATAACAAGAACCTGTGATAAAAAATAAATTAGATTTGACTTTATTACACAACCTTTTTCAAGATTTATAAATAAAATAAAGTGAAAAATTATTTCAAAAAATCGTCAAGTCAATTTTCTTAAAAATGAAATATATAGCCTAACGGTAGACGAAATTTTACAAAATCCTAAATTAGGTAAAAAAATTAATTTTTTAAAAAATCAATTTTCATACCCTACAGTAATTTCATAATAGTTTATATTGATGATATATTAGTATTTTCTAAAACTGTTGAAATGCATTTTAAACATCTTGATTTATTCAAAAAAGTTATTATACAAAATGGATTGGTAATATCCAAACCCAAGATGGCCCTTTTTCAAACAAAAATTAGATTCTTAAGTCATAATATTGAAAGAGAAAAAATTATTCCTATAAATAGAAGAACTGAATTTGCTTCAAAGTCTCCTGATGTTATAACTGATAAGACTCAGCTTCAAAGATTTTTGAGAAGCTTAAATTATATTTCTCCTTTTATAAAGGATCTTGCCAAAGACACATCAATCTTATATGATAGATTAAAAAAGAATTCAAAAGCTTGGTCTGAGAATCATACATAATCAGTCAAGAATATAAAGGCAAAGGTTAATAACCTACCATGTCTACCTTAGCTAATCCTATTTGGAAAAAAAGTGATAGAGACAGATACTTCTGATATTGGATATGGTGAAATTCTAAAATAATATTCTCCGGAAGACAAATAAGAATATCTTGTTCAATTTTATTCTGGAAAATGAAATAATACTCAAAAAAATTATGCAAGGGTTGCAAAAGAAATCCTTGCTATAGTAAAATGTGTTTTAAAGTTCCAAGGAGGATTCTATAATCAAAGGTTTTTAATAAAAACCGACTGTCAAACAGCAAAATTCATATTTAATAAAGATTGTAAACATGTTGTTTCTAAACAAATGTTTGCAAGGTAGCAGGCTTTATAGCACCATTTGATTTTGAAATACAATATATGAAAGGATCTGATAATAGTCTTCCTGACTTTCTCACTAGAGAATATTTAAGTTAGTAACCTCCTTCTTATATACTGACAGGATGAGATCACAATTTTTAATCTCTTCTCATAGAGGAAGAGGAAGAGGACGAACATGAATGGGCAGAGGCAATGTCCTAGTCCAAATGGGAAACCAAAGGCTAATAGCCTTAAATATTGCAGGGACTTCTAATCCTAATACAAATCGTCATATGTACAACGAATTATGAATTTTATTAAATCCAAGAAAGTAGAGGATAATGATACACCTTCATATTCTACTACGCTTGCTGATGATAGCAATGAAAATATTGAAGTATATGATCAGAAAGACAAAAAAAAGTCATACTTCTTCTTGAAGAAAATGATCTAAAATGAAAAGATGATCCCTCGCAAATCATGAATAGATATTTTGATACGACATCATATGTCACTCCTTCTTATAAATACAAGATGCATTATAAGATGATACTCTCATCAATAGGATCTACTGAATTTCAACATTTTTACCCTGCTAATACTAGAAAAGTTTATAACTTTTTAAAAATTATAATTAAAAAGATTTTTGCCCCAGATGAATTGGATCTAAGTACTCTTAAAGAAAGGGATTATATCCATCCAGAATAAAAAAATTCAGTTAAATATACTTATTGAGACTATATTGACAGCTTTAATAGAGTTCTTCTATATGAAAATGCTAATAGAAAGCATTCTTGGTTTATAAAAATATGCTCTCATATTTTTAAACAACATTTACCAAATTGGTTTTGTAAATGGTGGACTCTATATGGTCCAACATTAAATATTTTACCAGAGAATTATAAAAATTTATATATGGAATGGGTAGATGTTTTTCCCAAATTAATTAGTTTGGGCAAAGAAAATATTTTCTTTGATGGAATGTCAGTCATGTATTTCTTTATTGAATTTTCGATCCCATGGATTATGAAATGGTCAATCAGAGTTAATAATAATTCTGAGGGATTGCCATGCTTACAAAGAACTTTTTATACAGAGTTTTGGAATAAATTACTTCAGAGAAATATTGAAGGAAAAATTCATGGTCAGGAAATTATAGACTCTATTCAGACTGCTATTAATACATATAAAGGTCTAATAGATTCAACACCAAGGACAGATGATTCCAGTCCATTCAAACAAATAACAAAAAGCTTCAAATGAAGAAATGAGCCATATCAAGATCAGAAATAATGCCTCTTACATGGAAGAGGTCAAAAAGCATGTCAGATGATATTTTCATGGAATCTATAGGCCATACCACAGAAGATGATGAAGCATGTCTAGCAGGGGAATCTCAAAGTAATCATAGCACGGAGGAAATTGATATTGAAATATTTCTTCAATAATTCAAGACACAAGTGGAAGAATCTTCCAGTAGCAAAACAAACAAAGAAAAATAAAGGCAAAGTGAAGACCCCATCAAATTTATCATTGGGGAATAAGACAAAATAGAGAAGGCCCCATTCTATACATAATTGGGGTAGTGAAGACAAACAACTTTTATAAAGTTGATTCTTCTTTTTTAAAAGTAGTTAACTTTATTTTATTTGTGAGCCATGTTTCATTTTGAAATAGTGTTTAAAAGTAGTGTTTATTTTGTCGTATTGTTTACATGATCCGTTATATAAGGATCTATTTTATTTTAGTAGAGGCAGATTTTAGAAACCATCCTCCATCTCCTCCTCTCTCTTTTGTAAAAATATTTTTTAAGAAATAAAAGTTGGTGTGTTTGCATATCTACAACAAGTGTTTGGTCACTTCCTTTTCTTAAAGGTATTTTAATTTTATAGTAATTTTATTTTATTTTCTTTATTAATTAGCCTAAATGATAGGCTAAAAATCTTTGTATTGAACTATGACACACTAAACTACTAATAGGACATGGTACTGATCCCTAAGTGAGAATTTCATCACCTAAATGATAATAGGGTTGAGCGTGAATAATTCTGGTGGATGGTTCAGGCAATGCCAGAGGTCCTATTAAAATGCCTGTTTAAGCAAAGGAAAAGTGATTTCGGATCGCTTAAATGATAATACATGACCTTCTACGGGTCAATAATTCTAGTAAGGATGGTCCATTATGAGTCCAAAATAGCCCAGACGCCTTCTTTAGCTTAGACGGACATTTTAACAGGACCTCTGGTATTGCCTGAACCATCCACCAAAATTATTCACCCCCAACCCTATTATCATTTGGGTGATGACATTCTCACTTAAGGATTAGTACCATGTCCTATTAGTAGTTTAGTGTGTCTATAATGACCGGGTTCATCGTTGCGAGCAAATATTTCATGGCAAGTTTCGAGTTAGAAAACTTCCGGGTTTGGGAATTGAAAATTTTGGGCTAGGCTAGTCTCGGCCAGTTTAGGAGCAAGGTATGGTATAGGTAAATCCGAGTAAGGATTGGAAAGGGAGTCTTGACTTGAAATAGTATTCCATTTAGCTAAGACATAAAGGAGTTCGGGAGACTTTTTGGAATCGAATTTGGATAAGTAGAACTCCCGATATTAAGGTTGACGCGAAGGGGTATTCTTGGACATCGGGGAAATAAGTGTGTGTAAAATAGATCATTTTTGGAGACTTTATGACGTTCTGTTTTGTGTCAACCACCACAGTGGTTGACACTCCACCATAGCGACCTCCGCTGTAGTGGAGAAAATACCGCTACAGTGGAAGTCAACGATGGTCACCCTCTGCCATAGCGGATGACTCCGCTACGGAGGCACCGCTATAGTGGAGAAGACCTCTATAGCAGGCTCGACGAGGTTTAATACAGAAATATTTCCCAAAATATTCAGTTTTCACAAACACGTTTGGGAGAAGGGCTAGGGCGATTCCCGACGATTTTCCTCCGTTTTGCATTATTTTTCTTCCCTAAGGTAAGGTTTCTACTCCCCAAGCTCCATACTACTTTCCCTACGCTATTGAATTGCTAGGGGTAGACTTGGGGAAAAGTTGGGAATGACTTAGGGATGGTAGAATCCGGAGAAGTAGAGGGATTCTGGGTGTGGAAGTCCTTGTGTATGGTTAAAAGTACTGTATTATGATCATGTGACCTTAATTCTCTAATTATATCCATGAAAAATGGTAGAACTAGGATAATTAATGATGCAAAAGCCTCGGAAAAAGGGTGGGATGATCATGGTTGGCCTGGGGTTTGGGATTTGGTGTAATCCAGGTAATGTATAGGCCATGTTTATTAATTTAGTACTTGTATATTGTTTTAGACCAAGAATAAACAAGAATTTTGGAGAACGGGTAAGCTCAGGTTGAGTAGAGCTTTGGATAATTTCGAGGTAGGTGATGGTTATTGATTCCTGTATACCTTGTATGTTTGTGTACTTTTATCTAAGTAATTGTATAATATTTGCATTTCTCAGGAAATGATTTAATAATGTCTAATGGTCCTGTTTAACAGTCTGGTGAATTGAACTGTGTATTTGCTTGATTGGTTTATAAGTTGATTGTTCATTGTTTGTGACTATGGATTGGTTGACATTCAATTGGCTCGGGTACCACGCCTGGTACAGGTATAATAATGGTTGGCTCGGGTACCACGCCTGGTACGGGATATACTAATGGTTGGCTCGGATACCATGCTTGGTACGGGAAATGCTAACTGGTTGGCTCGGGTACCACGCCTGGTACGGGTTTACTTTATTGCATTGTGCATTGAATTGTGGGTCCCCTGAGTGGACTGGGTTGTGTTATTGAAATGTGATAATTATTTATGGTCCTTGAGAGGTCGGGTTATTATTATATCTGATTTTGAGTTGGTCTTGGTGTAGACCGGGTTGCATGTTTAACACTTAGGTGTTGTTTAGAGGGGATCCCAGGGTGTGTCCGGGCTACATAAAGAGGGTTGTTTAATTATTATACTTGATTGTTGATCAGGGTGATAAAAGTGGATTACATGTTGGAATAAGCTAGGGAGAGACTTGTAGTCTAGGGATGCCTGTTGACTTGTTACATGTGTTCCTGTACTCTTATTGATTTGTTGTACTGCTCATACACTGTTTATTTGGAACTGGCTGATGATCCAACCAGTACACAATGGTTGTGTACTGATACTGCACTTGGTTTTTTCTTTTGTGAGTACAGGCGATCTTCCAGCGGTTGACACGCGACCACACTTGTAGTCCCAGCGCTTTCAGACGTTAAGGGTGAGCTACTTCAGTAGAGCTGCCTTGATTTCTATCTTTTTGAAGTTGTAGCCCACTTGTTTCGGGCATAGACTATTTCCTTTGTTGGGGTTGCATCCCCGTACTCTAGTTTTGGTAGTGTTTTGGTACGTTGACTTTCAGATTCTAGGGGGAGATTTTCCGTGGGGTTATTATAATAGAGTTGTTTCATTGATATTGATTGCTAGTTTACTTTTTGCACATTAGTTTTGAGCTGTTAGAATGGTTAAGTTTGGGGAAGTGATGGTTCGTTCATCCGGAGATTGGGTGAGTGCCACTCACGGCGGTCTGGGTTGAGACAAAGATGGTATCAAAGCCCTAGGTTCATTGATCTCATCGTACCAAAATGGGTCTAGTAGAGTCTTACGGAATGGTATGGAGACGTCTGTACTTGTCCTCGAGAGGCTATAGGACTTTAGGAAAAACTCCCTTCTTTCTTTCTTCGTGCTATAACTTGATTCCAATTGGTATCAGGTGATACAAATTGGTATATCAATCATTCACTCTTCTGTCCGCAGATGGTTAATACTAGGAGAAATGGAGCTAGAGCAGCAGTCCCAACAACGGGCTCGGCTGTCCGCGGTAGAGGCAGGAAAAGGGGAAGAGGACGAGGTAGAGCCACACCCACCAGGGGTGGGGCTCAAGCTGCTATAGGAGTATGAGAAGCCACCCCTCCCCCACCTCAAGAACAGGTTGTCAAAGAAGTGGAGATTGTTGCTGAGGATGGTGAGGCGTAGGCGGAGGTAGCATCGGCTGGAGGTGCAGGCCTTCCCTCTTTGACGCTTGAGGCATTTCAGTAGGCTTGGAACTTCTTAAGTGGTTTGGTTAGTGCCGGAGCCACACCCGTGGTTGTTGCAAATCAGGCTCTTGGCACTCAGCCAGTGGTCACTATAGCTCCTAGGATGGATGTAGCTTCAGGCATCGGTGATTTCTTCAGGCCAATGCTTGGTCTGGTAATGACAGGAAATGAACATGAGATGCTGACCAAATTTCTCAAGCTGAAACCTCCTACATTTCAGGGTACTGATAGGGAAGATGCTTATGAGTTCATCTTGGATTGCTATGAAAGGTTGCACAAGTTGGATATTGTATGTCAGCATGGGGTTGAGCTCATCACGTTTCAGCTGCAGGGTGACGCTAAGCAATGGTGGAGGTCTCAGGTAGAGGCAGACCATCGACATTGCCTGCCTTGAATTGGGAGTAGTTCTATGCTCTTTTCTTAGAGAAATATGTACCTCGTACTTTGAGAGACAGGAAGAAGAATGAGTTCTTGCATTTGTATAGGGAATCATGTCAGTCTCTGCTTATGAGGCTAAGTTCCATGCTTGGTATTGTTACGCTACTCAAATGTTGGGTTCAGAAGAGGAGAGGGTCTGATTGTTTGTGAAGGGCCTGAACAATGAACTACAGGTACTGTCCGTGTACATGAAATCTTCAGGTAAGGGATTTAATGTAGTGACGGATTATGTTAAGAAATTATAAGGGGTCAAGCAAGCGGGGCAGGCTAAGGCATTAGACAAGAAGCCCTGGAATAAGGGAAATTATGGTGGTTCTTACTCCTGGGGACAGAATCAGCAGGTATACTCATCCCGTCCTATTCAGTCAGCTCTGCCAGCTGCTACAGGTGGTTGTCCGAGAGCTAATCAACAGTTTCCAGCTCCTAAAGGCCAAAGAGCCTCTTACACATATGCCAACAGGCCTACACTTGATGGTGGTTGATTACATTGTGGTGATCTGGGCCACTCTAAGAGGGAATGCCCTCATAGGCAGACTCGTAATCAGGTTCAGCATCAGTCTAAGGCTGTGGTCCCGGCAGGTAGAGGTGGTCATCTTAGAGGTCGTCCACAGGTTGGGCGAGGTAACTTTCAAGGAGGCCGGGGAAACAGGGAAAATGACGGCGCAGGCAGGGGAGGGAGGCAGCCATCAAGGGAAGTAGCTCGGATTGATGACCCGGCTCAGTGTTACACATTCTTAGGGAGGTCATAGGCTGAGGCATCAGACACGGTGATCACAGGTACAATTCTAGTCTGTGATAGGATGGCTTCTGTGCTTTTTGACCCAGTTCTACTTATTCTTATGTGTCTGTGAAGTTTGCTTCGGGTATGGACTTAATATGTGATAACCTTGATTCCCATATCCATGTTTCTACCCCAGTGAGAGAGTCTATGATTGTGACTCACGTGTATAGTGATTGCTCTGTTGTGTTTGTGGGGTTGCATACTTGGGTAGATTTGGTAACTTTGGACATGGTTGACTTCGATGTCATTTTGGGAATGACTTGGCTATCCCCTTATCATGCTGTGTTAAATTTTAATACCAAGACTGTGGCTCTAGAGATTCCGGGTAAGGATAGGCTAGAGTGGGAGGGTGTTTACAGGTCTAAGGCGATCAAGATTACATCGTTTGTTCGGGATAGGAAGCTAGTGGGAAGAGGATGTTTAGTATTTTTGGCTCATCTACAGAATGATAGTGTGGAGTCTCCATCTATTGAGTCAGTTCAAACTATACTTTTGGACTGACACGACCACTGTCTCAAGTTCACAAACTATTCAGCCTTCGCTTGCCTCAACTCTTGGGGAAAGAACCGATCGAGGAAGGCCCTCTCGAAACACTTCCAAGTCACAGGGACCTCGTCCCTAGCTCTAGCTTCCTTCCATTGCCTGAACAAGATATGAGATACATCCTTGAGTTGATAGGACGCGAGCTCCACACAATAAACATCACCCACTTGCATAACATCAAAGATCTTCTTCACTTCATCAATAAAGCTAAGTGGGTCCTCACTCATTTTCGAACCCCAAAATTTAGATGGGTTCATTCGGACAAAATCACGAATCTGGGCTGCTACCCCACCTTGAGGGTGAACGAGGATAGGAGCCGTCTGGTTGGCCTGCGCGGCCATAGTCTAGGCTAGCAAATGGATGGCATTCCTGAACTCCTCATTCATGACCTCGGGGGAAGAAATTAGAGGAGCAGCAGTTCGAGCGGCTCAGTGAGGCGTAACACGTCGAGGCATAATCTGAAACGTACAAGGAAAGGATTAGAGGGACGTTAGAGTTAAAATTTATCGCACGATATGATCATGAAAGAAGTGAACTTTTCCTAAGACATCTCATAGCCTCTCCCTCATATGTGTAGCGCGCTTCACACACATTAATGAGATTCTACTCGATGCGGCTTCAGACACCCGGGGACTCTAGAACTTGAGGCTCTTATACCAAGTTTGTCATGCCCCGAGGCTACCCCTTAGATGTAACACGGGATCCAGAATACAAGTGCTCCAGATTAACCCTTGGTCATAGCATACTCAGATAACTTAAGGAAATAAAGCGGAAGCATACATTGAGAGAAGATAGAAATCCATAACTGAAATAGCCCTAAAATATACAAGGAACTCATCTAGAATAAAACTAGCTATGTCTGTAGCCTCTAAATCTGAAATAAGAGTTAACGGGACAAGACCCCAACTAACTCATGAATCCAAAAAGAAAGGCATTTAGAAAACCAATCATAACCCCAGTCCTCGTCTGAAGAGGACTCACCAATAAGATTCGATGGCTGACACTGACTAGCCACATGCCTGAGAGAGGTAACCTTAATCTGCATTATCAAGAAAATGCAGCGCAAAATATGCATCAGTACTATAGGATGTACTGAGTATGCGAGATATGCATGAATATAATAAAAACATACTTAAAACCTACTTAAAACTGAGTTCATGAAAAAAGGGAATATCATAAGTACATATCATAAGTTGAGTGGTAAACATGATATAAGAGTCAAAACATCAAAATAGATATCATAAGCTTAAACCAGTCAAAATATTCATACGAGAGTTTATCATAACCGACATTACACCATGCGAGCTACATGGAATCTAACTATATAACCCTAGTTAGCAAAGTTGACTTGAACCATGCCAAGGAACGAGTCACCATATCCAACTATATAACCCTAGTTGGCAAAGCTGTCCTAATGCTCGCTAAAGCACAGGACACCATAATCAAGATGTGGAACCACTCTCATAAGCCTATAGGGCACTTCATAACCTATGCTGGAAAAGTAGTTTTGGACTTGGGTAATCGAATCCTCGTCGCTCGGTGCTAAATACTACTCCCAAAATATGTACATATAGCTCATAAATTCATAGTGGCACAATCGCAAGCCAAATCTTGTTGGAAAGCATGCAAACATATCGGGCATCATGCAATTCTCATATCATAGATTCTTGAAGCTTAGCATAGCCATATTTCAAAACATACTTTTCCTTCTTAAATTCATATTTGAAGAATTAAGCATGCAATTTCATAAATACATAATGACATGTTATCTAAACATGTAAACTTTCATTGAAAACATGCAATTCAATGGAATCAAGCTAGAAATCAACTTTAATGCATGGGCTTTTGAAACAAATTAAAGAATCTTAATAAAATCATAAATAAACCATAAGAAACCATGAATTGATGCTTAGAAACTAATTTCATAAGCTTTCCCCAATTTAGATCAAAACCCTAATTTCACAAGTTCATAATTCAAAATAAGAATTGGGAACAAGGGTGAGAGGAACCCATTGTTGAATACCCATATACCTTGATTGAAGCTAACCCATTTGAAATTGAAAAGAAAGGAAACTTGATCTAGGAGCTTGAGAGAAGTTCTTTTCCTTTTTAGGAGAAGAATGAAGATTTGAGAAGGGACTTAGGCTAACGAGGGTTAAAACCATCTAGAAATAGTCAAAATGACCTCATTTAGGAGTTAAAAGAGTGGATAATGACTAAACTACCCCTGGGACATAATTAGGAAAAAGCTGAAAAAAGTAGACTTTCAGGGACCACGGACGGATTCCACAAGTGGTAGACCAAACCAAGGATCATGGTTTCCAGTTGTCGTTCATGGCCATAAGGATAGGTCGCAGAAACCAAACTACGGGTCAACAAGACGGACCCGTAGAATGGATCACGGGTCGTAGACCCAAGTTGTAATTCCTGGGGACTTAGCTGGTGTCTGATTCAATACCACGAGTGGACACTATGGTCCGTGGTTCAGACTACGGTCCATAGAAGTCACCCGTGGTTTCTGAGAAAAGTGGCAACCCTCAGATCAAATCCCACGAGTTGACTTTACAATCCGTAGAGTGAACTACGGTCCATAGAACCAACTCGTGGTTCTCAGACCATAGGCTAACCTGCAGAAGGCATTTCCAAGGTTCCATTCCACGACTCGTGGTTCCAACCATGGTCCGTGGTTTGCACCGGTAATTTTTGGGAACATGAAATTTTTTAGAGTTTCTAACTTAGAAAGATGGTTCGATTTCTGGGGTGTTACAATATCTCCCCCTTGGGATCAATTATCCTCGAATGAAGACTAAACAACGGAGAAGTGAAAAAGAAACAGCCCTACCAGACAACAACACATAAACCTAAAGAACAAGATGAAAACTGATCTCTTTAACTTAAAACATGATTGAATCAACTTCGAGAACATGAATGCATGCTAGGATCATGAGAGGAACCGATGGAAAAGAATCGGAGAGACATACTAAGGAGGAAACTATTATCTCAAGATGAAACAGAATCAGAAGGAAATAGGTGAGGGTTCTTGGCATTCATGGCCTCTTCTGCTTCCCAAGTGGCTCCCTCAATTAGCTGATTTCTCCATAGGACCTTTATCGAAGTGACTTCTTTGTTTCTCAACCTCTGAATCTAACGATCAAGGATCTCCTCGGGAATCTCCTCATAAGTGAGGCTATCCTTCATACCCACATCCTCCAAAGGAACAATCAAGGTTGGATCACTAACACACTTCTTTAACAAGTAAACATGAAAAATTGGATGAACCGCTTCTAACTCCATCGGCAATTCCAACTCATAAGCAACGCTACCAACTCTTCTTAGAATCCGATAAGGACCTAAAAAACGGGGACTAAGCTTCCCTTTCTTGCCAAATCTCATCACACCCTTCATGGGTGACACCTTCAGAAAAACCCAATCATCAACTTCAAATTCTAACTCTCTTCTCCTCACATCCCCATATGATTTCTGTCGACTCTGCGCGGTCTTCAGTCTTTCCCTAATAAGCTGAACCTTCTTCATAGTCTCGTGAATCAAATCTGGGCCAATCAAAGCTGCCTCACCTACCTCAAACTAACCAATAAGAGATCTACATCTCCGACCATAAAGTGCCTCATACGGAGCCATCTGGATGCTAGAGTGAAAGCTGTTGTTGTAGGGAAACTCAATAAAAGGTAAATGATCATCCCAATTACCTTTGAAATCAATCACACAAGCTCTCAACATATCCTCCAAAGTCTGAAAAGTATGCCCTTCCTGTTTATCCTTCTGTGGGTGAAAAGTTGTGCTAAGTTTCACCTGAGTACCAAGACCTCTCTGAAATGATCTCCAAAGATGGGAGGTATACTGAGTACCTCTATCTGAAATGATAGACAAAGGAATACCATGCAATCGGACTATCTCCTAGATATAAAGTTTGGCATAATCATCTGCTGAATCCGTAGTCTTAACAACCAAGAAGTGGGATGACTTAGTCATCTGGTCGATAATCACCCAAATGGAATCATGTTGCCTTCGAGTACGAGGCAAACATGTGATGAAGTCCATATTGATCGCTTCCCAATTCCAAGTAGGAAGGTCAATATCCTGAGTCATGCCACTCGGTCGTTGCTCTACCTTCAATTGCTAATAGTTGGGACACTTAGCTACAAAACCGGTTATGTCCCTCTTCATACCAATCCACCAATAGACTTCCCATAGATCACAATACATCTTGGTGGCACCAGGGTGAATGGAATATCTGGAACTATGAGCCTCAGTCAGAATCTGCTGTCTCAACCCATCTACATCTGGTACACACAATCAACCCTACTAACGAAACACACCATCTCCCCCTTGGGAGAAAACCTCAACCCTTTGCTTATGGACTACACCCTTTAGATGAAGCAAAATATGATCACTGTCTTGCTTTGCCTTCACTTCAGCTACAAAAGATGTTTCAACACCATTCTGAACAATAACACCACCTTTTGTTGAGTCCATAAGGCGAACTCCCAACCGAGCAAGCCTATGAACCTACTTAACCAATTCCTTCTTCCTGTCTTCAACAGAAGACACACTACCCATGGATAATCTACTATGTGCATCCGCCACAACATTGGCCTTACCGGATGGTAAAACACACTCATATCATAATCCTTAAGAATCTCAAGCCATCTCCTTTGACGCAAATTTAATTCCTTTTGAGAGAACACATACTGAAGGCTTTTATGATTGTTGAATACATCCACGTTGACATCATACAAGTAGTGTCTCTAAATCTTCAAAGCAAAAATTACTAACGCTACTCAAGATCATGAGTAGGGTAGTTGTTCTCATGAATCTTAAGCTATCTCAAAGCATAAGCAATCACTTTACCACGCTGCATCAATACACAACCCAAAACAATCTTAGAAGCATCACAATACACGACAAAATCATCTAGGCCCTAGGGTAGAGCCAACACTGGAGCTGTGGTCAATCTAGTCTTCAATTCCTGAAAGTTCTTCTCATAAAGATCGGACCACTGAAACTTCACCTTCTTCTAAGTCAACAGAGTCAAAGGGGCAGCAATGGAAGAAAATCCTTCCACAAATCTCCTGTAGTAACCAGCCAAATCCAAAAAGCTTCTAATATCAAATGGGAAAGTGGTTCTAGGCCAGTTCTTTACTGCCTCAATCTTTTGAGAATCAACTCGAATACCATCTCTAGTCACAATATGACCCTGAAAAGCAACAGACTGTATCCAAAATTCACACTTGCTAAACTTAGCAAATAACTACCAGTCCTTGAGAGTTTGCAACACCACCCTCAAATGGCCCGCATGCTCCTCCTTACTCCGAGAATAGATAAGAATATCATCAATGAAAATAATTACGAACATATCCATATACTGTTTAAACACACGGTTCATCAAATCCATAAAAGCTGCATGAGCATTTATTAGACCAAAAGACATAACAACAAATTCATAATGACTATATCAAGTTCTGAAGGCTATTTTTGAAATATCACACTCTCTAACTCGAAGCTGGTGATAACCGGATCTAAGGTTGATCTTGGAGAAGAAACTAGCACCCTAAAGCTGATCGAACAAGTCATCAATCCTAGAAATAGGATACTTATTTTTGATTGTGACCTTGTTCAACTGACGATAGTCAATAAACATTCTGAGAGAACCATCTTTCTTTCTCACAAATGAAATTGGGCACCCCATGGAGAAATGCTAAGCCTGATGAAACCCTTATCAAGAAGCTTCAACGATCCTTTAACTCCTTAAGTTCTGCGGGAGCCATTCTATAGGGAGGAATACAGATAGGATTCATATCTGGGAGAAGATCTATCCCAAAGTCGATCTCCCGCTCGGGAGGGACTCCGGGAAAATCCTCGGAAACACTTCTGGGAACTCATTCACAATAAGGACAGACTGAAGAGATGGGGTTTCGAACTCTGTGTCTATGACCCAAACTACATGATAAATATAACCCTTATAAATTATCTTCCTAGCCTTAAGATAAGATATGAAATGACCTTTCGAGGATGGGGGACTACCTTGACACTCTAAGATGGGTTCATTTGGAAACTTGAAACTGACAACCCGAGTACGACAATCAACCAAAGCATAATAAGCATACAACCAATCCATTCCAAGAATAACATCAAAATTAGTCATCTCCAACTCCACTAGATTCGCTGAAGTGACTCTATGAAGGTCTGAGATAAGGCAATTTTGGTTGATTCTTTTGGCAAGGACTGATTCACCAATAGGAGTAGAGACATAAAAGGGTTCTAAAATTAATTCAGGAAAAATTTCATATTTGCATGCTATATAAGGGGTCACAAAAGATAGAGAAGCACTGGGGTCCAACAAAGCATACACATAAAGAGAGAAGACTTTCAACATACCAGTGACAACGTCAGGTGAACTCTCATGGTCCTAGCGAGAGGACATAGCATAAAGACGGTTCTGGCGTTGACCACCAGAACTAGAAGTTGTGACCTGCTGGGATGGTCGACCTCCTGGGGCTGCTGGGGAAGACTGAGCCCTACTACTTCCTTGTCCCTTCTTGGCTGAAGAGCAATCTCTAATTCAGTGCCCAGTCTAACCACATCCGAAGTAACTGCCTGAATCGACTAGACACTCACCAAGATGACTCTTCCCACACTTGGTACAAAAGGGGAAAGAAGACTCCTTTGCACCACTCCTGCACCTCTACCAGACTAATCATGATGGGTCCTAGAGGCCTGATAAGGAGCACTGGCTGAAGAATACATGGGTCGTGACGACCTCTTCTAAAAGGAAGAGCGATGTCCGCCTCTAGACTTTTGATGGCCAAAACCTGAACTCTCGGATCTAGCCCTCTTGTTCTCCCTAGCCCTCTCCCTAAGCTTGTCTCTCTCAATCTGGTAAGCATGGGTCATGAGTCTGGAAATGTTCATATCACTCAACAACAGAGAGGACCTACACTCCTTCTTCACCATATCTGAAACCCCATAGATAAACTTACTCATCTGATCATGCAGGTCCGCTACCATAGAGGGGGCATACCTAGACAATTGAGTGAACTTCAAACTGTACTCTTAGACTGACATCGACCCCTGTCTTAAGTTCACAAACTCCTCAGCCTTTGCTTGCCTCAACTCTTGGGGAAAGAACCGATCAAGAAAGGCCCTCTCAAAACACTCCCAAGTCAGAGGGACTTCGTCCCTAGCTCTAGCTTCCTTTCATTGCATGAACAAGATATGAGCTACATCCTTGAGTTGATAGGATGCGAGCTCCACACAACCAACATCACCCATTTGCATAACATCAAATATCTTCTTCACTTCATTAATAAAGCTAAGTAGGTCCTCACTCACTTTCGAACCTTAAAATTCAGGTGGGTTCATTCAGACAAAATCACGAACCCAGGCCGCTACCCCACCTTAAGGGTGGATGGGGATAGGAGCCGGCTGGTTAGCCTGCGCGGCCATGGTCTAGGATAGCAAATGGATGGTGTTCCTAAACTCGTCATTCATGACCTCGGGGGCCTAAACATGAGGAGCAAAATTCTGAGTGGCTCGGTGAGGCATAGCACGTCGAGGCATAATCTGAAATGTACAAGGAAAGGATTAGAGGGACGTTACAGTTAAACTCTATCACATGATATGATTATGAAAGAAGTGAACTTTTCCTAAGACATCTCATAGCCTCTCCCTCATATATGTGGTGCGCTTCACACACATGAACGAGACTCTACTCGATTCGACTTCAGACACCCTAGAACTCTTGAACCTGAGGCTCTGATACCAAGTTTGTCATGCCCCGAGGCTACCCCTTAGACGTAACACGGGATCCGGAATACAAGTGCTCCAGATTAACCCTTGGCATACTCAAATAACTTAAGGAAATAAAGCGAAAGCATACATTGAGAGAAGATAGAAATCCATAACTGAAATAGCCCAAAAATTTACAAGGAACTTATCTAGAATACAACTAGCTTTGTCTGAAACCTCTAAATCTGAAATAAGAGTTGATGGGACAAGACCCCAACTAACTCATGAATCCAAAAAGAAGGGCATAAAGAATACCAATCATAACTCCGGTCCTTGTCTAAAGAGGACTCACCAATAAGATCTAATCGCTGACACTGACTAGCAACGTGTCTGAGGGAGGTAACCTGAATCCGCATCATCAAGAGTATGAAGCGCAAAATGTGTGTCAGTACTATAGGATGTACTGAGTATGTGAGATATGCATGAATATAATGAAAACATACTTAAAACCTACTTACAACTGAGTTCATGCAAAAAGGGAATATCATAAGTACATATCATAAATTGAGTGGTAAACATGAGATAAGAGATTAAACTTCAAAATAGATATCATAAGCTTAAACCAGTCAAAATGTTCATACGGGAGTTTCTCATAACCGACATTAGACCGTGCGAGCTACATGGAATCTAACTATATAACCCTAGTTAGCAAAGTTGACTTGAACCATGCCAAGGAAGGAGTAACCATATCTAACTATATAACTCTAGTTGGCAAAGCTTCCCTAATGCCCGCTAAAGCATAGGACACCATAATCAAGATGTTGAAACACTTTTATAAGCCCATAGGGCACTTCACAACCTATGCTTGCAACGTAGTTTTGGACTTGGGTAATTGAACCGTCATTGCTCGGTGCTAAATGCTACTCCCAAAACATGTGCATATAGCTCATAAATTCACAGTGGCATAATCTCATACCAAATTTTATTGAAAAGCATGCAAACACATCGGGCATTATGCAATTCTCATATCATATGTTCTTGAAGCTTAGCATAGCTATAATTCAAAACATACTTTTCCTTCTTAAATTCATACTTGAAGAATTAGGCATGCAATTTAATAAATACATAATGACATGTTATCTAAACATGTAAACTTTCACTTGAAAATATGCGATTTAATAGAATCATGCTAGAAATCAACTTTAATGCATGGGCTTTTGAAACCAATTAAAGAATCTTCATCAAATCATAAATAAACCATAAGAAACCATGAATTGATGCTTAGAAACTGATTTCATAAGCTTTCCCCAATTTAGATCAAAACCCTAATTTTACAAGTTCATAATTCAAAATAAGAATTGGGGGTTTTGGGCACAAGGGTGAGAGGAACCCATTGTTGGATACCCACTTACCTTGATTTAAGCTAACCCACTTGAAATTGAAAAGAAAGGAGACTTGATCTTGGAGCTTGAGACTTGGAGCTTGAGAGAAGTTCTTTTCCTTTTTGGGAGAAGAATGAAGATTTGAGAAGGGACTTAGGCTAATGAGGGTGAAAACCCTTCTAGAAATAGTCAAAACAACCTCATTTAGGAGTTAAAAGGGTGGGTAATAACTAAAATACCTCTGGGACATAATTAGGAAAATACTAGAAAAATTTGACTTTCAGGAACCACAGACAGATTCCACGAGTCGTAAACTAAACCACTGCTCATGGTTTCCACTCGTCGTTCTTGGCCAAAAAGATAGGCCACATAAACCAAACTATGGGTCAACAGGACGGACCCATAGAATCGGTCATGGGTCGTAGACCCACGTCATAATTCCTGGGGACTTAGCTGGTCTCTGATTCAATACCACGAGTGGACACTATGGTCCGTGGTTCAGACTATAGTTTGTAGTAGTCACTCTTGGTTCCTGAGGAAATAGGCAACCCTTAGATCAAATCCCACGAGTTGACTTTATGGTCCATAGAGTGAACTACGGTCCATAGAACCAACTCGTGGTTCTCAGACCAGAGGCTAACCTATAGAAGGCATTTCCACGGTTCCATTCCACGACTCGTGGTTCCAACCATGGTCCGTGGTTTGAACCCATAATTCCTAGGAATATGAAATTTTTTAGAGTTTCAAACTTAGAAAGCTGGTTCGATTTTTGGGGTGTTACAAGAATACATCATCAAGTGGGATGAGGTATTATTTGATAACGATCTTCGCTATGGAGAGGAAACACATTTTGATTCTTGATTGGGATGTACGGAAATTGAGGACAAAGGTGATCAATATGGTAAAGGTTCAATGGAAGCATCGTCTGGTTGAGGAAACCACTTAGGAAACTGAAAGGGACAAGCGGGACAAGTACCCTCACCGGTTTGAGGATACATGTACTACTCTTTTTGCTGTTTACTTTCCATATTTTCAAGTTTAATCATTTAGGGATGAACGATGGGTAAATTAATATCTGTTGTAATGAGAGGGTTCATCGTTGCAGGTAAACATTTCATGCCATGTTTCAGGTTATAAAACTTTCGAGTTTGAGAGTTGAAAATTCTTGGCTAGGCTAGTCTCGGCCGGTTTAGGAGCGAGGTATAGTCTAGGGAAATCTTAGTAAGGATTGGGAAGGGAGTCTTGACTTGAACTAGTTTTCCATTTAGCTAAGACATAAAGGAGTCCGGGGGGACTTTTTGGAATCTAATTTGGATAAGTAGAACTCCCGGTATTAAGTTGACGCGAATAGGTTGTTCTGGGCTATTGGGGACTTTATGATGTTTTGTTCCATGTCAACTGCCACGGTGATTGACACTCTGCCATAGCGACCTCCACTGTGGCGGAGAAAATACCGCTACAACAAAAGTCAATGACGGTCAGCCTACGCCATAATGGATGACTTTGCTACGGCGGTACCGTTATAGCGGAGTGGACCGCTATAGCAGGCTCAATGAGATTTAATGCAGAAACATTCCCCAAAACATTCAGTTTTCACAAACACGTTTGAGATAAGGGCTAGGGAGATTCCAGGTGATTTTCCTCCGTTTTGCATTGTTTTTCTTCCCTAAGGTAAGGTTTCTACTCCCCAAGCTCCGTACTACTTTTCCTACGCTATTGAATTGCTAGGGGTAGACTTGGGGAAAGGTTGGGAATGACTTAGGGATGGTAGAATCCAGGGAAGGAGAGGGATTCTAGGTGTGGAAGTCCTTGGGTATGGTTAAAAATACTGTATTATGATCATGTGACCTTAATTCTCTAATTATATCCATGAAAAATAGTATAACTAGGAGAATTAATGGTGGAAAAGCCCTGGAAAAAGGGTGGGATGATCATGGTTGGCCTGGGGTTTGAGATTTGGTGTAATCCGGGTAATGTATAGGCCATGTTTGTTAATTTAGTACTTGTATATTGTTTTATAATAAGAACAAGAAAGAATTTCGGAGAACGGGAAAGCTCGGGTTGAGTAAAGCTTTGGATAATTTCGAGGTAGGTGATGGTTATTGATTCATGTATACCTTGTATGTTTGTGTACTTTTATCTAAGTAATTGTATAATGTTTGCATTTCTCAGGGAATGATTTAATAATGTCTAATGGTCCTGTTTAACAGTCTGGTGAATTCAACTGTGTATTTGCTTGATTGGTTTACAAGTTGATTGTTCATTATTTGTGACTGTGGATTGGTTGACATTTGGTTGGCTCAGCTACCACGCCTGGTACGGGTATACTGATAAACGCTCAAATCATGCTCTCCAAGTAGGAGCTCACGGTGATCGCAATAGCAAAACAAAATTTATAATTCCCAACGAGTGTCGGGGTCAAACCCAAAGGAACAATATAGTCGCGATCGAGCTAATAAAGAGTCTAAGCAACTTATTGAAGTTCAAATAATACAAAGGGAAAATATATCTAAAAGGGGGTTTTTAGACTAAAACTAAAAGATAAAGAAAACCAAATAAAAGATAAATTGATCAATGGCTTTCACCAAGCAAGGACAACAAGGGACAATTAGGAATGGGAATTCAATTCACAAGACTTGCACCCGGTTGACACCTAGGTAGTCTTGGCTTAAGGTATTCCCTAACTATCTCTTGACCAATTGAGCATATATCTCGTTTATTTTTCTCTCGAACTAAGACAAGTAAGCAATAAACCATCAAAATAACTTGGGTGAGTTGGGTTATATCTAACCCCAACTCTTAGATGGGAGTTTCCAGCAACCAAGCTATGTCTAGCCTTGATCTAGAGTGGAAACCCCAAATCCCCACTAATGAATCTTCCCGAATTAGAGAATTTCTCTGTCGATCAAAAACCCAAATTAGCAAGCTAAGTCAATGTTTGCAACCATTGACTATAAATTCAAGCCTGGAGGATTCAATAGACCCAAATAATCAATTCAAGCATGGAGGATTCAATAGACCCAAATAATCAAACAAGAACAAAATTTATATATGAATTCAATATCCAAACAAGTATTATCTCTAATACAAACCAAAATCTCAAGTCAACAAACACACCAATAAAATAGCAATTAAGAACAAGAGTTAAAGATTGGAAACTAAAGATTTTACAATAAATTCCTCCAAATCTTCACTCCTATGGTGTTGGATGAAGAACTTGCTCCCAAGCTTGCTAAAAACTTCCAAGTATTAACCAAAAGATATGTTCCCAATCGACTGGGAAGATTTTTATGTGAATTGGGGTTTCTAAAAGTGGGAATTTCCAAATATGTCCTATAGCTGCTGATGCCTTCATCGCAATCACGTGCATATATATCGCGATCGCTAGGTTCCACTTTTTCCTTAACCACGATCGCGTGATACACTATTACGGTCGCGATGCTTTTAGTTTCTGCCGACTCATCGCGATCGCGTGGCTTTGTCTTCACGATTGCGATGACCAATTTGATGCCAGTGTCCAGCAGCTCCTCTTTTTGCACCATTTGACTGGTTTTCACTTGAATGTTTCTCGAACACTTCTAAAACATAGAAATCTACAAAATAGAAGAAATTCGTGTCAAGTTGCACTATTTATCCACTTCATACTAGCAAAACCATAAGATTATAAGCTAAATAAGTAGGTAGTATACCAACTTATTAAAACCCCAAACTTGAACAATTGCTTGTCCTCAAGCAACCTAAAAATTCTAACTCAAGAGGCATAAAACACAAGTGCAAATGACAATACCACAAGCCAAGGAAAACCCATTTCAATCACCAAGTATGACTTCCGTTGGTACTAACGATTAGTCAATCACATGATAATTTACTCTAAGCATTTCCCTAGTTTCAAAACACAATTCAATGATGTAATGGGACACTAAGAACAATCAAGTGACAACAACCAATCCTCGAGATGTGACTCAAACTACTAGCTTACCAAACCATGCTCATTTGACTCATTTTCGAAGTTTATCAATGTCACCAACTATCCTAATTCGCATTACCTTACAAGAACGAAAGTCCCAAAACACATTATGTACAAAGAACAATCACAAGGGACAAATACAAACACTCACACTCACAAGGAAATTCAAGTGCACACACATCGAACCATAGGCTTGCCCTTTATGAAGATCGCCACTAATATAGGGTAGCCAAGCTCGGAATCACCAAGGACTTGTGGGTTACGATGTTGGCTAGGGATAAGGTGATGATATCATTTGGTTCAAGTGACTATACCTCCCTAATGCTTTTTTCTCTCATTTCGAACACCGCTCATATTTTCAGTTTCAACTTCACCTTATTTCTTCCTCACACAACCCAAGATTCTCCTTTTTAACTCATGATCATTCAACTCCTTATATCACCTTCACTTGGTAGCATGTATTTTTGCTTTTCAATTTGCTCATTAGATTGATGTTTTGGAGAAATTTTCAATTCTAAATTAAGGTACTACCTTGCACTCGAAATGCACTACTTTTCTTCTCCTCATTTGATCACATGCACCCCCAAACTTAGGCATTTGCCTATATTATATTTCGTTTCCCCCCCAATCTTAGGGTTTTAGCCTACATTTCATTTTCAAGCAATTAGAGAGAATGGGTGCCAAAATAAAAGTTCCAAAAAGGTCAAGGTGTTACAAGGTGCCAAAGGATGGTCACAAGCTCAAAAGGGGTTCACTAAGGTTGATGTCATGGGAGGTCATTTGGATGAAGTGGCTATCAAAAAAGGCCTAAGGTCTTTTTTCAAGCTTGGTTACACCTAGAATTTTGCCTTGAATCACATTCGGAGCAAGTTCTAGATAACATGCATGCTCGGGAATTATTCTACTACACCTCACCACACATGACATGTGAATTATTCAAGAAGGATCAATTTTTAACTTCCAAATCAAGAATCAAGGAGGAACCATTCCATATTATCACCGCTAATAGGCTAAGAGTCACAAAAAGATCAACGGGGTTGTCACAATATTAATCTTTTCCATGCACTTTTCACAAATATTTTGGAAGGGTATGCCTATTTCACTTAACAAGCAAGACTACTTCATTAGTACCAAACAAGTTAATTGTAACCAAAACCTCAAAAGATGATGATTTGCCCTTAAGAATGACGTTACTAAGTCTATCATTGGGCCAATTCATCTATCTACATTGGTATGGCTACACAAAGTGGATCAACCCAACCATCATAATCAACAGGCACATGCGATTTGCACATGCCAAAGTGTGGGTCGCACGTGCAACGCATAAGCCAACATTGGGCATGTGTGAAGCTCGTGCGGTTCGCACATTGACATGTGTGATGTTGTGTCCCAAATCCGACAAGCTCTATCTAGCCTAATGGGTATTCAGACTTCCCCTGGCTCCAAAACATCTAACACACTTGCTATAAAAAGAAAAATGAAGAAGGTATAAGTAAAGAACTAACAACCTAAACCATCAACTCCATCCATATCAACAAACAAAACCGACGAGGGCAAAACTTAGAAAAATACAAGCCCGACAAGGGCACATCAATATCTAACAATACAAAGAAATCAAGCCCGACAAGGGAGCAATATTTAAAATAAAACAATATTCTAGATAGAGTGCTAGCCACCCCCAACTAACAACGTTGAGTGCCCTCACTGTAACAAAATAAGAGAAAAGTTTGAGGGGGCTCCCTGAAGGGTGTATCACTCAGAACCAAAACTGCTAGGTCCAGAAAGGACCCAGTCTCCCTCATCAGCATCCTTCTCAGCGTCAGACCCACATAGCTTCCTCAGAGTGCTCATCATCTTCCTGAGGAACTTTCTTTGCTTCCTATCATGGTCCTTCTCCTTTTTCTGTCGCCTTTCCACCTTAACCAACTTCTACTTAATGTGTTGTTGCTGGCTCGCTACACTAGCCAGTGTAGGGATACTGGGAGTAGTGGAGGGTGGCGACCCTGATACTGGTGTGGTGGAAGTCTCACCCAGACCCGAAGGTAAGCCTGCTATAATCTGACGAAGATGGGCATCCATACCATAGACTTGGTTAGAGATGTGGCGGAGTGTCGGAGACCCAATTCTGAGAGGACCAATAGTTTTAGCAGCAACAGCTGACTCACGTGCCTCGCTAGACTCAGAAAATAGACCAAATGATGGTGAGTCCACATATATCTTCCTCTTCTTTGATGCTTGCATAGGGCCTCTCTTATTCAAATGGTGGATCATTTTCTCAGGCTTACTCTCATTCTCTTCATCCCTCTTGGCGACCCCGGCTTGGTAGCACAAGTATGTGATCAACAAAGGGAAAAATAGACTCTTGTTACCTCTGAGCAATACTTGTTGAATTTCATGCACAATCAATTAAACCACATTCACCGGGAGTCCCTCCATTATAGCATAAATCACCCTTGCTTTGTCGGTGGTCATGTCAGACTCATTCTTGGATGGCATAACTCGGGCACAAATAATCAAAATCCAAGTGCGAGCTTCGAGGTTAAACTTGGATGACTCGATCCTTGTATCAATGCTATCCATTGTGGGATCTCGCCATCATGCCAATGTTCCACAAACCACTCGTACCCCTTTTCCGTAGCTCAGGCTTTGTAGGTGGAATTATTGGCATTCACGAGGTTGTAATATCCATTGAACAAATCTAGATCAAAGCAAACCATTTTGCCCCACACCTGTACCATCAAGTTGTTGGCGAAGTCTGTCTCAGCCGCATAGGCATAAAATTCTCGGACAATGGAAAAGTTTGCCTTGATAGGTTTGACGGTAAAGCAAATCTACCCACTATCAACCAACTTCCTATAAAATTCGACCCATTTCACCTCCAATCCATCCAACACGATACCTCGCTCCCTTGTATTGGCTTTTTCAAGAGACGGTCGTAAAGTTGGGAGAACTTGAGAGAGACGAAGGTTCCCTGGTCAAAGTACTGTTCGTCAGCCATTTGGTTGTCATCTTCATATATAATTTCGACCATTTTCAAGCTTAAGGTACCTACACAAGGAACAAAGTTATCAAACAACAAGAAAGGGATGTAAATCAATGTATTAGGACTAGATTAGGCAAAAGAAACAAGCCAAAATGATTTTGAGCAAAGCTTGGCAGAGTTTCTATTTTCGGGGTAGTGAAAATTGGTCATCGCAATCGCAACCCTAACCATCACGATCAAGAAGACAAAAACTATTTTTTTTAGAAAATTAAAGCATCGCGATCACGGAAGGGGGCATCGCGATCGTGAGGCTCAGAAAAGTCAGTCATTGCGATCACGGGATTTGGGCATCGCGATCGCGATGGTTATCTTCTTGCCCAAAAAATTCAGTTCAAATATTTCGTCGAACAGGTTCCATGCACCCTTTTGCACACCATTTTTACACCACATGGGCATCACTTTTTACCCCAAAAATCAGTAAACCAACAGATTTATAACTCCCCACTAGATTTTATCAACAATTTCATATCCAACATCCAATTTACACATTATGAAGAAAGCAAAGATTGACACCCACTTGGGTGATTGAAGCACTTACTTTAACACAAAATGAGGGTAGATTGAAAAAGAGAAAACGGAGATAATACCTGAGGAGTTGCAAAGATGCTTATGAAATTGAAGTTGATGGTGGATTTTTATTCTTGCCTTTGGAAGAGAAAAGAAGCCATGTTTCAAAAGAAATTTTTTTCTTTTGAAACAGCTTGTTTGAACTTTAAAACGTGGAAACTGATCATTGTCTCGCGATCGCGTGGTCTTCTCATGCGATCGCGATGAGTTAAGATCCCATAACTCTACGCGATCGCAAAGTGACTCACGCGATCGCGGAGAGTTATTGAAATTTTATCTCATCACGATCGTGATAATCAAGGGTCGCGATCGCGATGCCTTAGCATCGACTGAGTTTTCTGAATTTTTGCATAGTGCACTGCTTCAATGTGCGATGCCATGTGTGATGGACACTTTGTGAGGTGCGAAATGCACTATGTTCTCACATGCCAGACTTTTTAATCAGTTCACTGTTTGATTGTGCGATGGCATGTGCGATGGCATGTGCGACGGGCACTCTTCCAGGTGCGAAAAGCATATTTTCAGAGGTATTTTTAGGTGATTTTTAAAACTTGGTTCCTCTTCTCATTCCTTGGGGCAGCTAAAAATGAACCAAAAATAAACAAAAAGTGAAGTAAAGCATAAATATGATGGGTTGCCTCCCATCAAGCACACAATTTAACGTCGCGGCGCGACACCGACTACCTCACCATCAAGATCTCCACTTGAAATCTTTGAACCTTCGATCCAATTTTGAATCGATCTTCCGATGAAAGTCATGGGGTAAAGGTGTAAACATAAGAAGGCAATTTTCTTGGTGTCGCATTTTGCACTTTTTAGCCTTCAAGTGAGGAAGGTCTCCTTGCTTTCATTTCATAACTACTTTAAAATCAGACAAACTTTGATCCATCCTCCTTCTAAGGTCTTCCAAAATCTTGATTACTTTTACTCTCGTCCATTCAACCAAACTCAAGGTTGACAAGTAGTTGGAAGAAGATTTAGGCGTCTCCACCTTCAAACTTGTCTCATATATAGCATCCTCACTTTCGAATGAACTAGAGTCACGATGAACTGTTGCAACTCTAGTATCATTCTTTTGTTTTCAGCATTGTGATCCTTGTATAGATTAGTTGGTTGCCACAACACCTTCAAGCTACAAGCCTCCCTTGTGTCTTCCTCTTCAATAGGGAATAACTCAAAAATACTACCCACATTTGTGCACGTGTCAACACGAGCATTCAAATTGATGTCTAAATTTTTGATAGCAATTTCAAGCATCCTCTCCTTTTGACTTCTCTTAGCATGCCTTTTCAACAATACATCAAACATTGGTAGCATTCTCTCGCGTTGTTCCCCATAGGCCTAAAGTTGGTGAACTTTGTCACAACCTCACCCAATACAAATTTCTCCTCTTGTTGGGGTTCAAGCACTACCGGTATGGATTCACTTTCGGGCGATTCCCATTTTGAAAATCTTCATCATCGTCCCTAAAGTAAAGTTGATTTAGCATGATGTTTGAGACATGTCCATTTAATCGGCTTGGAGGTTTTTCTTTATCAATTTGACCGGAAGGAGTAGATAAATCTGCCATGAGTTGTGTGGCACAATTTTTCTCCTCTTCTTCTTTAGCCCTTGCATCCACAAAGCCTTACTTTATGGCTTGCACACCCTCCTCTGTGATATCTTGCTTGGCCAATAGAGTTTGAACCATGGCATATAGGCTTTTCGGGTAGGTGTCTTCTACATCAACTTGAGCAAAAAGGCGTGGACAAATCCGCCGTGGATTGTTTGGCATGATTTATCTCCTCACCTTCCTTCCTTCTCGTCTCCACCAAACCTTGCTTTATGGATTTCATACTCTTCTCTTGGGTTTCTAGCGAGGTTAAGAGGGTTTGGAGCTTAGCCCATATGCCTTCTTTGCTTGCTAATTCATGATTCCTATTAAGATCACAAGCACCACTAGCAACATGGTTAGCATAAGAATGGGGAAGAGGATGGTCAATAGGGAAATTGCTCCAATGTCCATCACGACCACGACACAAATAACAATTTCTCCCATCATAGGAACATGAAGGTGAATACCTCCCTCTCCTAGGGCCAATCTTACATTTTCGGCGAAGGTGGGGTCCTCCACAATAACAACAAGGATCAATATAACAAGGGTTGCAACCACCAACACCTCTATAATTTCGAGATGCCATGAAATCAATCAACAAAATGAAACTACACAAAAGAAAAACAACTATTCACAAAATTAAACTAGAGTAAGTAAACTCAAATTCTAAACTAACTCAATACGCCAAATTGTTCCCTGGCAACGATGCCATTTTTGATAAACGCTCAAATCATGCTCTCCAAGTAGCAGGTCACAGTGATCGTGATAGCAAAACAAAATTTATAATTCCCAATGAGTGTCGGGGTCATACCCAAGGGAACAACATAGTCGCGATTGAGCTAATAAAGAGTCTAAGCAACTTATTGAAGTTCAAATAATACAAAGGGAAAAGATATCTAAAAGGGGTGTTTTAGACTAAAACTAAAAGATAAAGAAAACTAAATAAAAGATAAATTGATCAATGGCTTTCACCTTGCTTTCACCAAGCAAGGACAACAAGGGAGAATTTGGAATGGGAATTCAATTCACAAGACTTGCACCCGGTTGACACCTAGGTAGTCTTGGCTAAAGGTATGACCTAATTGTCTCTGGACTAATTAAGCATATATCTCGTGTATTTTTCTCTTGAACTAACACGAGTAAGCAATAAACCATCCAAATAACTTGGGTGAGTTGGGTTGTCTCTAACCCCAACTCTTAGATGGGAGTTTCCGGCAACCAAGCTATGTCTAGCCTTGATCTAGAGTGGAAACCCCAAATCCCCACTAATGAATCTTCCCGAATTCGAGAATTTTGCTCTCGAGCAAAAACCCAAATTAGCAAGCTAAGTCAATGTTTGCAACCATTGACTATAAATTCAAGCATGGAGGATTCAATAGACCCAAATAATCAAATAAGAACAAAATCTATCTATGAATTCAATATCCAAACAAGTATTATCTCTAATACAAATCCAAATCTCAAGTCAACAAACACACCAATAAAATAGCAATTAAGAATAAGAGTTAATGATTGGATACTAAAGATTTTACAATAAATTCCTCCAAATCTTCACTCCTATGGTATTGGATGAAGAACTTGCTCCCAAGCTTGCTCAAAAGTTCCAAGGATTAAACAAAAGATATGTTCCTAATCGGCTGGGAAGAGTTTTATGTGAATTGGGGTTTCCAAAAGTGGGAATTTTCAAATCTATCCTATAGCTGCTGACGCCTTCATCGCAATCGCGTGCATGTATATTGCGATTGCAAGGTTCCACTTTTTCCTTAATCACGATCGCGTGATCCATTATCGCGGTCGCGATGCTTTGAGTTTCTTCCGACTCATCGCGATCGCGTGGCTCTGTCTTCTTCATTGCGATGACCAATTTGATGCCAGTGTCCAACTATTCCTCTTTTTGCTCCATTTGACATATCTTCACTTGAATCTTTCTCGAACACTTCTAAAACATAGAAATCTGCAAAATAGAAGAAATTTATGTCTAGTTGCACTATTTCTCCACTTCATACTAGCAAAAGCATAAGATTAGAAGCAAATTAATAGGTAGAATACCAACTTATCATATACTAATGGTTGACTCGGGTAACATGCCTGGTATGGGATATACTAACGGTTAGGTCGGGTACCACTCCTGATATGGGAAATACTAACTGGTTAGCTCGAGTACCACACCTGGTACGGGTTTACTTTATTGTATTGTGCATTGAATGTGGGTCCCCTGAGTTGACCGAGTTGTGTTATGGAAATATGATAATTGTTTATGATCCTTGAGAGGCCGGGTTATTGTTATATCTAATTTTGAGTTGGTCTTGGTGTAGACTAGGTTGCATGTTCAACACTTAGGTGTTGTTTAGAGGGGATCCCAGGGTGTGTCCGGGCTACATAAAGAGGGTTGTTTAATTGTTATACTTGATTGTTGATCAGGGTGATAAAAGTTGATTACATGTGGGAACAAGATAGGGAGAGACTTGTAGTCTAGGGATGCCTGTTGACTTGTTACATGTGTTCCTGTACTCTTATTGATTTGTTGTACTGCTCATACACTATTTATTTAGAACTGGCTGATGATCCTACCAGTACACGGTAGTTATATATACTGATACTACACTTGTTTTTTTTCTTTTATGAGTACAGGCGATCTTCCTGCGATTGACACGCGACTTCACTTGTAGTCCCAGCACTTTCAGACGTCAAGGGTGAGCTTCTTCGATCGAGCTGCCTTGATTTCTATCTTTTTGAAGTTGTAGCCTACTTGTTTCGGGATTAGACTATTTCCTTTGTTGGGGTTGCATCTCCGTACTCTAGTTTTAGTAGTATTTTGGTACGTTGACTTTCAGATTCTAGGGGGTATTTTTTCCAGGGTTATTATAATAGAGTTGTTTCATTGATATTGATTGCTAGTTTACTTTTTATACATTGATTTTGAGCGGTTAGAACGGTTAAGTTTGGGGAAGTGATGGTTTGCTCACACGGAGGTTGGGTGAGTGCCTCTCACGGCGGTCTGGGTCATGACAGTGTCATAGTTCAACACAAAGATTTTTAGCCTGTCATTTAGGCTAATTAATAAAGAAAATAAAATAAAATTACTATAGAATTAAAATACCTTTAAGAAAAAGTTGTGACCAAAGCCTTGTTCTGGATATGCAAAAACACCAACTTTTATTTCATAAGAAATCTTTTTACAAGAGAGAGAGGAGGAGATAGAGAATGGTTTCTAAAACCTGCCTCTGCTAAAATAAAATAGATCCTTATATAATGGGCCATGTAAACAGTACGACAAAATAAACACTACTTTTAAATACTATTTCAAAATGAAACATGGCTCACAAATAAATAAAGTTCACTACTTTTAAAAAGAAGAATCAACTTTATAAAAGTTATTTATCTTTACTACCCCAATTATGTATAGAATGGGGCCTTCTCTATTTTATCTTCATTCCCCAATGATAAATTTGATGGGGTCTTCACTTTGCCTTTATTTTTCATTGTTTGTTTTGCTGATGGAAGATTCTTCTACTTGTGTCTTGAATTGTTGAAGAAATATTTCAATATCAATTTCCTCCGTGCTATAATTACTTTAAGATTCTCCTACTAGACATGCTTCATCATCTTCTGTGGTATGGCCTACAGATTCCATGGAAATATCATTTGACATTTCTATATCTAAATTTTTCATTAAATCCTTTTTGACCTCTTCCATGTAAGAGACAATTATTTCTGATCTTGATATGGCTCATTTCTTCATTTGAAGCTTTCTTGTTATTTGTTTGAATGGGATGGAATCATCAGTCCTTGGTGTTGAATCTATTAGACCTTTATATATATTAATAGCAGTCCGAATAGAGTCTATAATTTCCTGACAATGAATTTTTCCTTCAGTATTTCTCTAAAATAATTTATTCCAAAACTTTGTATAAAAAGTTCTTTGTAAGCATGGCAATCCCTCAGAATTATTATTAACTTTGATTGACCATTTCATAATCTATGGGATCGAAAATTCTATAAAGAAATATATGACTGACATTCCATCAAAGAAAATATTTTCTTTGCCCAAACTAATTAATTTGGGAGAACCATCTACCCATTCCGTATATAGATTTTTATATTGCTCTGGTAAAATATTTAATGTTGGACAATATAGAGTCCACCATTGACAAAACCAGTTTGGTATATGCTGTTTAAAAATATGAGAGCATATTTTTATAAACCAAGAATGCTTTCTATTAGCATTTTCATATAGAAGAACTTTATTAAAGCTGTTAATATTGTCCCAATAATTATATTTAATTGAAACTTTTTTTTCTAGATGGATATAATTCCTTTCTTTAAGAGTACTTAGACCCCATTCTTCTAGGGCAAAAATCTTTTTATTTATAATTTTTGAAAAGTTATAAACTTTTCTAGTATTGGCAGGGTAAAAATGCTGAAATTCAGCAGACCCTATTGATGAGAGTATCATCTCATAATGCATCCTGTATTTATAAGCAGGAGTGGCATATGATGCCGTATCAAAATATCTATTCATGATTTTCCAGGGATCATCTTTCCATTTTAGATCATTTTGTTTATGTCACGAACCGATTTCTCGGTCATGATGGCACCTACAACCCCCCAGTAGGCAAACCAATCCCCGTAGCCCGGAATGGTCAATAATGAGCTACTACCTAGCAACGAAGCAAAAAAGCAGTCTAATAAGCGGAAGCAAGGGAACAAGATGAAGAAAATAGATAACAAGAGTAATATATGTACAATGCGGAAGCCAAACCAAACCCAAAACCTGGTATCACAGCGTATAAGAGCCGGATCTACATAAGGAGTACAAGGGTCCAAAACAATATACACAAAGCTGTCTCCGAGTAGAAATAGAGTACATAATCAAAAGAGAACTAAAAGCTAAGCTCCGATCGCCAAGGGCTCACCCTTCTTCCAGAATATCACCAAAACAGCACCTCGCACGAGTCTCCACGAGCTAACGATGATGGCCGACACTAGGATCTGCAACAGAAGATGCAAAGTGTAGTCTGAGCACTAAATACGAAGCATAAGGTACCCAGTAGGTATCATAGACCGACTGGGAACATATAAGATAAAAACATAGTAACAAACAAATAGAAGCAAGTAGTTACAGAAATCAACGAAAAGTACACAGGAACTAGCCTAAAGGGAAGTCAACAGAACAATATACAAGGCTAGCAAATAGAATATATACGCAACAGGAACATGTGTAAGCAAGAAATAACGCACCTAGGATCCTTGCATAACAGTATATACATAATAAGTTTAGAAAAGGATGGTATACTTGTAACCTCAAGTACAAGGAAGGGAAGAAGAAAGTAAAGATAGGCATGCTCGAAAATAGGAATCAATAACCCAACTAGTCATACCAATCTCAAATCCAACAAGTAACAACTCAGACATATATAATCTTATAAGCATAACCGTAACAGGGGATAACACCGCGATAAAGTAACAAGAGACTCCCTACAGTCCCCCGGCGACCCATACAACTGAAGAACGCAAACAAGTGAAAACAAAACCCTCCGACCGCCCATACAACCAGAGTGTACACTCAATAAACAGCAAACAAGGGTGGAACCTCAAACAACGAATGATATGATGCATGATAACCTCAGGGTGGGATAGAAACTCTGTATGTACCTCCTTCGGTGCCGATCGGGCCCAGCAGATAGGTTCCATGGAAGGACACTGCATGTATACCTCTACTCCACCGTATACCCTAACTCTGGAACACGCAACCCAAAGCCCCAGACCCGGACGACAAGGTTTATAGAGGTCTCGGACCCCATACTAAAACTCAATACCAAAACATGTCATCCGAAAGCAAGTTCGGGTTTAAGATAGAGAAGTAGTCTTGAATATGCATGCCCAGTCCCTTTTCAAGACTAAAATTGTGGGAAAATATCTCAAAAACCCCTCCATGGGTGCCCGGGCATAACCAGGTCTAAACAGTAGAAAGTCATCCCGGATGCTCGGTCCGACCGAGGCTAAAACCATCCCAATTTAATAAGAAACTCAACTAGCACCCCGGCCCTGCCGAGTCTAGCGTTAATAGTAAAACTGGTGATAGAAATCATAGTTTGACCTTCTTTTATTTCAAGAAGAATCACAAGTTAAATCAAACCATTTCCAATTCATTTCTATAAAAAATGGGCCCCCGGGGTCATGTAAAGTTTAGAAAGCAATTCCAGTAGGCCCGAAGCCAAAACCATAGTAAAACATGGATAAATCCTCTTTATATGCATGGAAATGAATGATCAACACAAATAGCTGCCCAACAGCTCACAATCAACCTATCAGCCTTGCACATGCTCCAGTCGCTCTAAAACATAGATAGCTAGCATAATATAACGACAACGATTCCCATGACTCACGGGCACCCCCAAATAACCTACCATCTATGTTCCAGAGTCAAAAAAAGTCCACACGGGACCAGAAGAGTCCACACGGGACCAGAAGGGTGATAACATCAACTACTAAGAATACTACACACAATGGAGAGAAGAAAGGGGGGCAAATCATGGAAAATCAGTCAGGGTCTGTGGTACCAACCTAATAACCAAACCCAAGGATGCCATCTAGTTCAATTTTATCTGATATATGCTAAGTCTAAGGAGCTTAGACCATAACCTACCTGTTGTTCGACGATAAGTTGCTGGGATAGAAAATCCAAGCTCAAATTGCTCCGAGAAATCCCGAATGATGGTCAAACTATCAAAAATAAAAGTAATACATTAAGACGAGTCAAACGATACCCATATTGCTACAATTGTAGTCGGGTCAAAATCCAGGTCAAAACCGGGTCTGCGGGGCCCATAATCTTAAACCAAAAATGAAAAAGAGCACGATGACCACCACGATGCCAAGAAGGCATGCTCCAAATTTGAGAACAACTGGCCAAGAGAAGGATGCCAAAACAGCCCGCTCAAGATGGATAAAAAAGATGGAATTTAAGCCAATACGGAGAATTCTTCAAACCCACGAACATGCACGAGCTAGGAGGCAGCCACTACAATAATTTTCCCAAGCTTAGGTATGAGCAACAACGGTGGATTCTCTAGAAAACAAAGAGGAAGCAAGTTGGGGAAGAAAGCTTACCAAAAATTGAAGAATCACGAATAATCGATGAACAATTGATTTCTCCAAAGCCAAGACTGATATGGAGCCATTTGGTAGAGAGTATAAGTGTTTTAGAGTGAGAAAGTTTGAGAGAAAATGCTGGAAAAATGAAATAACAGAAATATATAGTTGCAGGGAACTGGCCAGTGCCAATGGCACCCAGGCAGCGCAATCGCGCTGGCCAGCCAAAATGCGCTTGAGCGCGATTGCGCGATCGCGCTGGCTCAGCGCCGATGGCGTGAAGGCCTGGCTTGCAATAATTTTCTGTAACTTTTTGAAAATTCCATGGGGCATTCCGGGCACAATCGGAAACCGATATTCAGAAACCAACAAGCTATAGAGTGGAAACAACATTTTGAACTCAATGAAATTGACGAAACTTCCATACGATGTCGTTTCGGAGAAATGTTGACCCAAGTCAACACTAACGAAAAGGAACCCAAAGTCGCAAAATGAGTCCGGCCCACCCGGAACCCAAACAAACCACCTTCCCAACCCAAATTCAACATTCCGGAGCTGATGGAATCATCGGATTTCAAATCCGACACTCCGATCATCGAAAGACACCCAAAGTTACACTTTCAGCTCCGAATGGCCTGAAAACAGAGAAAACCACACAAAACCCACACCAGAAGTTCTCAGGCCTTAACTGAAGATCCAACTAGACCAAACTCAACATTTAGGAACTAACGAAACTGTCAGAATTCAATTTTGAGCACGTTACCTAAGAATGTTGACTAAAGTCAATGATATTCTAAGTTAAAGCTTTAAAATAGGAAAAGGGCAAAACAACCAAACGAACGACCAGGGCAGGTACTACCGGTCCCAGCAAGCCATAAATGACTTGGGGCCACTATAGGAAAGCTCTAACAGTATAATGAGTGCATAAACGCAAAGATGACCAGAAGGGTCATCACAACATCCACTACTAAAAAGGCTTTCGTCCTTGAAAGTCAAGAAGAAGGGAGTACCTTAAGGCTCGAACAACTGCGGATACTGAGAACGCAACTCACTCTCAGTCTCCCAAGTAGCCTCCTCGACTGGACGATTCCTCCACTTAACCTTCACAACCGGAATCTTCCTAGATCTCAACCTCCTAATATCTCAGGCCAGAATAGCTATCGGTTCCTCAACAAATGACAAACTCTCATCTAACGGAACCGAATCCCAATGCAACACATGAGACTCATGTGGCACATACCTGTGCAACATCGAGACATGAAAAACTGGGTGAATAGCTGAAAACATCAGAGGAAAAGCTAACATGTAGGCAACACTACCAACCCTCTATTGAATCTCAAACGGCCCAATAAACCTGGGGCTTAGCTTGCCCCGCTGACCAAATCTCATCACGCCCTTCATGGGCGATACTCGAAGGAAAACCAAGTCACCAACACTGAACTCCAAGGCACAAAGTCTACGATCAACATAGCTCTTCTGCCTTCTATGGGATGCTCTAAGTCTATCCTGAATCAAACGAACTCAGTCCAAGGAATCTCTAATCAAATCTAAACTCTGCGGTCTGGACTCTAACCTATTAAACCAACCAATCCGCGATCTTCAATGACTACCATACAAGGCCTCGAAAGGTGCCATGCCGATGCTGGAATGGAAACTATTATTATAAGCAAACTCGGCTAAAGGCACAAACTGAACCCATAAACATCCAAAGTCAAGAACACAAGCCCAAAGCATGTCCTCCAGGACCTAAATGGTCCTCTCGGAGTGGCCATCTGTCTGAGGGTGGAAAGCGGTACTAAGATCAACCTCCGTACCCAAATCCCTCTGTATAGCCCTCCAGAACAGAGATGTGAACTGCATGCTGCGATCTGAAATGATAGAAGCTAGGACCCCATGCAACCGAACAACCTCACAAATGTAAATCTGAGCTAACCTCTCGAAACTTTAGGAAGTCTGAACCGGTAAGAAGTGGGCTGACTTAGTCAGCCGATCCACAATCACCTAAATGGAATCAAAACCCCGAGAAGTACGAGGCAAATTGATAACAAAGTCCATAGTAATACCTTCCTATTTCCACTAAGGAATGGGAAGTCGCTGTAATAAGCCACCCGATCTCATATGCTAGAACTTCACCTACTGACAGTTCAAACATCGAGATACAAACTCTGCTATGTCCTATTTCATACCACGCCACCAGTAAGGCTATCTCAAATCTCTATACATCTTCATCGCGCCAGGATGAATGGAGTATCTAGAATAATGTGCCTCACGGAGTATCAACTAAATCAAATCACCAACCCTCGGAATACAAAGTTGGCCATCAAACCTCAGAATACCATCAGAATCGAAAGTAGCCCGACTGGCCTCACCCTGAACTACCTGATCACGAAGGTCACACAAACTCTGATCCTCAAACTGTCGGCTCTAAATCTAATCAACTAGAGTAGAACAAACCTCAACACTGGCAAGCGCTCTGCTAGGATACGACAAGTCAAGCCTAACCAATCGGTTAGCTAAGGACTGGATGTCCAAGGCCAACGGTCGCTTAGAAACTGCAAGTGAAGCTAAGATGCCCATACTCACCGCCTTCCGACTCAAGGCATCCACTACCACGTTTGCCTTGCCTGGATGGTATAGAATAGTGAAATCATAGTTCTTCAGTAGCTCGATCCATCTCCTCTACCTCGAGTTCAGCTCCCGCTGACTCGTAATGTACTAAAGACTACGGTGATCGGTGAATATCTCCCAATAGACTCCATATAAGTAGTGCCTCCAGATCTTGTCCTAAATGCTGTCTTAGGGATGTCCTCCGCTCTAATCCTCAACTAATGGTAGCCGGACCTCAAATCAATCTTCAAAAACACGGCTGAACCCTGGAGCTGATCAAACAATTCATCAATCCTCGGCATCGGATACCTATTCTTCACTGTCACCTTATTCAACTGCCGGTAGTCAATACACATCCGCATCGACCCATCCTTTTTCTTCATGAAGAGGACAGGAGCACCCCAAGGAGACACACTCGGTCTAGTGAACCCCTTAGCTAACAAATCCTAGAGCTGTTCCTTAAGCTCTCTCAACTCAGCAGGAGCCATACGGTGAGGAAGAATAGAAATGAGCCTGGTGCCTGGCTCTAACTCAATGGAAAAATCAACATCCCTCTTAGGTGGAAGGACTGGAAGGTTGGTAGGACATACATCTAGGAAGTCTCTAACCACAGGAACAGACTCAGGAGGTGAAGGGTTAGCACTAGTATCTCGGACATATGCTAGATAAGCTAAACGCCCACGGGAAATCAACTTCTTAGCTCGAAGGCAAGAGATGATCCCAGATGGTGCATGGGCAATAGAACCCTCCCACACAATCAGGGATACACTGGGCACGACTATGGTAATGGTCTTGGCATAACAATCCAAAACCGCACGGTGAGGGAATAACCAGTCCATGCCCAGTATCACATTAAAATCTAACATATCCAGGATCATCAAATCATCCCAAGTCTCCAAATCACCAACATATATCACACATGATCTCACAATATGATCCACTACTAAAGAATCTCCTACTGGGGTCAAAACAGAAACAAGCACAGATAATGGCTCACTAGCCAACTCCAAGCAAGGCCGAAAATAGGCAGATACATATGAACAAGTGGATTTAGGATCAAATAAAGCCATAGCAGACTGATGGCATACATAAATCATACCTATAATCACAACATCTGAGGCCTCTGCCTTCGATCTCCCAAGGACCATATAGAACTGAAGACTACCTCCACCTACCCGACCACCATCCCTACCACCTGCTCTGCCACGCGGAGCACCACCCTTAGCCTGACCACCACCCTCTCTGGCCGGAGGCTCAACTGCTCGTAAAGGCTCGACCGGCTGCCCTGTACCTTGTTGGAGGAAATCTCTAGCAAACTGACCAATCACACCATTAGTAAAATAAGCCCCCGATGACCTACTCTATCAGGATGAACCAACAGAACCCATATGGCCACCACAACCTGATTCCCCAGAAGTTGTACCCCTCGAAGACTTACCGCTATAGCCCTGATAGATGCTCTAACCCTGCTCGAACTGGGTACTACTGGAAGTCTGAAGTGAAGCCTGAAATAGTCAACTGGACTGACCCTGGTGCTACAGTGGCTGATAACCCTGGCCCCACTGGCCTGAACCTCTACCGCCATGCCTAGAACCATTGTGGCCACCCTGATGTCTAGGTCTATTATCTCTGGCCCCCTGATCATGTCGTTGTAAGTCCTCCACAGTACGGGAATAGTCTATGATAGCCTAAAATGACCTACCACCAACAACCAATATCTCAGTTGGCTGCCTAATCTCTAGCCTCAAACCCCATACAAATTTGTGAATCCTATCTGAAATGGTAGGAATGATCATAGCCCCAAACGGTGCTAGCTGATGAAAATGGGTATTATACTCCGAGAAGTAGTCGTAGAATCCTACATAAGCCGAGTAAGCTGCTCTCTACAATGCTCACGATCACTCTAAGGTAGGAACTTGGCCATAAAGACCTCATAGAACTTAGACCAGGTCAAATGAGGCGATGTAGAAGATCTGCAAGCAACCTGTGCCCTCCACCATAACTTTGCTGGACCTTCTAGCTAATAGGTGGTATATCCAACTCCGTGATCTCCAACAAACCCAGATGGTGCAACATCTCCTCACATGTAGTAATAAAATCATGCGGGTCCTGACCCGGCGTACCATGAAATCTCAATGATGCCAATCTCAAGAACCTACCCAACGCCTTTTGCTCCCTATCTTTCATAGCTGGGTGAGGAGAAAGAGGCTGTGCAACTGAAGGAATCAGAACAACCTTGGCACGGGGATCAATAGTATCAGGCTGTGCTCCTGAACTCTGAACACCCGGGGCTTCCCATTGAGAGGGTGTCTGTGCTACCTCAGAAGGTCTCTCTCCAATCATACCCAATTGCTGAACAAGTAAATCCCTAATATCCGAAGACTGAGCTGGGGCTGAGGCTAGCACAAAAACTGGTACTGGAGCTGGTGGTACCTGGGCTTCCCCCAAGTCCATATGCTGCTGCTCTGGAGCAAACTCTTGCTCGTAGTCATACTCGGGCTTTACATCAACTCTAGCAGCCCTAGATGGTGTCGCTGCTCTGGGGCATACACTACCCCTACCTCTACCCTTGCGACCACCCTGACCCCTAACTGGAGTTAGAGGCGCAACGGCAGGAGGCTCTCCTCCGCCAGAAGCTGAAGATCTTATACGAACCATCAGCGGAAGAGTGAACCAGAGTAAGTGAGATTTCCAGAAACTTTCAAGGATACTACACATGAGATAGAAATAAGAAAAGTCTAATTTTTCCTAAGATATCACTATAGCCTCTCAAAGATTGAGTATGGATATCTCTGCCCCGATCTGCAGGACTCTACTAGACATTGGCTCCTATACCGATGACACTGGTGAACCTAGGGCTATGATACCAAACTGTCATGACCCAATTTCTTAGTCATGATGGCACCTACAACACCTCAGTAGGTGAACAAATCCCTGTAGCCTAGAAAGGTCAGTAATGGGCTATTACCTAGCAACGAAGTAGAAAAGCAATCTAATAAGCGGAAGCAAGACGAAGAAAATAGATAACAGGAGTGATATATATACAATGCGGAAGCTAAACCAAACCCAAAACCTGGTATCATAGCGTATAAGAGCCGGATCTACATAAGGAGTACAAGGGTCCAAAACAATATACACAAAGCTATCTCCGAGTAGAAATAGAGTACATAATAAAAAGAGAACTAAAAGCTAAGCTCCGGTCGCCAACAGCTCACCCTCAGTCCAGAATATCACCAAAACAGCACCTTGCACGAGTCTCCATGAGGTAATGGTGATGGCCTATACTAGGATCTGCACCAGAAGATGCAGAGTGTAATATAAGCACCAAATGCGAAGCATAAGGAACCCAGTAGGTATCATAGGCTGACTGGGCACATATAAGATCAAAGTGTAGTAACAGACAGAATAGAAGCAAGTAGTCACAGAAATCAATGAATAGTACACTGGAACTAGCCTAGAGGGAAGTCAACAGAACAACATACAAGGTTAGAAAATAGAATATATACGCAACAGGCACAGGTGTAGGGAAGAAATAACGCACCTGGGATCCTTGCAATAACAATATATACATAATAAGTTTAGAAAAGGATGGTATACCGGTGACCTCAAGTTTAAGGAAGAGAAGAGGACAGTAAAGATAGGCATGCTCGAAAACATGAATCAATAACCCAACTAGTCTACCAATCTCAAATCCAACAAGTAACAAATCAGCCGTATATAATCTTATAAGCATAACTGTAACAGGGGGATAACACCACGATAAAGTAACAAGAGACTACCTACAGTCTCCTGGCTGCCCATACAACCAAGGAATGCAAACAAGTGAAAACAAAACCCTCCGACCGCCCATACAACCAGAGCGTGCATTCAACAAATATCAAACAAGGGTGTAACCTCAAACAATGAATGATATGATACATGATAACCTCAGGGTGGGATAGAAACTCTGTATGTACCTCCTCTGGTGCCGATCGGGCCCAGCAGGTAGGTTCGATGGAAGGAAACTGCATGTATACCTCTACTCTGCCGTATACCTTCCCTCCAGCAGACGCAGCCCAAAGCCCCAGGCCCGGACGACAAGGTCCATGGAGGTCCCGAACCCCATACTAAAACTCAGTATTAAAACATGTCATCCGGAAGCAAGTCCGAGTTCAAGATAGCGAACCAATCTCGAATATACATGCCCAGACCCTGTATAGGACAAATAATTTGAAAATATCTCAAAAACCCCTCCAAGGGTGCCCGAGCGTAACTGGGTCTAACTAGTAGAAAGTCATCCCGGATGCTCGGTTCGACCGAGGCTAAAACCATCCCAATTTAATAAAAAACTCAACTAGCACCCCGGCCCTGCCGAGTCTAGCGTTAATAGTAAAAGTGGTGATAGAAATCATAGTTTGAACTTCTTTTACCCCAAGAATATTCAGAAGTTAAATCAAACCATTTCCAATTCATTTTCATCGAATACGGGCCCGCGTGGCAATGCAAAGTTTAGAAAACAATTCTAGTAGGCTCGAAGCCAAAATCATAGTAAAACATGGATAAATCCTCTTTATATGCATGAAAATGAATGATCAACACAAATAGCCGCCCAACAGCTCACAATCAACCTATCGGCCCTGCATAGGCTCCATTCGCTCTACAATACAGATAGCCAGTATAATATCATGATAACAATGTCTGGGACTCACGGGCACCCTCGAATAACCCACCATCTATGTTCTAGAGTCAAAACAAGGCCACACAGGACCATAAGTGTGATGACATCAACTACTAGGAATACTACACACAACGGAGAGAAGAAACGGGGGTGAATCGCAGAAAAACGGTCAGGGTCTGTGGTACCAACCTAATAACCCAACCCAAGGACGCCATCTAGTATAATTTTATCTGATATATGCTAAGTCTAGGGAGTTTAGACTGTAACCTACCTGTCATCCGACGAGAAGCTGCTAGGACAATAAAATCCTAGCTCGAATTGCTCTGAGAAATCTCGAATGATGGTTAAACTATCAAAAACATAAATAATACATTAAGATGAGTCTAACGATACCCATATCGCTACAATTATAGCCGGGTTGAAATCAGGGTCAAAAGCGGGCCTGCGGGGCCCATAATCCAAAACCAAAAATGAAAAAGAGCACGATGACCACCACGATGCCAAGCTACCCATACTCACCGCCTTCTGGCTCAAGGTGTTCGCTACCACGTTTGCCTTGCCCGGATGATAGAGAATAAAGATGTCATATCCTTCAGTAACTCCAACCACCTACGCTGCCTCAAATTTAGATCCTTCTAACTGAAAATGTACTGAAGGTTACAATGCTCTGTAAAGATCTCACAATGCACGCCATAGAGATAATGCCTCCACATCTTCAATGCGAAGACTACGCTGCTAACTCCAAGTCATGTGTGGTGTAGTTCCTCTCGTGAACCTTCAACTGTCTGGAAGCATAAGCAATAACCCGACCTTGCTGCATCAACACACAACCTAAACCAATACCTGACACATCATAATATACAGTGAAAACCTGAACCTCGACCAAAAGAGCAGGAATCAAAGCTGAAGTCAACAAGGCCTTGAGCTTCCGAAACATGCCTCACACCCATTTGACCACTGGAAGGGAACATTCTTCTGAGTCAATCTAGTCAATGAAGCTGCTATCAAAGAAAATCCCTCTACAAAGCGTCTGTAATAACCTGCCAACCCGATGAAACTTAAAACCTCAGTAGGAGAAGTAGGTCAAGCCCAATTACGAACTGCTACAATCTTCACCGGATATACAATAATACCATCCTTGGACACTACGTGCCCCAGGAGTTCCATAGAATCAAGCCAAACCTCACTCTTAGTGAATTTGGCATACAACTGGTGGTCTTGCAAAGTCTGAAGTACAACTCTAAGATGCTGCTATGCTCCTCCCTACTCCTTGAATAAATCAGAATGTCATCGATAAACACAATCACAAACAAGTCCAGGTAGGCACTGAATACACGGTTCATCAACTTCATAAATGCTGCTGGGGCATTAGTCAACCCAAAATACATGACTAGGAACTCATAATGGACGTATCGAGTCCTAAATGTATTCTTTGAGATCTCCTCACCCCTGATCCTCAACTATTGATAACCGGACCTCAAATCTATCTTAGAGAACACTACCACACCCTATAGCTGGTCAAATAAACAATCAATACGCGGCATTGGATACCTGTTCTTAACTGTCACCTTATTCAACTTCCTGTAGTCAATACACATACACAGAGACCCATCCTTCTTCTTCACAAACATAACCGGAGCACCCCACGAAGACACATTAGGCCTGATGAACCCTCTACTCAACAGATCCTGGAGTTGATCCTTCAGATCCCTTAACTCAGCAGGTGCCATATGATATGATGGAATGGAAATGGGCTTGCTGCCCGGCTAAACATCGATGCCAAAATCAATGTCACGATCGGGAGGAAGACCCAAAAGATCAGAAGGAAACACATCCGAATAATCGCAAACCACAGGAACAGACTCAAGAGGAAGTGTGGTGGCACTAGTATCACAGACATACGCAAGATAATCTAAGAACCCCTTCCCAAACAACCGCTGGGAGCTCAAAAAAGATATGACTCCCCTCGGCATATGGCCATCGACTCCCTTCCATATGATAGAAGGGATACCAGGCATCCGGAGAGTGACAGTCTTGGAGAAGCAATCCAAGACCGCATGGTAAGGAGACAACATATCCACGCCTAAGATCACATCAAAATCCACCATATCAAGAGCAACCAAGTCTACCCACGTGTCGTACCCCAAGATAGTCACCACACAAGCCCGATACACATGATCCACTACTAAAGAATCACCTACTGGGGTAGATACATGTAAGGGAGCATGCAAATACTCACAAGCAGACTCCAGATGAGTAGCATAATAAGCAGATACATATGAAAATATAGACCCCGGATCAAACAAAGAAGAAGCAGACTGATGGCAGACGGAGATCGTACCTGTGATTACAACATTTGAGCCTCGGCCTCTGTCTGGACTTGAACTGCATACATGTGGCCCCGACTACCACGACCACCTGACCTACCGGACTGAAGACCGCCTCTAGTGCCTTGGGGACTACCCCCACTACACTGTGAACCACCTCTAGCTTGTGGCACTGGAGCCCTGAGGGACTGAACCAACTGATCCTGTCACCTCGGATGCTATGTCGTCAGACACTCTCTAGAAAAGTGGCCCACCTTACCACACTTATAACAACCCCAACCCCATGTACTCCGCTGTAAAGACCCGGCTAAATCAGAACGACCACCACGGCCTGTAAACCCTGAATGAGCACCTCATGGAGCAGGAACTATACTCTGGATACTCTGACCCTCAACAGTCTGTAATGCTGCTTAAATAGGCCAGCTCGGCTGGAAATGCTGCTGGTGCTGACCCCTACCATAGTAGCCTCTACCGCGACCCTGCAAATCGCTGAAACTGCCCTAATGGCGGGGCCTCTTATCACTACCCCTTGGGCCTCGTGAAGTACACCCTCAATAGTATGGGCATGATCAACTACCTCTAGAAAAGACTGACCCGATGCCACCATACCCTGTGTGGCCAAGCAGAGATGCAAGGTCAAACTTCAAACAAACCGGTGTGCTCTCCTATTCTCGGTGGGAAGAATCATAGTGGCGTGTCTAGACAACTGATGGAACCGAACCTCATACTCTGAGACAGTCATGGAGCCTTGATCCAACCCAGCAAACTTATCCATCATATGCCCCCTCATGCTATGTGGCACATACTTCTCCAGAAAGGCTGCGAAGAACTGATCCCAAGTAAGCAGAGGTAACCCGGCTGGTCTGCAAGCAACATATGACCTCTACCACTATTTCGCTAGGCCATCTAGCTGAAACGTGGTGTAATTTTCTCCATGTGACTTGACTAACCCTAAATTATGTAACCTTTCCAGGCAGCTAGTCAAAAACTCGTGCACATCCTCCCTAAAAGCACCTAAAAACCGTGGAGGACCCAATCTTAAGAAACTACCAAGCATCTTATACTCCTCAGAAGACATAACCAGCACGACTAGAAGAAGGGGAGAAACTGTAAGGACCAGTAATACCTTAAATCTGGGAGCCGCAGCAACAAGCTATGCTCCTGAACCTTGTGCTGATGCCTGAGCTGAAGTTTGAGCCTCACCTCAAACCTGAGAACCAATTGGAGTGATCGTCAAAGCTACTGGTGGATTCATCCCTCGAGGAACCCCAACAACCGAACCAAGGTGTCCTGCAATACTGGAGTAGCCACAAAACCTTCTCGATGCTGGGCAGGTCCCATATTCTCCAGCTCATACTGAACTATATCCACCCTAACCTCAGGCTCTAGTGACGGTAGACTAGCCCGGGCCCGAGCTGGCTCCGCAGCCCGTGCCCTACCTCGACCTCTGGGTTGACCTCTACCCCATCCCCTAGCTGGGGATCTAACTGTAGGTGCAGGGGCCTCGTTCTCACCCACTGTAGATCTAGGAATGTCCTATAGCCTCTTGTAGATTGGATATGAAGGTCATCGTGCCGATCCACGAGAATCTACTAGACTCTTTGCTCTTGTACTGGCGTGACCAGTGAACCTAGTTCTCTGATACCACTCTATCATGACCTAGAACCAGTCCATGATGGCGTCTACATAACCCCTTGGTAGACAAGACAAAACCCAATGATTGCAGAAGACAATAATAACAATTAGACTAAGAAAAGGCAGAAGATATAAATAAAATATAGGGCCAATAGCATATATACATACCAACGTACGAAATATTCAAAAGATGGCCCTAAAGTGACCGAATAGACAAAACAACACGAGAACTAACCCGAACCTGGTGTCACTAGTACAAGAGCGACTAAAGTAAGGAGTAGCTATACAACATATGTTGTCTATATAAAATACAAAATATAGACAGGATGTATAAGATGGAAAGCATGTAAAGTCTCCAAAAGCATCGGGAGCTCACCGCGATTCAAATTGCAACATGCCTGGAATGACAGAATATCAGCAAGGGTGGCTCGTACTAGGTACTGCATCAAAAAAACATGTAGAGTGTAGTATGAGTACCAAGGCAATAGGTACTCAGTAGGCATCATAGGTCGACCGTGCGCAGAAAAGATAGTATATAAATAAGAGATACAGGAAAGTAGCAAAAATTATAGGGATCCACCTAAATTTAGTTATAAAGCTGAGAATACGTCAATAATACAATAAGGTGAAGAACAAACAAGATCAAGCCAAATCCAGATACAATCCACATGCCAAGACAAATGTGATGCGAAGCACGATGATGCATGCATGAATGCAATATAATATAAACCCGGAATACCGCACCAAATGCCTGAAATACTGCATCAGACTATGCATATAAATATGTGAAAGAAAAATACCCAGAATAATATATTTGGCTATGCATATATATATAAATGAAAGTAAAATACCTGGAATAACGCATTGGAGGTCCAGTATACCGCATCATACTATAAATATATGCATAAAATAGTATTTTTGACTATCCTTCCAAAATCTGAAGTAATACCCAAAGTAATTTGTTTAAGTCCAAAAATCACCACAATCGTAGTAAAGCCTCATTTCAAACCAAAATCCTTGAAAAATACTTCCATGTTGTTCCAATGATATGTCATGAAATGTGAGTAGCAAAAGTTCCATAAACAGAGAAAAACCACACATACCAAGAGGCAGAACAGGGCAGAAATACCCTCCAAACCTAGAGATCTGACCTGGAATTCTGTCCAAATCCAGCCATAGCCTCAGGCCCACAGTTACACACAATGATAGAATAAAGTGGGTAAAAAAACAAAAAGTAAAAAGCAAAAACCACCGGGAATCTCTATTCTATATCTAAAGCCTCTTAAAAGCATACTAAGGATTCTATACTAGTCAAACAGATAGAGCAAGCTCCTAGGCTAAGGATAGCATATAGTTCTAGACTAAAAACCCAAAATGGCCAATTAAAGTGATCACAAGATTTAAGCGTAAATTCTACCTAATATCCAACCTAACATTCCAGTAACTCGTAAATATATATAATCTAATTAAACTCAGTCTAGAAGGTAAACCATAACCTACCTCGGGGATGAACTGTAAGCACAAACCATCACTCATGTTCCTTCCCCTTTCGAACAACCTCAGATACATACCACACTATGAAGAACATAATCTAGGTGTCAATATGAGAAGAACAACACCCATATTGCGATACGGAAAATCAGTCCAGATCAAAAAAAATGACCCTCGGGGCTCGCACAATAAAACAGAAAACAAAATTCACAATTATGCTTGCGGTGGGTTAAGGGACCCATGCCCAAAGTTTGGGCAAAAACAGAGCTTGTTTTGGGGCCCAAATTAGCCCCAAAGTGCTACTTATTCATGGGTTATAAACGGGAAAAGGTCGAAATTAAAAGCGGAAGCTTACCCCGACCAAGAGAACTACGCTGTGGAGGTGAGTTGCACAAACTCAAGAACTTGCAGCCCCAAGAAAATAGATTTCTACAAGTAATGCCCAAGCTTGAGAATTTACAACAATGGAGTTTTAGCGGGAGAATTACGAGAATAAACACGAAAGGAGGAGAGGGGTGACGAGGGAACTTAGCGGGTGAAGAATACTGAAGCAAGGGAGCTAGAAATTTGAGCTTTGAAGCTCAACTATGGAGTTGTTTGAAATAGTGAAGAAGAAAACAAAGTTGGAGCTTTAAATAGCTGCCAGGGGTCCTTCATCGCGATCGTGAAGGACCCCCCGCGTTCACGAAGAGGAAAGTTGAGTCAGGTCCTAGCCGGCTTCATCGTGAATGCGAAGAGACACCTTCGTAAATGTGATGATTAAGAAACTAGACCATTGCTAATGCGATGAAAGCCTCGCAATCGCGAAGACCAAGATGGTCTGCAATTTAATGCAACAACCAACAATAACACTAAGGCCAAAAATCTTCCGACGGACCCTCAGGAATCATCCGGAACCCCGTGAACACAAACCAACCATGCTACCCTACCATAAATAGCATTTCGTACTCAATGGAATCAACAAAATTCCCAACAGAAATTGTTTTAACTTAAAGTGGACCCCGCACCCAAAACCTACTCAGAACTCAAAACCCAAAAATAAGTCCAGAAGCCCCGAGACCCGAACCAAAGGTTCCCCAAGCCCAAAGTCAACATTACGGAGCTAATGATGCTAACAGAATTTCCATTCGAGGCCGTCTTCTCTGAATGTTGACCAAAGTCAACCCTACCAGCCAAACTGACTTGAAAACCCACAAAGCAACACAAAACAAAATGAAAAGCACTCAGACCCAAACCAATGGTCCCACTAGACCAAAATCCCTATTCCAAAGCCAACAGAACTGTCAGAAATTAATTCTGAGCATATTTACCAAGAAAGTTGACCAAATTCAAAGATTTTCTATGTTCAAGTTCTAAAATAGAGAAGTGGCCATAACAACCTAACGGACGGCCTGGGCACCAAACCGTCAGTCCCGACAAGTCATTTAGCCACTGAGGGAAAGCTCATAACATAGAAAAAGCACGAAAAATGGAAAATTACTTGGAGGGTCATTACAGATATGCCACAACATTTGGATCTTCTAAATAAATGGAGTATTCCAAAAATTCAAACCAATGTTATATACCAAATGGGTACTTTTGAAAAATTAGGCCTCAAACAAGTTGTTAAAACAACTGAAGAAACTTTTACCGCTGATAATGATCATGCTACTTTTAGATTATTATCGGAAAGTGATTTTGCCTCTTATAGGGAAACCCATAGATTCATGCATATAGGGTTAATACAAGTTTCTTTTAAGCCACTTAATTTAAGAGGCTTACTTGAAAGTTTTATAGCAGCTTTAAGGGATGGTCAAAATCACAATTGGAAAAAGTCTCTCATAGGGACTGTACAAACTAATTTAGCTTATGGTCCTGTCTATTTTAATGCTTATCCTAATTTGTAGATATCTTTAAATGATGAAAATTCTTTAAATGCTTTAATATTAAGTATTAAGTTACATGGTTATGATTATATGCCAGGTACGGAAGTAATATGCATACGTTATTGAATTTATTATAAACCTTTATATACTTTAAATCCTATGTGCAAAATAATGGATTTTAAAAATAAAACTATTTTAATAAAAACTAATTTTGGTAGATCAAAAATTATTACTAGAAGACCTATCAAATGGGATGAAATTGATTTTCCCAAAGAATGGATTCTTGAGGAAGCTATCCCTCCTCAAAATAATATTAATAGTGAGGTTACTGAAATTGAACAAACCTCTGATGGAAATGTTAAAATAAGATTTTCTGAATCAAGATCGAAATCTTTTTCTCTTATAAATCGAGCTGATAATATTAGTCTTACATCTAGACTAACTAGATCAACTTCTTCTTATATTTCTCCAATGGATTATATAGTGAATTCTCCATCTAGAGCCTCTACATCTCAAATCAAAGAAAATAATAGAGTTAGCAGTATTAGAATTGATAAGGATAATATAGTAAATGTTATTCCTGATTTGGACCCAACTGAGTTCGAAATGGATTTTCCTACTGGTTTAAAATAAATCAAAATAAAATTGATTTTAGCCTGGGAACACCGGTAAGAAAAAAGATCTCAAATGAGTTCTTTAAACCAAGATGGGACCCTTTTCAAAAATGATTTTTTCAAAATTTTCATAAAGAAGAAAAGAATTTATTCCAAGAAGAATTTTATAAGGATATTTCTAAACAAAATAAAATGATTTCTTTCGTTCCATGGTTTATGACAAAATATGTTAACAATTATATTTCTATGTTAGAAAGAGATTATAAATTAAATAATGGAGAAATCACCAAGTCTTTATTTTGTGATGACCATTTTGGTTATCTTCGCGTTTACGCATTCATTGTACTGTTAGGGCTTTCGGGTAGCGGCCCCAAGTCATTTATGGCTTGCTGGGATTGGTAGTTCAGTGCCCTGGTCATTCGTTTGGTTGTTTTGCCCTTTTGCCTATTTTAGAGCTTTAACTTAGAATATTATTGACTTTAGTCAACAGTCTTAGCTATCGTGCTCAGAATTTAATTTTGACAGTTCTGTTAGCTCCGTAGCATTGATTTTGGTCTAGTTTGACCTTCAGTTGAGGCCCGAGAACTCCCGGTGTGGGTTTTGTGTTGTTTTCTCTATTTTCAGGCCATTTGGAGTTGAAAGTGTAACTTTGGGTGGCTTTCGATGATTGGAGTGTCGGATTCAAAATACGACAATTCCATCAGCTCCGAAATGATGTGTTTGGGTTGGAAAGGTGGTTGGTTCAGGTTCCGGATGAGCCAGACTCATTTCGAGCCTTTGGGTTTTTATTCATTATTGTTGACTTGGGTTAAAATTTCACCGAAATTACCTTGTATGGAAGTTTCATCAATTCTGTTGAGTCCAGAATGGCATTTCCACTCTATTAGCATTATAGGTTTATGAATATCGATTTTCGATTGTGCCCTTTTTCAAAAGCTGCAGAAAATTATTGCAGGTCAGGCCTTCAGCGCCATCGACGCTGGCCTTGAGCGATCACATTCATGCGCATTTCGGCTGGCCAGCACGATAGTGCTGCCTGGGTGCTGTTGGCACTAGCCAATTCCCTGCAACTATATATTTCCTTATTTTTGTTTTTCCAGCTTTATGTCTCCATTTCTCCCAACTCAAAACATTTATACACTCTCCCAAATTTCTCCAAAACTTGTTCTAACCTTGGGTAAATTATTATTCATCATATATCCGTGATTCTCCATTTCTTGGTAAATCATCTTCCCTAGCTTGCTTTCCTTTGTTTTCCTCTAAAATCCACCATTGTTGCTCATACCCAAAGCTTGGAATTTGTTGTAGTGGCTGCCTCCTAGCTCTTGCATGATCGTGGGAATTAAGTATTCTACGTCTTGGCATAAATTCCATCATTTTGGTAAGTAATCCTTGCCTAATTTCCGTTGTTTATTCTTAAAATTCCATCTTTAAACCCCAACTTGAGCGGGATGTTTTGGCGCCCGTCTCTTGGCCAGTTATGCTCAATTTTGGATCATGCCTTCTTGGCATCGTTGTAGTCATCGTGCATCTTTTCATTTTTGGTTTTAGGTTTGGGTCCCCACGGGCCTGCTTTTGACCCGAATTTCAACCTGGCGACAATTGTAGCGATATGGGTATCGTTAGACTTGCCTTGATGTATTATTTATGTTCTTGATAATTTGATCATCGTTCGAGGTTTCTCGATGCGATTCGAGCTTGGATTTTGTGGTCCCAGTAGCTTATCATCGGACGACAGGTAGGTTATGGTCTAAACTCCCTAGACTTAGCATATATCGGATAAAATTGTACTAGCTGGCATCCTTGGGTTGGGTTATTAGGTTGGTACCACAGACCCTGACCTCTTTTCCATGATTTGCGCTCGTCTCTTTTCTCCATTTTATGTAGTATTCTTAGTAGTTAACGTTATCACCCTTATAGTCGTGTGTGGCCTTGTTTTAACTCTAGAACATAGACGGTGGGTTATTCGAGGGTGCTTGTGAGTCTCGGGCATCGTTATCATGATATTATGCTGGATATCTATGCTGTAGAGCGATTGGAGAATGTGCAGGGATGATAGGTTGATTGTGAATTACTGGGCGGCTATTTGTGTTGATCATTCATTTCCATACATTTAAAGAGGATTTATCCATGTTTTACTACGGTTTTGGCTTCGGGCCTAATGGAATTGTTTTCTAAACTTTGCATGACCTCGAGGGCCCATTTTTTATGGAAATGAATTGGAAATAGATTGAATTAACTTGTGGATCTTCTTAGGGTAAAAAAAGGTTAAATTATGATTTCTGTCACCAGTTTTACTATTAATGCTAGACTCGGCAGGGCCGGGGTGCTAGTTGAGTTTCGTACTAAATGGGGATGATTTTTAGCCTCGGTCGGACCGAGCACCTGAGATGACTTTCTACTTTTTAGACACGGTTATGCCTGGGCACCCTTGAAGGGGTTTTTGAGACATTTTTCCCACTACTTTCGTCCTGGACAAGGTCTGGGCATGCATATTTGAGACTGGGTCTCTATCTTGAACCCGGACTTGCTTCCGAATGACATGGACCTTGTCGTTCTGGGCCTGTGACTTTGGGTTGCGTGTGCTGGAGGGAGGATATATGGCAAAGTAGAGGTATACGAGCAGTGTCCTTCTATAAAACCTACCTGCTGGGCCTGATCAGCACCGGATGGGGTATATACAGAGTTTCTATTCCACCCTGAGGTTATCCTGCATCATATCATTCATTGTTTGTGGTTCCACCCTTGTTTGCTAATTGTTGAGTGTACACTCCGGTTGTATGGGTGGATGGAGGGTTTTGTTTTTACTTGTTTGTGTTCCTCGGTTGTATGGGCGACCAAGGGACTGTAGGTAGACTCTTGTTACTTTATCAAGTGTTATCCCCTGTTACGGTTATTCTTATAAAATCATGTACAGCTAAGTTGTTACTTGGATTTAAGATTGGTATGTTTAGTTGAGTTATTGATTCCTGTTTCCGAGCATGCCTATCTTTACTCACTTTTTTCTTTCGTTGTACTTGAGGTTATCAATATACCATCCATTTCTAAAACCTATTATGCATATACTGTTATTGCAAGGATCCCAGGTGCATTATTTCTTACTTTCACCTGTGCTTGTTGTGTATATATTATGCTTGCTATCTTCATATGTTGTTCTGTTGTCTTCCCTCTGGGCTAGATCCTATGTACTTTTCGTTGATTTCTGTGACTACTTGCTTCTATTCTATCTGTTACTATGTTTTTATCTTATATGTGCCCAGTCAGCCTATGATACCTACTGGGTACCTTCTGCTTCGCATTTGCTGCTCATACTATACCTTTCTAGTGTAGATCCTAGTATGGTCCATCGCTGTTAGCTCGTGGAGACTCGTGCGAGGATCTTATTTTGGAATATTCTGGACTGAGGGTGAGCTCTAGGCAACTGGAGCTTAGCTTTTAGTTATCTTTTGATTATGTACTCTATTTCTACTCAGAGACAACTTTGTATATATTGTTTTGGACCCTTGTACTACTTATGTAGATCCAACTCTTATACGTTATGATACCAGATTTTGGGTTTGGTTTAGCTTCTGCATTGTATATATTACTCTTGTTATGTATTTTCTTCATCTCGTTCCCTTGCTTCCGCTTATTAAACTATTCTTCTACTTCCTTTGCTAGATAGTAGCCCATTACTGACCGTTCCGGGCTACGGGGATTGGTTCGCCTATTGAGGGGTTGTAGGTGCCCTCAGGATCAAGAAATAAGGTCATGACAGCTTGGTATCAGCGCTCTAGGTTCACCTGTGTCATCGATATAGGAGCCAATGTCTAGTAGAGTCCTACGGATCGGGGCAGAGATGTCCGTACTCAATTTTTGGTAGGCTACAGTGACATCTTAGGAAAAATTGGACTTTTCTTGTTTCTATCTCTTGCGTAGCATCCTTGAAAGTTTCTTGAAATATAACTTATTCTGGTTCACTCTTCCGCAGATGGATCGTACGAGATCTTTAGCTTCTGGCAGAGGAGAGCCTCCTACCCTTGTGCCTCCGACTCCAGCTAGGGGTTGGGGTGGTCGTAGGGGTAGAGGTAGGGGTCGTGGACGCCCTAGAGAAGCAGCACTAGCTAGAGCTGCTAGCTTTGAGGTAGATCCCGAGTATGACTACGAGCCAGAGTTCGCTCTAGAGCAGTATCATGTGGACTCGGGGGTAGTCCAGGTACCACAACTTCCAGCACCAGTTTCTGTGCCAGCTTCAGCCCCAGCTCAGTCTTCAGATATTAGGGTCTACTTGTTCAGCTATTGGGTATGATTGGAGAGAGACCTTTGGAGATAGCACAGACACCCGCTCAGGGGGCAGCCTTGGGTGTTCAAAGTTTAGTAGCGCAGCCTGCTACTTTGGCTCCCTATATCGAGGTTATTCTTATTCCTTCGGTTTCACAGCCTCTTGCTCCTCGCCCAGCTATGAAAGATGAGGAGCATAAGGCATTGAGTAGGTTCTTGAGATTGGCACCACCGAGGTTTTCTGGTACGTCGGGTCAGGACTCGCATGATTTTATTACTACATGTGAGGAGATGTTGCACCATCTGGGTTTGTTGGAGACTCACAGAGTCGGTTATACCACCTATCAACTCGAGGGTCCAGTGAAGCTATGGTGGAAGGCACAGGTTATTTGCAGATCTTCTACATCACCTCATTTGACCTGGTCTGAGTTCTATGAGGTCTTTATGGCCAAGTTCCTACCTCAGAGTGATCGTGAGCATCAGAGGGAGTAGTTTACTTTGCTTATGCAGGATTCTATAACTCTATCAGAGTATGAGCCCCATTTTCATCAGCTAGCACCATTTGGAGCTATGATCATTCCTACCGAGGCAGATAGGATTCACAGATTTGTATGGAGTTGGAGGCCAGAGATTAGGCAGCCAACTGAGATATTGGTTACCAGTGGTCAGTCATTTTAGGCTATAGCAGACTATGCCCGTACTTTGGAGGACTTACAGTAACATGACCAGGAGGCCAGAGATAAGAGACCTCGACATCAGGGTGGCTACCGTGGTTCCAGACATGGTGGTAGAGGTTAAGGCTAGTAGGGCCGGGGCTATCAGCCATAGTAGCACCAGGGTCAGTCCTGCCGATTGGTTTAGGCTTCACTTCAGACTTCCGGTAGTACCCAGTTTGAGCAGGGTCCGAGCAGCCATCAGGGCTACAATGGTTAGTCTTTGAGGGGTACAATTTCTGGGGCATCAGGCCGTGGTGGCCATACGTGTTCTGCTGGTTCATCTCGATCAAGTAGGTTGTCAGGGGCTTGTTTTACTTGTGCTGTGATTGGTCATTTTGCTAGAGATTTCCCCCAATAAGGTACAGTTTAGCCGACCGAGCCTTTATGAGCAGTTTAACCTCCGGCTAGAGGGGGTAGTGGTCAAGGTAGAGGTGGTGCTCCGCGTGGTAGAGCAAGTGGTAGGGATGGCGGTCAGGCAGGTGAAGGTCGTTGTCAATTCTATGCGGTCCCTGGGAGACCAGAGGCAGAGGCATCGGATGTTGTGATTACAAGTACGATTTTTGTGTTCCATCAGTCTGCTACAACTTTATTTGATCCTAGATCCACTTGTTCATATGTATCTACCTACTTTCTGCCTTGTTTGGGGTTGGCTAGTGAGCCATTCTCTGTTCCTATTTCTGTTTCAACCCCAATAGGAGATTCTTTAGTAGTGGATCGGATTGTTAGATCTTGCATGATATTTGTTGGTGATTTGGAGACTTGGGGTAATTTGATGATCCTTGACATGTTAGATTTTGATGTGATACTAGGCATGGACTGGTTATACCCTCACCGTGTGGTTTTGGATTGTTATACCAAGACCGTCACCATAGCCGTGCCTGGTGTATCCCCGGTTGTGTGGCAGGGTTCTGTTAGCCATGCACTGTCTGGGATCATCTCTTGTCTTTGAGGTAGGAAGTTGATTTCTCATGGGTATTTAGCTTATCTAGCATATGTTCGGGGTGCTAGTACTGACCCTTCATCTCCTGAGTCTGTTTCTGTTGTTAGAGACTTCCTGGATGTGTTTCCTACCGACCTTCCAAGCCTTTCACCTGAGAGAGATATTGATTTTTCCATTGAGTTAGAGCCGGGCACTAGGCCCATTTCTATTCCTCCCTACCGTATGGATCCCGTTGAGTTGAGAGAGCTTAAGGAGAAACTCCAGGATTTGTTAGCTAAGGGGTTCATTAGACTGAGTGTGTCCCCTTGGGGTGCTCCTATCCTCTTCATGAAGAAAAAGGATGGGTCGATGCGGATGTGTATTAACTATTGGTAGTTGAATAAGGTGAGAGTGAAGAATAGGTACCCGATACCGAGGATTGATGACTTGTTTAATCAGCTCCAGGGTTCAGCCATGTTTTTGATGATTGATTTGAGGTCCGTCTACCATCAGTTGAGGATTAGGGCGGAGGACATCCCTAAGACAACATTTAGGACACGTTATGGCCATTATGAGTTCCTGGTGATGTCTTTTGGGTTGACTAATTCCCCCGCAACCTTTATGGATTTGATACATAGGGTGCCTAGCCCGTACTTGGATATGTTCGTGATAGTCTTCATTGATGACATTCTGATATACTCGAGGAGTAGGGACGAGCATTAGCAATATTTGAGGATTGTACTTCAGACTTTGAGAGATCATCAACTTTATGCCAAGTTCTCAAAGTGTGAGTTTTGGCTTGAGTCAGTTGCATTCCTAGGACACATGGTGTCTAAGGATGGGATTAGGGTTGATCCGGGTAAGATTTCTACGGTTCGTGATTGGCCTCGACCTATACTCCTATCGTGGTTCGCAGCTTTGTTGGTTTAGCCTGGTACTACATATGGTTCATTGAGGGATTTTCTTCCATAGAAATACCCTTGACTATGCTGACTAGGAAGGATGTTCCATTTCACTGGTCGGACCAGTGCGAGGATAGCTTTCAGAGGCTTAAGGCCTTATTGACTTCAACTCTAGTTTTGATGTTGTCGGTTGAGGGTCAGAGTGTCTCTGTGCATTGTGATTCTTTAGGGGTTGGTCTTGGTTGTGTGTTGATACAACAGGGTCGAGTGATAGCATATGCGTCGAGACAGCTGAAGATTCACGAGTGCAACTACCCTACTCATGACTTAGATTTGGCGGCAATAGTCTTCGTACTCAAGATCTGGAGGCACTAATTATATGGAGTTCACTATAAGATATTCACTGATCACCATAGTCTTCAGTACATTACGAGTTAGCGGGAGTTGAACTCGAGGCAGATAAAATGGATTGAGCTACTGAAGGACTATGATTTCAATATTCTATACCATCCGGGCAAGGCAAACGTGGTAGTGAATACCTGGAGTCGGAAGGCGGTGAGTATAGGTAGCCTAGCTTCACTTTCAGTTTCTGAGAGACTGTTGGCCTTGGACATCCAGTCCTTGGCTAACCGATTGGTTAGGCTTGACTTGTCGGATCCGAGCAGAGTTCTTGCAAGTGTTGAGGTCCGTTCTACTCTAGTTGATCATATTCAGAGCCAACAGTTTGAGGATCAGAGTTTGTGTGACCTTTATGATTAGGTAGTTCGGGGTGAGGCCAGCCGAGCTACTTTGGGTTCTGATGGTATTCTGAGGTTTGATGGCCGACTTTGTGTTCCAAGGGTTGGTGATTTGATTAAGTTGATACTCTACGAGGAACATTGTTCTAGATACTCCATTCATCCTGGCGCGGCAAATATGTATAGAGACTTGAGGCAACTTTACTGGTGGTATGGTGTGAAGCGGGACGTAGCAGAGTTTGTATCTTGATGCTTGAACTGTCAGCAGGTGAAGTTCGAGCATATGAGACTGGGTGGCTTGATGCAGCGACTTCCCATTCTTGAGTGAAAGTGGGAAGGCATTACTATGGACTTCGTTGTTGGGTTGCCTCATACTTCTCAGGGTTTTGATTCTATTTGAGTGATTGTGGATCGGCTGAGAGGTTAGCTCAGATCTACATTCGCGAGGTTGTTCGGTTGCACGGGGTCCCAGCTTCTATCATTTCAGACCGCGGCACGCAGTCCACATCTACGTTTTGGAGAGCTATACAAAGGGATTTGGGTACGGAGGTTCAATTTAGTACCACCATCCACCCTCAGACAGATGGCCAGTCTGAGAGGACCATTCAGTTCATGGAGGACATGCTTCGAGATTGTGTTCTTGACCTTAGAGGTTTATGGGATAAGTTTGTGCCTTTGGCCGAGTTTTCCTATAATAATAATTTCCATTCGAGAATCGACATGGCAATTTTGAGACTTTTTATGGTAGGCATTGCAGATTGCCGATTGGATGCTTTGATGGCTTGGAGTCCAGACCGTAGAGTACAAATTTGCTTAGAGATTCCTTGGACCGAGTCCATTTGATTTAGGACTGACTTAGAGCAACCCAGAGAAGGCAGAAGAGCTACGCTGATTGTAGACTTCGTTCTTTAGAGTCCAATATTAGTGAATTAGTTTTCCTTCGAGTATCGCCTGTGAAGGGTGTGATGAGATTTGGTCAGTGGGGCAAGCTTATCCCCAGGTTTATTGGGCCGTTTGAGATTCTACAGAGGGTTGGTGGTGTTTCCTACATGTTGGCTTTTCCTCTGATGTTTTCAGTTGTTCACCCAATTTTTCATGTCTCAATATTGCACCAGTATGTGCCAGATGATTCTCATGTGTTGCATTGGGATTCGGTTCAGTTAGATAAGAGTTTATCATTTGTTGAAGAGCCGATAGCTATTCTGTCCAGAGATATCAGGAGATTGAGATCTAGGGAGATTTCGGTTATCAAAGTTCAGTGGAGGCAACATCCGGTCGAGGAGGCTACTTGGGAGTCCGAGAGTGAGTTGCATGCTCAGTATCCGCAATTGTTTAAGCCTTCAGGTACTCTATTCTTCTTGATTTTCGAGGATGAAAGTCTTTTTAGTAGTGGATGTTGTGATGACCCTTCCGGTCATTTTTGTGTTTGTGCATTCATTATACTGTTAGAGTTTTCTTGTAGCGTCCCCAAGTCTTTTATGGCTTCATGGGACCGGTAGTTCGGTGCCCTGGTCGTTCGTTTGGTTGTTTTTCCCTTTTGCCTGTTTAAGATCTTTAACTTAGAATATCATTGACTTTAGTCAACATTCTTAGCTAACGTGCTCGAAATTGAATTCTGACAGTTTCGTTAGCTCCGTAGCATTGAGTTTTGTCTGGTTAGACCATCAGTTGAGGCCTGAGAACTCCTGGTGTTGGTTTTGTATTGTTTTCTCTGTTTTCAGGCCATTTGGAGTTGAAAGGGTAACTTTTGGTGGCTTTCGATGATCGGCGTGTCAGATTCAAAATCCGGCAATTCCATCAGCTCCGGAATGATAAGTTTGGATTGGGAAGGTGGTTGGTTTGGGTTCCGGATAAGCCAGACTCATTTCGAGCCTTTGGGTTCTTATTCGTTAGTTTTGACTTGGGTCAACATTTCTCCGAAACGACCTCGTCTGGAAGTTTCATCAATTCCATTCAGTCTGAAATGTCATTTCCACTCTATTAGTATTATTGGTTTTTGAATATCAGTTTCCGATTGTGCCCAAAATCACTCGTGGAGTTTTTCAAAAGTTGAAGAAAATTGGTGCAGGACAGGCCTTCAGGGCCATCAGTGCTGGCCTAGCGCGATCGCGCTCATGCGTGTTTCGGCTGGCCAGCGCGATAGCGCTTTTTGGGCGCCATTGGCGCTGGCCAATTCCATAGAACTATATATTTCTTTATTTTAGTTTTTCCAGCTTTATGTCTCTATTTCATCCAACTCAAAACATTTTCGATGTAAATGAATTGGAAATAGTTTGACTTAACTTGTGGATCTTCTTGGGGTAAAATAAGGTTAAATTATGATTTCTATCACCAGTTTTACTATTAACACTACACACGGCAGGGCCGGGGTGCTAGTTGAGTTTCTTACTAAATGGGGATGATTTTTAGCCTCGGTCGGACCAAGCACCTGAGATAACTTTTTACTGTTTAGACCCAGTTATACCCAGGCACCCTTGGAGGGGTTTTTGAGAAGATTTTCCCACTACTTTAGTCCTGGACAGGGTCTGGGCATGCATATTCGAGACTGGGTCTCTATTTTGAACCCGGACTTATTTTCGAATGACATGTTTTCATACTGAGTTTTAGTATGGGGTCCGGGACCTCCATGGACCTTGTTGTTCTGGGCCTGGGGCTTTGGGATACGTGTGCCAGAGGAAGGGTATACGAAAGAGTAGAGGTATACGGTGGAGTAGAGGTATACGGGCAATGTCCTTCCATGGAATTATAATACCCTGGAAATCGAACTAGCTGTCTAAGTTTGAAATTCTAAAAAATTTCATGTTTCCAAGAATGATGAGTCCAAACCACGGACCGTGGTCTGAACCATGAGTTGTGGAATATAGTCGTAGGTTGAGCTTGCCAGGTTCAGACTCTGGTCTGAAAACCAAAAATTAGTTCTACAGACCGTAGTTCAATCTACGGGGCCGTCCTGTTAACTCGTGGTACCATACCTGAGGGCTAACTGATTCCCCAGTAACCACGAGTCAAGAACGACCCATGGTTCTTTCTACGGGTCCGTCCTGTTGACCTGTAGACCGCCTTCAGCAGCTTGCTCTTTTGGCCAAGAACGACGGATGGAAACCACGAGCCGTGGTTTGGTCTACGACTCGTGGAACCCATCCGTGGTCCCTTAAAGTCAACTTTTTCCAGCTTTTTCCTAATTATGTCCACCAGGGGTATTTTAGTCATTATCCACCCTTTTAATTCCTAAATGATGTCGTTTTCACTAAGTCTAGAAGATTTTTCACCCTCATTAGCCTAAGTCCCTTCTAAAATCTTCATTCATCTCCCAAAAAGGAAAAGAACTCTCTGAAACTCAAGGTCTCAAGCTCCAAGCTGAAGTCTCCTAGTCTTTTCAATTTCAAGTGGGTTAGCTTGAATAAAGGTATGTAAATATTCAACAATGAGTTCCTTTCACCCTTGTGCCTAAACCTCCCAAATTCTTATTTTGAATTATGAACTTGTGAAATTAGGGTTTTGATCTAAATTGGGGAATCTTATGAAATCAGTTTCTATGCATCAATTCATGGTTTCTCATGGTTAATTTATGATTTGAATAAGATTCCTTAATTGATTTCAAAAGCCCATGCATCAAAATTTATTTCTAGCATGATTCCATTGAATTACATTATTTCAAGTGGAAGTTTACATGTTTAGATAACATGTCTTTATGTATTTATGAAATTACATGCCTAATTCTTCAAGTATGATTTAAGTAAGAAAAGTATGTTTTGAATTATGGCTATGCTAAGCTTCATGAACTTATGATATGAGAATTGCCTGATGCCCGATGTGTTTTCATGCTTTTCAAAAATGATTTGGCATGAGATTGTGCCGCTATGAAAATACGAGCTATATATATATGTTTTGGGAGTAGTATTTAGCACCGAGTGATGAGGGTTCGATTACCCAAGTCCAAAACTACGTTGCCAGCGTAGGTTATGAAATGAAGTGCCCTATGGGCTTATGAGAGTGGTACCACATATAGCGGGCATTAGGACAGCTTTGCCAACTAGGGTTATATAGTTTGGTATGGTGACTCATTCCTTGGCACGGTTCAAGTCAGCTTTGCTAACTAGGGTTATATAGTTAGATTCCATGTAGCTTGCATGGTCTATTGTCGGTTATAACAAACTCCCTTATGAATGTTTTGATTTTTTTAAGCTTATGAAATCTATTTTGAAGTTTTAATTCTCATCTCATGTTTACTATTCAAGTTTTGATATTTACTTGTGATATCCCTTTTATGCATGAACTCAATTTTAAGCATGTTTTAAGCGTGTTTTCAACATGATTATGCATATCTCACATACTCAGTACATCCTATAGTACTGACGCATATTTTGTGCTGCATCCTCTTGATGATGCAGATTCAGGCTCCTTCCCTCAGACACGTGGCTAGAGATTTCAGGCCATTCCCAGTCCGCTTTTGGTGAGTCCTCATAGTCCGAGGGCTAGTCATGATATTAGTTATTTTATGGTTATTTACTTCCGTACTTTGAATTAGCTAGGGTCTTGTCCTAGCAACTCCTTATGTTATGCGTAGAGGCTTTTCAGACATAGACAGTATTCGAGTCTCTTCCTTGGAGTTGTATGTCTTTTGACTCGGTTATCTATATGTTTGATTTTTAATCTTCTTACTATGCTTCCGCTTATCTATTGTTTTTTTGAGTATGCTATGGCCAAGGGTTAATCTAGAGCACTTGTGCTCAAGATCCCGTGTTACATCAAGAGGGTGGCCTCGGGGCGTGATAAACTTGGTATCAGAGCCTCAGGTTTCAAGAGTCCTAGGATGTCAGAAAGCCGCATCGAGTAGAGTCTCCTTCATCTGTGTGAAGCGCGCCACACTTATGAGAGAGAAGCTATGAGATGTCAAAGAAAAACTTCGCTCCTTTCATGAACATATCGCGCGTTAGAGTTTGCTCTAATATCCCTCTAATCCTTACCTTGTACGTTTCAGATTATGCCTCGACGTGCTATGCCTCACCGAGCTACTCAGAATGCTGCTCCTCTAGTTCCGGCCCCCGAGGTCACGAATGAGGAGTTTAGGAATGCCATCCATTTGCTAGCCTAGACCATGGCCGCTCAGTCCAACCAGCCGACTCCTATCCTCGTCTGCCCTCAAGGTGGGGTAGCGACCCGGGTCTGTGATTTTGTCCGAATGAACCCGCCTGAATTTTGGGGTTCGAATATGGGTGAAGACCCGCTTAGCTTTGTTAATGAAGCAAAGAAGATCTTCGATGTAATGCAAGTGGGTGATGTTGATTGTGTGGATCTAGCATCTAATAACCTCAAGGATATGGCTCATATCTGGGTCACGCAATGGAAGAAATCTAGAGCTAGGGACGAGGTCCCTATGACTTGGGAGTGTTTGAGAGGGCCTTTCTTGACTGTTATTTCTCCAAGAGTTAAGGCAAGCAAGGGATGAGGAGTTTGTAAACTTGAGACGGGGGTCGATGTTAATCCAAGAGTATAGTTTGAAGTTTACTCAATTGTCTAGGTATGTCCCATATATGGTAGTTGACCCGCATGATCATATGAGTAAGTTTATCTATGGGGTTTCTGATATGGTGAAGAAGGAGTGTCGGTCCGCTATGTTGTTGAGTGATACAAACATCTCCAGACTCATGACCCATGCTTACAAGATTGAAGGAGACAATCTTAGGGAGATGGCTAGGGAGAACAAAAGAGCCAGATCTGAGGGTTCGGGGTTGAGCTATCAGAAGTTCGGAGGCAGACATCGCTCTTCCTTTCAGCAGAAGTCATCAGGACATGTGCATTCTACTGCCAGTGTTCCTTCTCAGGCTTCCAGGCCCCATCATGATCAGTCCGGTAGAGGTGCTGGTTCTTTTTCTTAGAGTAGTGGTGTAAAGGGGCATTCTTTCCCCGTTTGTACCAAGTGTGGGAAGAATCATCCCGGTGAGTGTTTAGCTGGATCAAATAGTTTCTTTGGGTGTGGTGAGGTTGGCCACAAGATTAGGGATTTCCCTTCGACTAAGAAGGGATAGGGAGTTAGTAGGGCTAAGTCTGCTCCAGCAGCCCCAGGAGGTCGACCAGCCCACTAGGGGACAACTTCTAGTTTTGGTGGTTAGCGCCAGAATAACCTTTATGCTATGTCCTCTCTCCAGGACTAGGAGATCTCGCCTGATGTTGTCACTGGTATGTTTAAAGTCTTCTCTCTAGATGTATATGCTTTGTTGGACCCCGGAGCCTCCCTATCTTTTGTGACCCCTTATGTAGCATGCAAATTTGAAAATTTTCCTGAATTACTTTTAGAAGTCTTTTGTATGTCTACTCCTGTTGGTGAGTTAGTCCTAGCCAAAAGAATCTACCAAAATTGCCCTATGTCAGTACTTCACAGAGTCACTTAAGTGGATTTAGTAGAGTTGGAGATAACTGATTTTGATGTTATTCTTTGTATGGATTAGTTGTATGCTTGTTATGCTTCGATTGATTGTCGTACTCGGGTTGTCAGTTTTAAGTTTCCAAATGAACCTGTCTTAGAATGGCAAGGCAGTCCCCCATCCTTAGATGGTCATTTCATATCTTATCTTAAGGCTAAGAAGATGATTTCTAAGGGTTATGTTTATCATATAGTTCGGGTTGTGGACACGGAGTTTGGAACCCCATCCCTTCAGTCTGTTCCTGTTTTGAATGAGTTCCAAGAAGTTTTTACCAAGGATTTTCCTAGAGTCCCTCCCGAGCGGAAATCGACTTTGGGATAGATCTTTTTCCAGATACGAATCCTATCTCTATCCCTCCCTATTAAATGGCTCCTGTGGAACTTAAGGAATTGAAAGATCAGTTGAAGGATCTTCTTGATAAGGGTTTCATCAGGCCTAGCATTTCTCCATGGGGTGACCCGATTTTGTTTGTTCGGAAGAAAGATGGTTCTATTAGAATATGTATTGACTACCGTCATTTGTAAAGGTCACCAACAAGAATAAGTATCCTATTCCTAGGATTGATGACTTGTTCGATCAGCTTCAGGGTGCTACTTTCTTCTCTAAAATCAACCTTAGATCCGGTTATTATCAGCTTCATGTTCGAGAGTGTGATATTTCAAAGACAACCTTCAGGACTCGGTATGGTCATTATGAATTTGTTGTTATGTCTTTTGGTATAACGAATGCTCCTGTAGATTTTATGGATTTGATAAATCGTGTGTTCAAGCAGTATTTGGATATGTTTGTGATTGTTTTCATTGATGATATCCTTATCTACTCTCTGAGTGAAGAGGAGCATGTGGACCATTTGAGAGTTGTATTGCAAACTCTCAAGGATCGGTAGTTATTTGCTAAGTTTAGCAAGTGTGAGTTCTGGATGCAGTCCGTTGCCTTTCTGGGTCATATTTTGACTAGAGATGGTATTTGGGTTGATTCTCAAAAGATTGAAGCAGTAAAGAACTGGCCTAGACCCACTTTCCCGTTTGATATTCATAGTTTCTTGGGTTTGGCTAGTTACTATGGGATATTTGTGGAAGGATTTTCTTCCATTGTTGCCCCTTTGACTCGATTGACTCAGAAGAAGGTAAAATTTTATTGGTCTGATTTGTGTGATAATAACTTACAGGAATTGAAGACTAGATTGACCACAGCTCCAGTGTTAGCTTTACCCAAGGGCCTAGATGACTTTTTTATGTATTGTGATGCTTCTCGGATTGGTTTGGGTTGTGTTTTGATGGAACGTGGTAAAGTGATTGCTTATGCTTGTAGATAGCTTAAGGTTCATGAGAAGAACTACCCTACTCATAATCTTGAGCTAGCATCCATGGTTTTCTCTTTGAAGATGTGGAGACAGTACTTGTATGGGGTGCACGTGGATGAATTCACCGATCATAAGAGTCTTTAGTATGTGTTCACTCAAAAGGAATTGAATTTGTGACAAAGGAGATGGCTTGAGCTTCTTATGGACTATGGCATGAGTGTGCTTTCGGGTAAGGCAAATGTTATGGCGGATGCACTTAGCAGATTGTCCATGGGTAGTGTGTCTTCTGTTGAAGACGGAAAGAAGGAATTGGTTAAGGAGGTTCATAGGCTTTCCCGGTTGGAAGTTTGCCCTATGAACTCGACCGAAAGTGGGGTTATAGTGACTGAACAGGTCATTACAATTATAGAAATAGATATAGAGAGATAGGAAGAAGCATAAGGAGAGTTGAGAAGAAGAACAGAGTCAATTGACAGAGAATGACAGTTTGGTTTTGATTCTTCACTGCCTTTATTAACATTTCCGATCTGTTTATTTACATTGATAAAAGAGAAATCGTGTGCCAAGTTGTGGCAATGTGACATTTTACCAACTCACGCGCTTTGACAATTGAGATAATTATTTGATGAATGTTGCATAGAAGAACACTCCAAAAGACAAAAAGGGGAGCATATTTGTATGTATCCATGGAGAGAAAGGAATATACCTCTAAAGTCACAACAAAGAAGCAGAGAAAGATATTGGCTTGTTTCATTTGCTATTTTCTCTATTTTATTTTTCTCTGATATTATTTTAGTCATATGGATGTCACGAACCAAAACTTGATCTTGATGGCACCTACTTCCCCCCACGAGATAGGTAAGCCAACCCAACGCAATCAACAAGATAAACAATGATTATGCGGAAGTAATAATAGGAAAAAAAATTAAACTTCAATACTCAAAACTTCAAAAAATCATCCCAACATCTGGTAGTCATAAGGTACAAGACTCCAAAGTAAGGAGTACAATGAATGAGTCCAAAAGTGCCTCAACATGCGAGATAAGAATAAAGATGAAGATAGAGAAAATTTGGTGAAACCACAGATCAACCATTAGCTACCTCAAATCTCGAAAGGAGGATCTATGCACAAAGGGTAATCAATGACCTAGAGCTTCAAACTCAAAACCTGTGCATAAAAGTGCAGAGAAAATAAGTGTTAGTACCAAATTACATGTAAACATTATTGGCGAACCCTAATTCAAAGTGATGGTAAGAACCACGCAAACTCTCACTATTTGTCAATCTACACGAACTGGCAAACGAGAAGGCCACGCCTAAACTAACATATAATAATCATGACAATCAAGTATATAATTCAAATCAGTAACACTATTGCATCTCAAAACTTCAGATGAATCATCTCAGTCAATCACCGATCATACAAAATACTATCCAAGTATCGCACAAATAAAGAAATAAGTGAAATGCATATGTTGTGTATACACTTCCTCCGAGGACCTATAGGAGACTCGTGAGGTCCATATACCTAGAAAGGTGTTCCCTCTAATCCATACAATATTAGAAAAGTGTGCCCTCTGATCCATATAAGATAGTACTGGGAAGGCATGCCACTCCGATCACTGTGTAATGCAAATGTGCATACATGCCACTCCGATCCCAAATATCATACACAATATAAGACAAAACATTTCATATCATGTATTAATTCAATTATCAATCAAAGTCCCCTAAGATTTAAAAAATGGTAAACCTCCCTTTTCGTGATTCCAGTAGTTAAAGTTTCAGTATTTCACCGATTTATTACCATAAGCAGGATCAAAATCTCAAACAAGAGTATAATATCCATCCAACATACGCAAAAAGTCACTATCAGTGCAACTCTCAACTATTATGCTAGCTAATAAGGAAAAATAGTCCAAACGAGTTGATTAATTACTTTTAGCCCTTCACATAACACTAGTACTCGTGTCGTCCCATTTTTCTCGCAAAAGATAGGATTCAACGTGACAACTCTTTTTAGGATAAACTAGTGAAGAGTCACCATCTAACGAATTAAGGTGCTTTAGGAAATCATTCTAACTAATTACAAATAAATTAATTTTAAGATCTTCATCACCAAAAATTAGGTAAGGGTCCAAATTACCTCAAAAGGAAGGTGTTAAGCACCTTTCGAGATCCATAAATGTGGGTTCCTGCCAAATTTATTTAATACGTGAGATTAAGTGATAAAAAAGGGTCAATAAATACATGCGAATAAATACCTTTATTTTAAGAGAAGTTAAACTAAATACCAATTTAATTATTAGTACCATCTAGGCCAATGGGAATAAGCGTGCAAAAATCAATATCAAAACAAATAGAATTGCAGATAAGTAAATAAGAGAATCAGATAAGCAAGAAGACAAAATTAACACCATAATATAAGAAAATACCTAATTACTAAGTGATTTGATTAATACTACCCCAAACATAATATAACACAAGAATTTAACAAAATGAAACTGCAAAGCCTATATGTTAAGGAGTAATCGCTCAACCTCGTGCAATGTCTTAAATAAGACCTCTTTATCAAAGTGCAATGATTATCGAGCTAGAAGTGTATCATGTAGATCACTCCCTACATAAGAGGAAAATAAGTTGGGGAAGTTTTTGTTAACATAACAGGATCACTCCATGCAACATAAATTAATACTTCACAACCAAATTAAGATTTGCTTATATTAATCAGACCCACCTAGGTTGGTTATTAAGGTAATTATTAAACCTAAGAGTGTGCTAAAGAAATGAAAAGACTAAAGAATTCTTAAGATGCCTACCTGTCCCAACTTAATATCCAAGAGGCATTGGACTTTCTAGTTTGGATATGGTCTAGACAAAACAAAAGCCTAAGGTTGATTAATTAGACTCGGGATTAAGCGTCAAACAAAAGAAAGAAGGACTTTAAAGCATATAACACATAAATGGTCTCTAGTTGGCCTCTTATTTAATTAAGAAAATAGGTGGTTAAAATATGCTTCAAAGATTAACATTTTGATTAAACTTTTGAACATGATTTCTAATGATAGAGAAATGCAGAAAATTGATTAATTAAATCTTATAGGGAAAAATATCTATAGGTACACACACTTTGTGTCACACCTCGAGGTTACCCCTTAGACGTAACATGGGACTTGGGATCATAAGTGCCCTAAGCTAACCCTTTGTCATAGCATTCTCAAGCATAAACAAAATATAAGAGGAAGCAAAATAGATAAATCTGGAATCACATAAATGGATAATCAAGTAAAATAGGAATACAAAATCCAGAAAGAGACTCAAAAGTTGTCTATGTCTGAAAAGCCTCTACTCATGACATAAAGAGTTGCTAGGACAAGACCCTAGCTAACTCGAAGTGCGAAAAATAAAATAGCTAACACTGACTAAGAATATAACTAGTCTTCGACCTAAGAGGACTCACCAACAGCTGACAGAGAGTGGCTTGGGAGCTCTAGCCACGGGTCTGAGAAGGGACACCTAAATCTGCATCATCAAAGGATACAACGCAAGATATGCATCAGTACTATGGAATGTACCGAGTATATGAGATATGCATGAACATGACAAAACATGCTAAGTATGCTTCAACGATCAAAATCATGCTTTATAGGTAAAACTGGATGCAACTGACTCTATGAACTATCACAAGCTGAACACATGATCATAAACAAAGAATCTGAAATCTAAATAAGAGTCAAATAAATTTTAAAGCATAAACTATTTCTGAGGGAGGTTCTCTAATCGACATAGACCATGTGAGCTACATGGAATTCGATGTATACGCCCTATCGAGAGGACCCAATATACCTTGCCAGGGTATAAAGGCATGACTGTAGCATGATCACTAAATCTGATGCCCAATAAGGGGACTTATAAACCTACAGGGGTAGGTAGTTCTAGGACTAAGGGTACTCTCACCCTGTCCAACTCGGTGCTAAATACTACTCCCAAAAATATACATATAGCTCATATAATACTGGGGCATATCTGATGCCAAAATTGATCATAACTGAAGACATATCTGATGTTAAGACTGTTTGAAAATCAATAAGACATATCTGATGCCATGCAATTCAAATTCATTCTTTTAAAGACTTAGCATAACTATAATTCAAATCATGCTTTACCTTTCTAATTTCATATTTGAAGAATTAAGCATGCGATTTCATAAACACAAGAAAGGTCATGATATCTAATCATGGAAAATTTCTCTTGAAAACATGTAATTCAATGGGATCATGCTATAAAGCAATTTTAATGCTTGGGATTTTAAAACCAATGGGAGAATCATGATCAAATCATAATTAAGCAATAAGAAGCCATGAACTTAAGCATAAAAACTGATTTCGTAAGTTTTCCCCAATTTAGATCAAAACCCTAAATTCACAAGCTCATAAATCACTTTGGGAATTGGGGGTTTTGGACACAAGGGTGAAAGAAAAACATTGTTGAATACCCACATACCTTGATTGAAGCTAACCCAATTGAATTGAAAAGACTTAGGAGACTTGAACTTGGAGCTTGAGACTTTGAGTTTGGAGAAGAACTTTTCCTTTTTGGGAGAAGAATGAAGTAATGAGAAGGAACTTAGGGTAATGAGGGTGAATACCCTTCTTTAAATAGCCAAAACGACATCATTTAGGAGTTAAAAGGGTGGGTAATGACTAAAATACCCCTGGGATTTAATTAAGAAAAAGTTGGAAAATGGGTTGGATTCAAGAATCACGGGTCGGTTCTACGGGTCATTGTTTGAATCACGACCCATGGTTCCTGACAGGAACTTTAGGCTACAGAAACATTTCTACGAGTAAACAAGACGGACCCATAGAAGGAACAACGGATCGTCATTTTGAGTCATGGTTCCTGGGGACCTAGCTGGTCCTTGGTGAAACCACGAGTCTGGACTACGGTTCATTATTCGGATGATGAGTCATAGAATTGTGTCATCATTTCAGAGGGACTTGCTAACCCTCTGATCTGAGTTCCATGAGTGGACAGGATGGACCCATGGTTTGAACCACGGTCCGTAGAACCAACTCATGGTTCTAGACCAGAGGCCGAATCAATCATAAGGGAATAACAGTTCCATTCCATGACCCATGGTTCGAACCACGGTCCGTGGTTTGTACCCGTCATTCCTGAAACATAAATTTGTTTCTGAAATTTTAACCTGGATAGCTGGTTTGATTTCTGAGGTGTTACAATATCTCTCCCTTGGGATTATTCATCCTCGAATGAAGACTAAAAAAGGTAAAACTAAAGAGAAAATAGCCCAACCAGCAACAGAACATGGAAATCAAAGAGTTAACATGAAAACCAAACTTCTCAACTTGAAAACATGATAAACTAACTTCGTAAAACATGGTTGCATGCCAGGATCATGAGAGAAACTGGTGGAATAGGATCGGAGGAACATACTAAGGATGAAACTATTACCTCAAGAAGGAATGGAATCAGAAGGAAAGAGATGAGGGTACTTGGCTTTCATTGCTGATTCCGCTTCCCAAGTAGCTCCTTCAACAAGCTGATTTCTCCAAAGAACTTTTACCGAAGTGACTTCTTTGTTCCTCAACCTCCGAATCTGACGATCAAGGATTTCTACTGGGACCACCTCATAGGTAAGATTATCCTTCACACCTACATCCTCCAAAGGAACAATCAAGGTCGGATCACCAACACACTTCTTCAATAAGGAAACATGGAAAACTGGATGAACCGCTTCTAAATCCGATGGCAAATCCAACTAATAAGCAACCTTACCAACCTTTCTCAGAATACGATAAGGACCTACAAAATGGGGACTAAGATTTCCTTTATTCCCGAATCTCATCACACCCTTCATGGGTGACACCTTTAGAAAACCCAATCATCAACTTCAAATTCTAATTCCCTTCTTCTCCTATCTGCGTATGATTTCTGTCGACTTTGAGCGGTTTTCATCCTCTCCCTAATAAGCTGGACCTTCTCCATGGTCTCGTGCACCAAATCTGGGCCAATCAAAGCTGCCTCACCTACCTCAAACCAACCAATAGGATATCTAAATCTCCGACCATAAAGTGCCTCATAAAGAGCCATCTGGATGCTAGAGTGAAAGATGTTGTTGTAGGAAAACTTGATAAGAGGTAAGTGATCATCCCAATTACCTGTGAAATCAATCACGCAAGATCTCAACGTATTCTCTAAAGTATGAATAGTACACTCTGCCTGGCCATCTATCTGAGTGTGAAAAGCTATGCTAAGCTTCACTTGAGTACCAAAACCTCTCTGAAATGATATCCAAAACTGAAAAGTAAACTGAGTACCCCTATCTGAAATGATGGATAAAGGAACACCATGCAATCGAACTATCTCCCTGATGTAGAGTTTGGCATAGTCGTCTGCGGAATCCGTAGTCTTAACAACCAAGAAATGGGATGATTTAGTCATCCAGTCGACAATCACCCAAATTGAATCATGTTGCCTTCGAGTACGAGGGAAACCTGTAATGAAGTCTATATTGATCGCTTCCCACTTCCAAGTGGGAAGGTCAATATCCTGAATCATGCCACCCGATTGTTGGTGCTCTACTTTCACTTGCTGATAGTTGGGACACTTAGCCACAAAACTAGCTATGTCTCTATTCATACCATTCCACTAAAAGACTTCCCGTAGATCACAGTACATCTTGGTGGCACCGGGGTGGATGGAATATCTAGAACTATGAGCCTTAGTTAAAATCTACTGGGGTAACCCATCTACATCTGGCACACATAGTCAACCCTGATAGCAAAGCATACCATCTCCCCCTTGGGAGAACACCTCAACTCCTTGTTGATGAACTGCACCCTTAAGCTGAAGTAAAATGGGATCACTATCTTGCTTTGCCTTCACTTATGCTACCAAGGATGATTCAGAACCATTCTGAACAATAACACCACCTTCTGTCGAGTCCATAAGGCGAACTCCCAACCGAGCTAGCCTATGAACCTTCTTAACCAATTTCTTCTTCCTTTCTTTGACTGAAGACACACTACCCATCAACAATCTACTAAGTGCACCCGCCACAACATTAGCCTTACCCGGATGGTAAAGCACACTCATGTCATAATCCTTAAGGAGATCAAGCCATCTTCTTTGTCGCAAATTCAATTCCTTCTGAGTGAACACATACTGAAGACTCTTATGATTGGTGAATACATCCACATGCACACCATACAAGTAATGTCTCTAAATCTTCAAAGCAAAGACCACGGCTGCAAACTCAAGATCATGAGTAGGATAGTTCTTCTCATGAGTCTTAAGCTATCTGAAAGCATAAGCAATCACTTACCACACTGCATCAAAATACAATCCAAACCAATCCTAGAAGCATCACAATATATAACAAAATCATCTAGGCCCTCGGGTAGAGCTAACACTGGAGCTGTTGTCAATCTAGTCTTCAATTTCTGAAAGTTCTTCTCACACAAGTCGGACCACTGAAATTTTACCTTCTGCTGAGTCAATTGCGTCAAAGGGGCAGGAATGGAAGAAAATCATTCCACAAACCTCCTGTAGTAGCCATACAAACCCAAAAAGCTTCTAATATCAGACAGGGAAGTGGGTCTAGGCCAATTTTTTACCGCCTCAATCTTTTGAGAATCAACTCAAATACCATCTTTAGTCGCAATATGACCCAGAAAAGCAACAGACTGCATCCAGAACTCACACTTGCTAAACTTAGCAAATAACTGTCGGTCCTTGAGAGTTTACAACACGACTTTCAAATGGTCCACATGCTCTTTCTCACTCCGAGAGTAGATGAGGATATCATAAATGAAAACAATCACAAACATATCCAAATACTGCTTGAACAAACAATTCATCGAATCCATAAAAGTTGCAGGAACATTTGTTAGACCAAAAGACATCACAACAAATTCATAATGACCATACCGAGTACTGAAGGATGTCTTCAGAATATAACACTCTCTAACACGAAGCTGATGATAACCTGATCTAAGGAAAATTTTGGAGAAGAAAGTAGCACCCTGAAGATGATCGAACAAGTCATCAATTCTAGGAATGGGATACTTATTCTTGATTGTGGCCTTGTTTAATTGGCAGTAATCAATACATATTCTAAGAGAGACATCTTTCTTTCGAACGAATAAGATGGGAGCACTCCATGGAGAAATACTAGGCCTGATGAAACCCTTATCAAGAAGATCCTTCAACTCCTTAAGTTCAGCGGGAGCCATCCTATAGGGAGGAATAGAGATGGGATTCATATTTGGAAGAAGATCTATCCCAAAGTCGATCTCCCACTCGGGAGGGACTCTGGGATAATCCTTGGGAAACACTTCTAGAAACTCATTCACAATAGGAACAGACTCAAGGGATGGGGTTTCGGACTCTGTGTCCATAACCCGCACTATGTGATAAACATATCCCTTTGAAATAATCTTCCTAGCCTTAAGATAAGATATGAAATGACCTTTCGAGGAAAGGGGACTACTTTTCCAATCTAAAATGGGTTTATTTGGAAACTTGAAACTAACAACCCGAGTACGATAATCAAAAGAAGCATAACAAGCATGTAGCCAATCCATACCAAGAATAACATCAAAATTTGTCATCTTCAACTCTAATAGATCCGCTGAAGTGACTCTATGAAGGACTGAGATAGAGAAATTTTGGTAGATCCTTTTGGCTAAGACTTACTCACCAATAGGAGTGGAGACACAAAAGGGTTCTAAAAGCAATTCAGGACATACTTCCAATTTACATGCTATATAAGGGGTCACAAAAGATAAGGAGGCACTGGAGTCTAACAAAGCATACACATCAAAAGAGAAGGCTTTCAACATACTAGTAACAACATCTGGGGAACCCTCCTGATCCTGATCCTGATGAGAGGACATAGCATAAAGGTGGTTCTGACGCTGACCACCAGAACTAAAAGTTGTGCCCTGCTGGGCTGGTCGACCTACTGGGGCTGCTGGAGCAGACTGAAATCTCTGATACGATGTCCAGTCTGACCACAACAAAAACAACCCTCCCTACCAGCCAAACACTAACCGGGTTGATTCTTCCCACACTTGGCACAAACGGGAAAAGAAGGCCCCTTTTCCCTACTTCCCTGATAATAAGAGCCTGCACCTCTACCAGACTAATCATGATGAGTCCTGGAGGCATGATAAGGAGTACTGGTCAAAGAATGCACGAGTCTTGATGACCTCTTCTGAAAGGAAGAACAATGTCCGCCTCAATACTTCCGATGGCCAAAACGTGAACCCTCGAATCTAGTCCTCTTGTTCTCCCTAGCCATCTCTCTAAGCATGTCTCCCTCGATCTGGTGAGCATAGGTCATGAGTCTGGAAATGTTCATATCACTCAACAGCATAGCATACCTACACTCTTTTTTCACCAAATCTGAAACTCCATAGATAAACTTACTCATTTTGTCATGCGGGTCCACTACCATAGATGGGGCATACCTGGACAACTGAGTGAACTTGAACCTGTACTCCTGAACAGTCATAGACCCCTGTCTCAAGTTCACAAACTCCTCAGTCTTCACTTGCCTCAACTCTCGGGGAAAGAACCGGTCGAGGAAAGCCCTCTCAAAACACTCCCTAGTCATAGGGACCACATCCCTAGCTCTAGCCTCCTTCCATTAGGTAAAGAAGATATGAGCTACATCCTTCAGTTGGTAGGATGCAAGCTCCACACAATCAACACCAACCACTTGCATAACATCAAATATCTTCTTCACTTTATTAATAAAGTTAAGTGGTTCCTCACTCATTTTCGAACCCCAAAATTTGGATGGGTTCATTCGGACAAAATCACGAACCCGGGCAGCTACCCAACCTTGAGGGTGGACTGGGATAGGAGCTGGCTGGTTGGCCTTGGCGTCTAAGGTCTGGGCTAGCAAATGGATGGCGTTCCTAAGCTCTTCAGTCGTGACCTCAGGGGTCGAAACTGGAGGAGTGACATTTCGAGCGGCTCGGTGAGGTATAGCACATTGAGGCATGATCTGAAATGTACAAGGTAAGGATTAGAGGAACATTAAAGTTAATCTCTATCGCATGAATGATCATGAAAGAAGTGAAGTTTTCTAAGACACCTCATAGCTTCCCTCTCATATGTGTGGCGCGCTTCAGACACATGAAAAAGACTCTACTCAATGCGGCTTTCAGACATCCTATGACTCTTGAACCTGAGGCTCTGATACTAAGTTTGTCACGCCCCGAGGTTACCCCCTAGATGTAACATGGGACTTGGGACCATAAGTTCCCCAAGCTAACCCTTGGTCATAGCATTCTCAAGCATAACAAAAGATAAGCGGAAGCATAATAGATAAATCCGGAATCACATAAATGGATAATTGAGTCATCATTTCAGAGGGAGTTGCCAACCCTCTGATCTGAGTTCCACGAGTGGACAGGATGGACCCGTGGTTTGAACCACGATCCATAGAACCAACTCGTGGTTCTAGACCAGAGGCCGAATCAATCAAATGGGAATCACGGTTCCATTCCACGATCCATGGTTTGAACCACGTTCCGTGGTTTGGACCCGTCATTCCTGAAATATGATTTTTTTTCCTGAGATTTTAACCTGGATAGCTGGTTTGATTTCTAAGGTGTTACACTTTGCCATCCTTGAACAAATAACCATCAATCATTTGAAAATGTTTCACATGCTTCCCTTGACCAAATTCATAACAAACTTCCTTGAAGTTGGAATCCTTAGAGTAGAACTTCTGTAGGCTTTCAAATCCCATCAGTCTAGAAGTCAAGGTATTAACCAATACGAACCTTCTAGACAAAGCATCGACAACCACATTTTCTTTCCCTTTATTGTAGTGGATCACATAAGGAAATTTTTCAATGAACTCCACCCACTTAGCATGGTGCTTGTTCAACTTTGATTGGCTCTTTAGATGCTTCAATGACTCATGATCAATCCTTATCACAAACTCTTCATGCCATTGTTGCCAATGAGCTAACACTCGCACAAGTGCATACAACTCCTTGTCATATGTTGAGTAGTTCAAAGAATCCCCCTTTATCTTTTCAATAAAGTAGGCCAAAGGTTTCCCTTCTTGCATCAATACCCAACTAATGCCAACATCCGAAGCATCACACTCAATTTCAAAGGCTTTATCAAAGTCGAGAAGTTGTAGCAAAGGAGAAGTGCTCAACATAGACTTCAACTCACAAAAGGCTTTCTTTTGAACATCTACCCAAATAAAGGGTGTGTCCTTTTTGCTCAATTCAGTTAGAGGGGAAGCAATAGTGCTAAAGCCTTTCACAAAGCGTCGATAGAAACTTGCCAACCCATGGAAACTCCTTACTTTGGTTGCATTAGTAGGAGTTGTACAAGATCTAATGGACTCTATATTTTCTTCATCCATCTCTACACTATTGGAACTCACCACGAACCCCAAGAACACCACATTCTCAACATAAAATGAATACTTTTTGAGATTTACAAAGAGCCTTTTATGTAGCAGAACATCAAATACTTGCCTCAAAAGGCCAACATGTTCCTTAGTGGTTCTACTATAGACAAGTATGTCATCAAATAAATGACTACAAACATGTTGATGAAGGGCTTCAACACATGGTTCATCAACCTCATAAAAGTGCTAGAGGCATTAGTCAAGCCAAAAGGCATAACTAGCCACTCATACAAACCAAACTTGGTTTTGAAGGCCATCTTCCATTCATCACCCGGGTTCATTCAAATTTGGTGATAGCCACTTCGAAGGTCAATCTTTGAAAATACACTTGAGCCACAAAGCTCATCCAACATGTAATCAAGCCTAGGAATAAGATGTTGATATCCGTTATTTTGTTGATGGCTCTTCAATCAATACACATCCTCCAAGAGCCATCCTTTTTGGGAACAAGGATCACCACTACGCCACAAGGACTAAGACTTTCTTTGACAAGTCCCTTTTGAAGGAGTTCATCAATTTGCTTTTGTAACTCCTTAGTCTCCTCCGGATTGCTTCTATATACCGGACAATTTGGAATTTAGGATCCGAGCACAAAATTAATTTGATACTCAATACCCCTCAAGGGTGGCAATCCATTGGGCATCTCCTCGGGAAATAAACCCTCATATTCCTGCAAAAGAGAAGACACGATACTAGACAAAGTACTAGTATCTTTGTTAGCATGCAATAATAGATTCGTGTTAACAAGGCACACTAGAAAGCATTCCTCATCAACATCTTTCAAATATTTTCTCGGCTTAGCTATCATACACATCTTGTTCTTCCTTTTAGCTAAGCCTGCTCTTTTTTCTTGCACAAATGTGGAGTTTTCACTAACATCCTCCACCACCTTCATTTTCTCCCGAAGCTCCTTCATGACTCGGTAATCTTCACTAACTTAGTAGGGAGTTAAGGGAGCAAGAGATAACATTCTACCACTAAATACAAATGAATACTTGTTGGTTCTCCCTTGATTTACAACATCCCTATTAAAGGTCTTCCAAGCAAGATATGACTTGCTAACATAGGTACAATATCACAGAGAACTTCATCTTGATATTTACCAATGCTAAATTTGATACTTACTTGCTTTAGGACCGTCATTTTTCCACTTTTATTGAGCCATTGAAGCTTGTAAGTACTAGGATGCTTTTTGGTAGGACGTTTATTTCGCTCCACCAAAGTATCGCTCACCACATTAGTGCAACTCCCACTATAAATGATCAAGGCACAAATCTTGTCTACGATCTTTCAACTAGCATGAAACAAGTTTTACCGTTGATCAAGCTCCTCTTTAGCAATTTCTCGTATGATTTGCCTCACAACACAAGACAAGTTTGTGTCAAGGGCAATGGCTCATTATCATCACATTCTAGAGGCACCTTTGTATTCATAAGACAAGCAAAGTTTGGCCTCTCTTCTATCCTCTCATCATCATTATTCAAAGGTGTTTCATCATCATCACCTTTGGGTTCATCATCTCCACTCTCTTCACCACACTCTTCATCTTCTTTGGTATGGTACCCATCATTGTAAGCCACAATCATTTGGTTAGGGCACTCACTAGCAATATGTCCCCTTTCTTGATATCTAAAGCATTGAATAGTAGCAGGATGAGGAAAGTTGGGTTTTGATTAGTTACCTTCCTTAGCCTTGTCATTCCACTTTGGCTGGTCAACCTTCACTTGAGTAGCTTGACCACTACCCTTTGTGTAATTCCGAGTGGTAGAAGACTTTCACTTTTCATTGCTCTTGTTCCATGAGGAAGTTGTAGTACCCTTGCCTTTGAATGAATTTTCATTGTTCAAGTCAATCTCTACCTCGGTAGCATCATGAAGGCTTCCTCCAAGATAGTATAGTGTTTGAGTTGCATTGGCTTTGAGATGCCTTGCTTTAAGTTGGTGACAAACTGTATCACCATGTTCAACATTGATTAATCAAGATTAGACTCCATTCTCAAACTTTTGAACTCATCATAATACTCCTCAACACTTTTAGTTCCTTGTCGAAGAATGTACACCTTCTTGAGAACTTCTTGATGATAAGTAGGTGTGACATACCTCACTTCTATGAGTGCTAGCAACTATTTCCATGTAGGCAAATCATGAACGAGATCTTGGTATCATTATCTCACTTTGGAATCCTACCATGTGGATGCATATCGCTCGAATAGAATAATGGAATACTTGTCTTTCAAGGCATTCAAAATGTTTTTGGTGAGAAAAATCCTTTCACTTTATAGCCTCGATTCAAGGAATTTTTCCAGATCACTACTACCTTAGAAGGTTGGAAGAGTAACCTTGATGGTATTCAATCCCCTATCATGGTTACCACAATCTCCTTGACGATAACCATATCTATCATCATAGTGACCACCATATCTATCACCTCGATTACCATAATGATCACCATTGCGATCATTATACCATTCACCTTGATCTCCATTGCATTTCCATCTTGGACCTTGATTCCGACCATAACCCTCAGGTTGCACTCTATCTCTCGGTGCACCATAACCTTATCTTCCACTATATTGAGGTCCATCATAGTTCCTATTAGCATGTATTTCCTCATACTCTTCACAGAGTGGATTGTGGTGGCTATCTTGGTAAGGCTCTTGGTTTTGGTTATGTGGTACATACAAGTTAGAATGTGATGTATTTCAAAGTGGAGTTCAATTTTGGTTTGATATAAAAGGATGTTCCTATTTTAGCGGGTAATTTGAATGAGTGGAGCTTTGTCTAACATTGTTCAGATAGTTAGACATTTGGAAATAAGGTTGTTGGATTTGTGGGGTGGGGCTGGGATTGTTTCGGGGGTTGCATATTTCACGTGCATGCCCTGGGGTAATCGTCATTGAGGAACTCATGTTCCTATTTGATCTCGACCTATTAGTGGTATGAGGTGAGTCCTCCCGATTAGGACTCTCAACAATCACCATCCTATCCTCCATAAGATCCATCCTTTCATTCACATCTGTAATCTTTCCATTTATCTCCGATGATTGCATTGTGATTGAGGCAAATACCGCCTCAACACTAAAAGAACCCTGTCCTTAATAAGCATAATCAAGTTCTTTAGACATTGTACTTGCAGAATTCAACAAACGAGATTAGTAGTAAAGGTCCCTCACACCTCTCGTATGTGAACGCTCAACTTACCATCTATTCGTTTTCCCAAGATTGATAGTGAACTCCCTTTGCTCAACCAAGTCACAAAGTCACCTATCCTTTGTGGAGGAATGGATTCTTATTACTCGAAAGAAGGATGACTCAAAATAAAACGGACGGAGTGAAGAAGGTTTCCAACAAATGCTTAAACGATAAAAGCTTCACAAGTACTTGGTACGAAATGAAACGGACACAAGAGATCTAGTGACAACTAAGTACACCAAATACTTGTTGTTAATTAGTCTTAGGATTTCTAGATGATAGGAGAATCAAATAAATGAAACTAAGAAGAAAGAACCTGAGATTTGTTGGAGAAAATTGGTTTTGCAACTTTTAGTTCGTGCCAAGGTAGATGCGGTTCGCAAAAGGAAGAGTGCCAAACACACCTCAACTTCGCATGACCAAACAGATTGCAAACCTGCCTAGGGCAAAGTGCTGGTGAAAAAGGCAAAAGGAAGAGTGCCCAACGCACCTGCTCCGCACCTGCCCTAGGCAGAACACCTGTAGCTTCTGCTTTTGTACTAGTTTTTTTGATTTTTGTACTTTTTCCTCTTAGTACTTGCCCTTTTTAGTAAATTCTCTTTTGTACTAACACAAGTACTCTTTTCTTTACTTCTTTTGTGGATCAAACACCTTTAATTCACCTTCTTCTTCAACAACACCTTGAAGAACACCAAGAACAACTTATGAATTTCAAATTTCTAACTCTCTCAATTTAATTCGAATTGACTCCAAATTTGAAACGTAGCCTCTCCTCGATATAGAGAACAAAGCCCGGTACAAAGTAGAATCAATTCAATCCAAATTTAAGAGACCCATTTTGTGTTCGTCAAGCTCTTCAAACTTTAAAAATGGTGAATCCTTCAAACCTCAACCAAATTCTTCCAAATTTGAGATTCAAGCTCCTTATTACTAGGAGATCAAATCCCAAAAGGTTCTGAAGTCTCAAATCAACCCAGATCTTTGAAACCCTTGAATTTGTTCTTCAAGCTTCTTCACTCAACAATGGTGAAATCTTTAATTCAACTCCAAAAAGGCTCAAATCTCAGATCTAGACTAAATTGATGCTAGAGAACATGATTCTAGTATCAGAAACTCAAACAAACATACGATCAAACAATTTTTTTGGTGAAATTTTCTAAAAATGTTTTTCCTTAATTTTTTTGAAATTTTTAGATTTATGAACCTAAGATTAAGAATTGTGGGAACAATCCTTTATCCTAAGCTCTGATACTAAATGATAAGATCTCAATTAGGAAGACTAATCAAAATCCAAATGTGGAAATAAAATAAATAAAAGATATGCGAATTAAAGATAATTAACCAAGTTTATAGGTAACACGGGACTTTATACCCTCACCTCCCAATTGAACTTAATCAACCAACAATAATCCAACTCAATCAAACAAAACCAAAACCAATTGAATCCACAAATGGATGACTCTATATGATTAATCAAGCAAAAGAAGTTAACAAGCAATCAAAGGAATCCACCCTTAATCACTCAACTACCTATTAGGAATCCACCCAATAGATTTCTACAACTAGAGACTAGATTGGGAAATCCACCCAAAACTACAAGCTAACAATAGCAACTAGAATATTTCAAAGCAATTCAATATTCATCAAAATCTAAGGAATGGAAATAACTAAGGCATGTATTTATAGTGTTTGCCTTGTACAATTAAAGGCCCAAAAGTGACCTTGTAAGACTCTAATTTGGCACATAATGGGTCTGGTTTGAACAGATGTGCCAAGCACACAAGGAGAAGCGCCCAACGCACAGGGTGTGCGAAGTTGCTGTGTCAAATGCACCAGGGGTTGTGCGTGTCTCCCCTAGGTTGCACCTCTAGGCAGAATCACTGTTAGCCTCTTCTTTGTTCCATTCAATCATCCACAAGTTGTAGATCCTTGATCTATGCTCCTCAATATTCTCCAAAGCCTCTTTCTTCATGAATATAACTTGTAAGGCTTGAAGTTGTTTAGCTTGGCTCCTAGTGAATGGTCTCATAGGGGTTGTGCCAGGTGATATTATATCAAAGAAGAGTTGTCAAAGAGCATATCTCAATCATTCAACAACTAAGGAGCTAAGGGAAGAGAACTCCTATTTATATCTATTATATCAAGGCCCAAAAGTGACATTGGAAGACTTCAAATTAGGCCCATGAATGATGGACTACGATGTTAGGTGCATTTGAGGTGATAAATGCACCCTGCATTATGTTGGTTGCACATGGGTCGCACATCATAAGTGAAGTGAGGTGCTAAATGCACCTGCATTGTGCTGGTCGGAAATGGCTACACACACCTCTGGCAGCAACCATCTTCATGCTGTCTTCTCCCTCTTGCTTCTAAGCAATCATCCAAATATGGAATTGCTTTATTTAGAGTGTAATAAGGCTCTTCCAAGCTCCCTTTTATGCTTCAACGGTGAGTGTAGCTTGGATCTTCCTCTCTAGACCTTGAAGTATAAGCCTAGCATGACCATCACCAGGCGATATCATATCATCCCGCAAGATTGTTTGCTATAAAATTATTCATGTTGTCAAGTGATCGATAGAAGCTTTGCAAGAGCACCCTATCCGGTAGCTCATGATTTGGACATACCAACATTTTTTTCTTGAACCTCTACTACACCTCGTGCAAAGGTTTCTCTGACAATTGACGAAAGATTATGATTTCATCACATAGTTGCAACATTCACAAAGGTGGGAAGAACCGGTCTAAGAAGGACTTGACTAAACCATTCTATGAGGTGATAGAGCCTTCGAGTAGCTCTTCTAACAAAGCCGTTGCCTCTTCCGTGTGAGAGAATGGAAATAGTCTTAGTTAAATTGACTTTTGACTATTATAATGGATGCTAAAAGGCTGGCAAATCTCATTAAAATTTTGAATATGCTGATTCTCACCCTCTTTGACAAGATCTCTATACAAGCCCTTCATTTGAATCAAATGTAGCATAGTGCTTGTCACATGAAAGACTGCATTACAAATGGTGGGAGGTAAACGAATGGCATCCGCTGCTCCATGTACTATAGGTTCATCCTCCATATCCATAAAACCATCTATGCCACCTTGTTTGCTAGCGTGACTCATGTTTGACCTATTAGCAACACAAAAACAACAAACACGTAAAAGGAAAACAAGATGAAAAACTTATGCTAATCAACAAAAGATGGCAATCAAAAACCAATTCCCTACAATGGTGCCATTTTTGATAATATCCAAAACAACTCTCCAATTAGGGAGGTGGCTATGGTTGTTGCAAAACAATTTCCCAACAAGAGTTGGAGTCGAATCCACGAGGACTGGAGTAGATATTTACCAAAATCATAAATTAATTTGCACAAGCATGCATATTGTCTAAACAATAAAAGTAAATAGGGGAAGAGTTTAAACAAGTATTTGACTTAGTATGCAAGACAACAAGTAACAAAATTTTTAACTATCAAGGACGGAGAGACTAAGGGTGTGCTTCCGATGGGGTCATACATTGAAATTAATATTAACTACTTACCTTATTCTCAATTGGAGTATGGGTAGCCTTGGTTAAAGATACATTCAATTATTTCTCAACCAATCAAACATGTATAAGCCTTGGAATCTTTCAAACCCCAAAGCTTAGAAACAAATCAACCAAATGTTTTAAGTGGGTTGAGTTATTTCTAGCCTCACCCTTAGATGAGAAATTCTTAAGTTGAGCTATTTCTAGCCTCAACTATTGATAGAATTCTCAAATCCTTACTAGGAATCCTTACCCAATTATAGAACTTATTTCTCAAGCAAGAACATAATTAGAAAGCTAAATTAATGTTTGCAACAATCAATTATTTAATTAAAACTTGGAAGATTCACTAGACTCACACATAATAATCAATTATAAGCACAAATAATTAATACCCAATCCCAATTTCAAACACTCATCATTGCACACACCCCTAGAAAGGAATTTAGCTCCTCATAGTGAAGGAAAAAGAAAATATACCAAGTGGGTAATCATCTATTCCATTCGTATTCATAAACTATCTTCAATTCCAAGCGTAGAGTTGTTAACAATGGAGTTTTCTCACAAATTTCAAGAAAGAAGAAGCTCTAAAATGTACTACAAAGGGTACTCTATGAACAATATACCAATTGAGGAAAAACTCAATGTAAATTCCTTGCATAGATCCCAAAAAGAGTCTTGAAGCTTCCCAATTACGCAATAGCTTTTCTGGACCATTTTTCCCTTCGAGTCACTTGCGACTCCATCTATGCTATCACCTGCGATCACCCTTGATGACTTGTGGCATGCAGGTACCAAGTCTTATAGGCAGTGTGAAACTCTCACATGTAACTCCATCTACACGGGCACCTGCGACCACCCATGATGACCTGTGGCACGCAGGTGCCTAAGATTCTGGGCAAAATTCCATGTGCTTCATGCATTGGCACCTGCAAAATGCAGGTGCCCTCTTGCAACATGCAAATCTCATCACACATTCCCGGAAAAAGTCTTTTCTCTCGATCATCTCTTGACTTAGCTTCTTTTTAGAGTCCATTTGGGTTCAAATCCTATTTTATATCAATACTCAAGAATATCTGCATATAAGAGAATAAAAGCATTAAATTCTTCTAAATAGCATCAAACCCATAAAATAACTCATGATTAAGAGCTAAATAAGTTGGTAGATTACCAACTTATCACTGCTTAACCTTATGTCTGCATGTTATAGAGATTACCAAGAGCCAAGTAGAGTGTTCTCTTTAACTTCACAAAAAGAGCCAAGAAAGCTAGAGTTAGATGAAGTTATAGCCATACGGGCTAAAATTGGGCAGCTTACCTGCTTAGTGAAGAAATATCTGATAGCCTAAAGGTGAAATAAAGTACAGCAGGTTCAAGCAACTAGTATTATGTGTGTATTATTTGGTGAAAAACAAGAGAAAATGGCTGAAAAATTCGTGAAGGGAGCAATATATATGCCTGGCCGCAGGCCGGCGCCATTGGTGCTGGCCAGATGCTATAGCACTGAAGGCAGGCAGGAACTGAGGCGCCATCGCGCTAAAGGGGCACCATCGCGCTGGCATGCAAGATCTGGATGGGTGCCATCACGCAGGAGGGAAGCCACAAGAAGAGCACGATCGCAGTGCCTGGGCATCATTGGCGCTGAAGGCCCTCTGCAAATGAAAACTAGCAAAACTCAAAACTTCTAAGAGTGGAAATAACGTTTCAGACTCAATAGAATTGATGAAACTGCCATACGAGGTCATTTCAAAGAAATATTGACCCAAGGCAACACTAACCAAAATCAACCAAACATCCAAAATAAGCCCGACTCACCCGAGACTCAAACTAACTACCTACCTAACCCAAACTCAATATTCCGAAGCTGATAGAACTGTCGGATTTCAAATCTGATGCTCCGATCATTAAAAGTTGACCAAAGTCGAATTTCAAACTCCAAATGGCCTAAAAATAGAAAAGGTAACACAAAACCACACTGAAAGTCCTCAGGCCTCGAATGAAGGTACTTCTAGACCAAACTCCACGTTTCAAAGCTAACGAATCTGTCGGAATTTGATTCTGACCATGTTAGCTAAGAATGGTGCCTAAAGTCAACAATTTCCTAAGTTAAAGATCTAAAACAGGGAAACGACCATAAAAACCAAACGAACAGCCAGGGTACCAAACCACTGGTCCCAACAAGCCATAAATGATTTGAGGACGCTACAGGTAAGCTCTGACATTACAAAGAAAGCATAAATACGGGAATGACTGGAAGGGTCATTACATCATCCACTACTAAAAAGGACTTTTGTCCTCAAAAGTCAAGAACAAAGAAGTACCTGAAGGTTCAAACAACTTCGAATACTGAGCCCGCATCTCTCTCTCAGTCTCCCAGGTAGCCTTTTCAACTAGATGGTGGCTCCAATAAACCTTAAAAACCAAAATCTCCCGAGATGTCAACCTCCTTACATCTCTAGTTAGAATAGCAATCAGCTCCTCAATGAAGGCCAAACACTCATCCAACTGAACCGAATCCCACTGCATACATGAGACTCATCTGGAACATACCATCACAACATCGATACATGGAAAACTGAGTGTATAGCTGAAAAGATTAGAGGCAAAGCTAAAATGTAGGCAACACTACAAACTCTCTTTAGAATCTCAAACGGCCCAAGGTACTTGGGGCTAAGCTTGCCCTGCCTACCAAATCTCATCACGCCCTTCATGGGAAATACACGGAGAAATACCAAGTCACCAACGCTGAACTCTAAGGCACAAAATCTATGATCTACGTAGCTCTTCTAAGTCTTATATGCATGGCATCGGATACCTATTCTTCATAGTAACCTTATTCAGCTCCCAATATTTAATACACATTCGCATCGGCCCATCTTTCTTCTTCACAAACAGAATAGGAGCACCCCAAAGCAACACACTCAACCTAATAAAACTCTTAGCTAACAAGTCCTGGAGTTGCTCCTTAAGCTCTCTTAACTCAGCTGGAGCCATGCGGTAAGGAGAAATGGAAATAGGCCTAGTGCCTGACTCTAACTAGATAGCAAAGTCAATATCTCTCTTAGGTGAAAGGCCTTGCAGGTCGGTAGGAAACACATCTAGAAAATCTCTAACCATAGTAACTGACTCAGGGGAAGAAATGTTGGCACTAGCATCTCAGACATATGCTCGATAAGCCAAACACTCGCGCGAAATAAACTTCCTAGATCGGAGACAAGAAATGATCCTAGATGATGCATGGCTGACAGAACCCTTCCATACAACTGGGGATATGCCGGGCACGGCTATGGTAAAGGTCTTGGCATAGCAATACAAAACCACATGGTGAAGGGATAGTCCATGCCCAGAATCACATCAAAATCTAACATATCAAGAATCATCAAATCACCCCAAGTCTCCAAATCACCAACATAAATTATACAGGACCTCACAATCTGATACACTACTAAAGAATCTCCTATTGGGGTTAAAACATATATATGCATAAATAATATCTCACTAGCCAACCCCAAACAAGGCATAAAGTAGGTAGAAACGTACGAACAAGTATATCTAGGATCAAATAAATCCAAAGCTGACTGGCAGCATACATAAATCATACCTGTGATCACAGCATCTGAGGCCTCTGCCTTCGGTCTTCCAAGGACAGCATAAAACTGACAATGACTACCACTTGATCGACCGCCATCCCTACCACCTGTCCTGCCACATTGGGAACCACCTCTAGTGTCATTCCCTGAGGCTACCCCCTGGACGTAACATGGTGCTTAGTGTCATAAGTGACCCCAAGCTAACCCATGGTCTAGCATATCTAAATAATTTCAAAGAAGATACAACTGTGCAGAAAACTGAACTGATAATATATATATATATAAGTGGATAGCAATCCCAAGATATCTGGATATATATGAAGTGTATGACAACATGATAAATCTGAAAGTAAACTGACAACTCAAAAGTTTATTCTAGTTCTATGTATGAAAGCCTCTAACTGAAGTGAGTTGTTGGGACAAGCCCCTAGCTAACTCTAAAAGTCTGAAAACTAGAATGTAATACTGAATGAATAAACATAATTGTCGCCCTCAATCTATAAGGATTCACTACTGAGCTGCTGAGTGAGAACTGGGAAATCATACTAAGCGCGGTCTGGATGTTGAGCGCCTGAACCTACACCATGATAACACGTAGAACAAAAGTATGCGTCAGTACTTTGAATGTACTGAGCATGCAGAATATATGCAAAGCTGTAGGTCATAAAGACTGAACATAGAAACATACACTAAAACATGAACTGAAGGATAAACTGAATGCAATGACCAACTAACTAATGTGAATACTATACATGCTGAACTGAACTGAAGAACTTAAAAGGATATTGTGTATAGGGTCAATAAAATATGAGTTTGACTATGGGAGCTACTATTAACCGATATACCCCAAGTTGAGCTAACTGTAGGGCCAACCTGTAACCCTAGATGGAAGGGTGTTCATACCTTGCCAAGAGTACATACAAATCTAATGTGGATCCACTAAACTGATGACCACAAGGGACAAGGGTGCCAAGCCAAATCTGATGGTTGACCCCTTTAGAACTTATGATGGCACAATAGTTCTGGGACTCAGGGATTGCTACCAAAGGTCTCAGCCTAAACTGGCGGGCGAGCCTCCATCCCTTCGTTCGCTCGGTGCTAAGTCTACTCCCAACTGAATACATAAGCAATGAATGCAAGCTAAAATATTGGATAGCTCAATTATTGATAATCATCTATGAATGCAATATAATAATATTGAAACTGATAGCATTCTGATTCTGAAGCAAAACTGATTGAATCATCTGACTAGCAAGTATAAGTTATGAGTACTGAAATTAACAGATACTAGGGTTACTGAACTCTATACATATGACTATCCTAGGTTCCCGAGGAAACACTTAATAATTACTTTACAAGTAATAGAATCTGAATTGTAATGAATTCATAAAGTTTAGGAACCCTAGGTCTGAAAAACTAACTGAGAACTGAAGAACTGTACTGAATCTAGGGACTCAATGGATGAAAAGAACCCACTGATGAAATTCCATATACCTGGAAGAAGATTCTACGAAGAAACCTTTGGGTTTTGGGGCTGAACTTGAAGAAAACCTCCTGCTTGTTCTTGAGAAGAAAACACTTCTTTTTCTCTTAGGTTCTTCTAAGTGTCAATTAGTTTAGGAATACTAAGGGAAAAAATGTAAAAGTCCCTTTAATTACCCCTAAAATGACTTAGGGTAAGAGTTAAAAGGAGAGGGAAAAGACTAGAAGGCCCCCCAACTTAAATGCAAAATTGCAGAATTTCCTTCACCGGACGGGCTACCTGATGGGCATTGGACCTGTGATGGCCCGTCGAACCCTGGCGTTAGAAAGGTCTAGGCTGGAGTTGGTCTCTTGACAGTTCCTACGATGAGTTCCGATGGCCCATCGCGTTCGTGACGGCTGTGGTGACTGCCCATTGGGACTGTAGAGGCTGGGATGGGGCACTGGTGGTTTCCCATAGCATGTACCATGGCCCGTTGGACTTTAGATGCCCATTGGGACTTCTATCGAGCTGAGGTTGGCTGCAAGAGCCACTAGGCGCTTCCCATGATGACTTTGATGGGCCGTTAGACCTTCGACGCCCGTGGGGTCTGATAGTTGCAGAAGAAATACTGAGTTTTTCTAAATTTCTGGGTTTTAAATGCTGGTCTGAAATTTGGGGTGTTACAATATCTCACCCTTTGGATCATTCATCCTCGAATGAAGACTAACCAAGCTGAGTTTATAGGAAAAGAGTTGCAATCCCTACCAACTGAATATTAGAAGTAGATATCTGACTTAGTCTAGTTTTAGGGACACGAAAACATGCTAAAGATACTGGAAAAGCTGGGAAAACATGATACTGAGACTGACATGCTGATATTAGGTGTATTTATACACCTAAGTGTCATTATCTATGCGTATTTAACTTAGTTTTGATGATAACTTGATGTACTATTGAGGTATGTAGTGTGTAAAGGGTGTACTTTTGACTAACGTATTTGTTTATAGTGTTTAGATGAGGAAACTAGCTTTGATAGCTTGAGTTATGCCTATTCTAGCGTACTTTGATGAACTCTATGTTGTTATATGGACTTATGGGTGTTGTGAGTTGTTGTAGGAGACTTTGGAAGAGCTATGTCAGCAAATTGAAGACTATGAACATGCTACAAACCATTGGGACACAAAAACAAGCTGGAAAGATTTTGTTGGAGGTAAAAACGGGACGTCAAGAACCACCCCCGTGCCACGGAGGCTAGACTCCGCTATGGGCAGCGTGGCATGGAGGTGGAGCAGCATGAAGCTGCCTTTTCCACTGGTCTGCCATGTTGGTAGCGTGCCATGGCAGTGGCCCTCCATGTTGGCCAGTGTGCCACAGAGTTTAGGCTTTTCTATGGCCAAGGTGCCACAGAGCTTAGGATCCACGATGGCTAGGGTTACACAGACCCTATTCTTGGTGAGTTCAACTTCTCCTACACTATAAATAGGACACCTAGTTTAATTTACACACATCTTTTGATGACTTTGGATTGAAAAAACACAAGGATGAGGCTACTTTAGGGTTATTATTCTCTTCTTTTTCATTACTTAATTCTTGTATGAACTACATCAATTTTGTAATTATGAATTAGATTATGAGTGCCTAAACACCCTCTTTCTAGGGTTGAGGCTATAACATGATTGCTTGATTATGGTTTTATAGTGAGTTTAATTGTTTATCATATCTTGTGGTTGTTCTTACATTCTTGTTTTAACTATTCTAAAGCGTCACGAACTTTAGGATACATCTAAGTCTCAAAACGAATTGACCTTAGGAGTTAAGAGATGGAATGAAGAACGTAGGAGGTGTGGATCATATCTTTCGTTGTTAGTTAGCAAGTGTAAAGAATGATTTGCGTTTAGGATAGAGATATACCTAATTGCCTCACTTGGTTATTAAGATGGGAAGATGGTTGAATGCATCAAAGTTAAAGACTCACATCTCCGCTCAACTATGTAGTTATGAGATTAATTTAGGTAGATGACTTAGAGGATGATCATTCTCGTGTTATAGTATCAACCCCATAAATCAACAATCATGATAAACACCAACACCAGCTGTAAACCCTAGTTAAAGCATGAATGTGTAGTACCTTCCTCGACCCTGGATTCCTCCATATATCATTTACAATCTGAATTTCATACCATCGTTATTTCTAGTCTTTAGTTATAAACACAAAGCTCAAACTTTTGGTTACGAATTGCGTTTGTCAAACTCCAATAGTATTATGTGAGTTAGATTGTTTGCTAAAAACCAAGTCCCCGTGGGATCGATATTCAGCTTGCAAGAGCCACTGTATTACTTGCATGACCACGTCCACTTGCATGTGCGCTTGGGACGCAACAAGTTTTTAGTGTTGTTGACGGGGACTTGACAATTAGCAACTTTATAATTTTTGGTTTCTACTATTTTGTTTTATAAGTGCTAACGACTTGATCTTAGCTACTAAACTTCCAGGTACATGTTCTAATCTTGAGCCAGCTGGAAAGGGATAAGGAACACGTTGACCCACTTCCTGAACCCGAGCAACACTTGCACCAAGAATTGAGAGAAGCAACACTTCTCAATCAAAACCAGCAAGTTCAACCGGCTGAGACTTTCCTGCAGTCACGGCGGAGGAACCACCACCAGCCTGCAGGATAGTGAACAAAGTGGCAATCCCACTCACAACCAATATGACCTTATGAATTCAAAAGCCAGCCGCAGGAGTCAGATTTGAACTGAAATAGAATATGGTGAAATTGTTACGCACAAGCGCGCAGTTTATAGGCTTGTCACATGAGGACCCACAGGTTCATCTCCAGAAATTTTTGGAGATTAGTGACACATTCATTTCCGTAGGAGTCTCCAAAGACTACGTAAGGCTCACACTTTTTCCATTATCATTATTGGTAGAAGCGAAGAAGTGGTTGAAGACAGAACCTTCAAATTCAATCACAACATGGGATGATTTACCAAAGAATTTCCCCATTCAATTCTTTCCCTCAGGCAAAACTGCAAAGTTGAGGAGTGAAATTCTAAGCTTCAAGCAGAAACCAGACGAAAATCTCTATCATTCATGGGAGAGATTCAAGTCTCTTCTAAGGGATTGACCACATCACCAATAGACTAATGAGGTATTAACTCACACCTTTGTTGAAAGCCTTGAACACAACACAAAAATTTTGCTCGATTCAGCGGCAAGTGGTTAAGCTTTGGAGAATACCAATAATGAGCTATATACTCTCCTCAACCGTATTGCACAAGGCAATCCAGAGTGGAATGGTGACATGTTCAGAAACACGGTGAAGAAGTCTGCATGTATGATTGAGTTAGATAGTATCATGGCAATAGCAACACAGTTGGCCAATTTTCAAACCCAGATGATAGCTCAGTTCAACAAGTTGAGTGTGACTCAACCTCAAGCTCAGGTTAATGCAGTGCAACAGGTTCAGACTTGGTGTGAAACTTGCGGTTTGAGTGGTCATTCGACAGAATTATGTGGAGAAAATCTAGAGTCCATAAAATTTATAGGCAATGTAGAAAAAGGCAATTTAAACTATGATAATGCCTACAACCAAAATTGGCAGAGTCAGCCCAACTACTCTTGGGGCAGTAACCAGGCTCAACAGCAGCAAGGTACGCAGAACAACACTCAGGCCAACAATATTGAGAAAATGTTGAAGAAGATCATGAGTAATCAAAAACAGATTGCTGCTGATCAAGCAAAGATGGCTTCTGACATAAAAAATCAGCAATTAGCCATAAAGACATTAGAAGTTCAAATGGGACAGCTAGCTCAGGCGTAAAATACAAGACCTCAAGGGAGTTTTCCTAGTGATACAGAAAAGTCAAAGCAAGTGATGGCAATCACCTTGAGAAGTGGTAGAGATTTCACTGATGCACCCCCAAAATCATGAGGTGCAAGAAGAGTTGATCACTCCAAACTAGACAGGAAAGTAGGCTGATTCTAAAAAAGCTGGTAAAAAGGGAAAGTCTGAATACCCTAATGAGAAGCCGATTGAGCAACCTCAAAACTGAACACCACCACCATTCCCTCAAAATCTTAAGAAAGCCGAAGAGGATGCGTGTATTAAGAAGTTCTTTGATACGTTCAGAGAACTAGACATTAACCTTCCTTTGTTAGATGTTTTGCAGAGAATACCTATGTATGCTAAGTAATTGAAGGATGTGGTGGAAAACAAGAGAAGGCTTGCAGATGTTGAGACTGTGGCGCTTACTAAAGAGTATAGTTCAGTGGTGATGAGCATCCCAAAAAGCTCAAGGACCCTGGGAGCTTCACCCTCCCCATAATAATTGGTGAAAGTGATATTTTTCAATCCTTGAGTGACTTGGGGGAAAGCATCAATCTGATGACTCTTTCATTATTTAAGACTCTTGGTTGGGGAAGCCAAGGCCTTCCTCAGTTGTTCTACAGATTGCGGACAGAACGAGAGTGGTCCCTGAAGGAATCATAGAGGATGTTCTCATTAAGGTAAGTAAGTTCATTATTCCTGCTGACTTTATTATTCTTGATTATGATGCAAATTAAAGGGTGCCAATCATATTGGGACATCTATTCTTGGCTACCAATAGAGCACTGATTGATGTGAGAGAGGGAACGCTCAAGATGAGACTGAATGATGAAGAGGTGATCTTAATAGTGTACACAACACTCCACATACCCTCACACGACAAAGATCTATGCATGATCATAGCTATGGAAGTGGATGAGTGTGGTGTGGAGAAGAGCGTACCTCTAATTACCTCTTCAGACTCTCTCATTGAGCTGCCCAAATTGCCAAAAGAGCTTGAAACTGAAGGACCTAAACAAAATACTGAAAAGTTAGGTGTGAGAAAAGCCCCAGACCACAAGTGTGAGCACAAGAGAGGTATGAAAAGAAGGAGAAGATGGGCCCCGAGTAGGAGGAAGAGAATGAGAGAATGGGAATAAAAGTTATGATCTGAGTCGTGCCACAATGGTAAATCAGGCACTATTTGGGAGGCAACCCAAGTTAAGGTAGTATTTGTAATCTTTTTTTGTTTTTCTTTAGTATCATTTTTGGTTTTGTTTTCATGTGATGTCAACAGGTTGAAGGGAAGTCTGTATACTTGAGATCTGAGCTAAGGAGCATGGAAAATACTAAGTGTAGGGTCCTCCAGACTCTGTGGATGGACATGATTCTACTAGCTAGGCCTAGAGGCCTTATGGAATATTTCTATCTTTACGTTTAATTTATACTTTGGGGACAAAGTACGAATTTAAGTGTGGGGTGGGAATCTTCAAATTTGTTTAGGGTGAAGTGTGATATAGGGTGTCTAGTTTTATTTATTTGAAAGTTTTTGAGTGAATTGAAAAATTACAAAAAGATTTTGTCTTTGTTTGTTATTTTTCTTTTGTGTTTGGTCTATTTAGTAGAAGCAAACATCACCCAACCCTCAGTTTTTCTTTTCAATTCTTTTCCGGGGGGAAGCCTTTTGAACCCAATATCTTTTTTTGATTTTTAGGAGTAAAATTAATTTTTTTGTTATTAGGAGTAAATAGAGATGCTTTTGCTAGGTGCTACACATGATTACTTGTTTCAAGTGGGTGTTTAATTCTATATTCTATGGCATGATGTGAAAAAGAAAGTGAATGACTACTGTGAGACACCTAAGCTCTTTTATTTGACTCTTTTGTGATATTGGCTTAAATGTGAATTATTGCAATTGCTTGGTTGTGAGTCTTTAGGTAGCCTTATTGATTTAAACATGTGCCATGTGTGAGTGAGGTTTTATATGGTCCATGTCGCATTTTGGTGTCTAGAACTTTCCCCGTGTGTTTGCAAAGCAAAATAAAGAATGTTGAGATTAGGAGATGATATAGGCATTTCTTTGATAGCCATGTTTTATACCCTCTTTAAATACCCTTGTGCATAACCTTATCTAGAACCATTGAGCCTTTAGCCTATTACTTGGTAGCTTCATTTATATTTTATTCCCTTTCTTTCAACTGCCCATAATTTGATCCAAAACTCCTAAGCGCTTTAGTTGAAAAAATTAAGATGTTAAGGAGTGTAATATTTAAGAAGGAAAAAAGTGAAATGAAGCCCCTAGGAAATATCTTTTGGTGTATTAAAAAGGTTTATGTGTTGTTGGTAGGGAGTCATATAATGAAAACAAAAATTGATCAAAAGTATATGTTGACAGCAAATACTCCCGACTAAAGATGTGTAAGCTAGCCTAAAGAGATGGGGAAAAACAAAATAGAGTTGGGAAAATAAGAGAAATGTAAAATAGGTTGGTTGAAGATGATGTTAATGTAAAGTGTGAAGTATTAAAGCGCTTAGGGGAGATAGTCACTATTCTTGACCAAGTAATTCCTACCCATCCCTTAGCCAACATTACAACCCTGAAAGTCCTACTTGATCTTGATCTTTGAAATTCTGATACTAGTGGAGTACTACACTAAGGGAAAGCTTATGGTTCATCTAATGTGACATGTGAATTCTTTGTGAGAGTGAGCTCAAGTATATTCTTACACCCATTCTTGTGATAACTTGCACATGTGCGAGTGAATATGGGTAAGTCTTTTGTGGTGAGGGCGCTTGTTTGATGATGGATAGGTGACTCATATGATATTTTTTGTTGAGTAATGTGCATGAGTTTTCCAACTGAGTAGAGTCAATTCTTGATGCTAGGAAGTTTTTGAGTAGCATTCATGTGACTCTAGTTGTAATATGTCATGCCGAATGTAGAACTTGCTATTCATGTGGTCGTTGTAGTTCTAGCTTGAGTGTCTTAGTTTTAATGGAGTCTTCCTTGATTGTGATTAGTGTAAAGAGTTGTTCAAGGACGAACAAGGCTTTAAGTGTTGGGTGGTGATATTAGGCATATTTATGCACCTAAGTGTCATTATCTATGCGCGTTTAGCTAAGTTTTGAGGATAACTTGATGTAATATTGAGGTATGTAGTGTGTAAAGGGTTTATTTTGGGTCTAATGTATTTGTTTGTAGTGTTTGGGTTGCATTTGGAACAAATAATGAGTAAAAAAGATCAATTACAGTTTAAACGAGGAAACTAGCTTTTCTAGCTTGAGCTATGCCTATTCTAGCGTACTTTGATGAACTCTATATTGTTATATGGACTTATGGGTGTTGTGAGTTGCTGTAGGAGACTTTGGAAGAGCTATAGAAGCAAATTGAAGCCTATAAACATTAAACAAACCAGTGGGACACAAAACAAGGTGGAAAGATTTCATTGGAGGCAAAAATGGGACGTCAAGAACCACCCTCGTGCCACGAAGGCTAGCCTCCGCTATGGGCACCATGGAATGTAGGTGGAGCAGCGTAAATCTACCCTTTCCAATGGACTACCTCATTGACAACGTGCCACGACAGTGGCCCTCTACGTTGGCTAGTGTGCCACGAAGCTTAGGCTCTGGTATGGCCAAGGTGCCATGGAGCGTAGGCTCCACGATGGCTAGGGTGACACGGACCCTGTTCCCAGCAGGTTCAACTTGTCCTACACTATAAATAGGACACCTAGTTTTAATTACACACACATTTTGACAACTTTGTAATGGAAAAAGACAAGGAGGAGGCTACTTTAGGGTTCTTATTCTCTTCTTTTTCATTATTTAATTCTTGTATGAACTACATCAATTTTGTAATTACGAATTATATTATGAGTGGCTACACACCATCTTTCTAGGGTTGAGGCTACAACATGAATGCTTGATTATGGTTTTATAGTGGGTTTAATTGTTTATCATGTCTTGTGGTTGTTCTTACGTTCTTGTTTTAACTATTCTAAAGTGTCATGAACTTTAGCATACATCTAAGTCTCAAACGGAATTGACCATAGGAGTAAGAGACGGAATGAAGAGGATCATATCTTTCGTTGTTAGTTAGCAAGTGTAAAAATTGATTTGCGGTTAGGATAGAGATATACCTAAATGCCCCACTTGGTTAATAAGACGGGAAGATGGTTGAATGCATCTAAGTTAAAGACTTACATCCCCGCTCAATGATGTAGTTGTGAGATTAATTTGGGTAGATCACTTAGAGGATGATCATTCCCGGGTTATAATATCAACTCCGTAAACCAACGATCATGATAAACACCAACACCGGCTGCAAACCATAGTTAAAGCATGAATGTGTAGTAAGTGCCTCGACCCTGGATTCCTCCATATATTATTTACAATCTGAATTTCATACCGTCGTTATTTCTAGTCTTTAGTTATAAACACAAAGCACAAACTTTTGGTTATGAATTGAGTTTGTTAAACTCCAATAATATTATGTGAATTAGATTGTTTGCTAAGCACCAAGTCCCTGTAGGATCGATATTCGGCTCGTAAGAGACACTCTATTACTTGCATGACCATGTACACTTGCGTGTGAGCTTGGGATGCAACACATGCATATGAGGAAACTAAGGTACTGAAGAGGAACTATTACCTCAAGCTAAAATTTGATCGGAAGAAAAGAGGTGAGGGTACTTGGCTATAATGGCTGCTTCTGCTTCCCAAGTAGCTCCCTCAACTGACTGATTCATCCACAAAACTTTCACCGAAGCAAATTTTTTGTTCCTCAACCTACAAACCTAGCGGTCAAGAATCTCAATTGGGGATTCCTCATAGGTGAGGCTATTCTTTACAGCCAGACTCTCTAAGGGAACGATCGATGCTAGATCACCAACACACTTCTTCAACAATAAAATGTGAAAGACTGGATGAACCGCTTCTAGTTCTGCGGACAACTCTAACTCATAAGCCACATTACCTATCCTTTTTAGAATTCTATTAGGGCCTATATATCGGGGAATGAGCTTCCATTTCTTGCCAAAATCATCACACCCTTCATGGGTGATACTTTTAGGAAAACACAATCATTGATCTCAAACTCTAAGTCCCTTCTCCTCACATCTGCATAGGACTTTTGATGACTCTGAGCTGTCCTTAGTCTTTCTCTAATAAGATGAACTTTCTCCATAGACTCATGAAACAAATATGGCCCAATCAAAGCTGATTCACCTACTTTGAACCAACCAACTAGTGACCTGCATCTACGCCTATAGAGTGTCTCATATGGGGCCATCTGAATACTGGAATAGTAACTGTTATTGTAGGTGAACTATATGAGAGGTAGGTAATCATCCCAACTACCCTTGAAATCAATCACAAAAGCCCTTAACATGTCCTCTAAGGTCTGAATGGTATGTTCTGCCTGACCAACCGTCTGCGGATGAAATGCTGTGCTGAGATTTACTTGAGTGCCAAGACTTTTCAGAAAAGACTTCCAGAAATAACCTGTAAACTGAGTACCCCTATCTGTGATGATAGACAAGGGAACCCTATGAAATATGACTATCTCGCGAATGTAGAGTCTGGCATACTCCTCTGCCGAATCTATAGTTTTAACTGCTAAGAAATGGGCTGATTTTGTCACTATGTCCAAAATCACCCAAATTGAGTCGTTCTGTCGGCGAGTGAGAGGCAAACCTGTTGAAATCCATGTTGATCACTTCCCACTTCCAAGTAGGAATGCTAATATCCTGAGTCACACCTCCTGGTTTCTGATGTTCTACCTTTACCTACTGATAATTAGGACACTTAGCCACAAAATTAGCAATGTCCCTCTTTATACCAGTCCACCAATAGACTTCCTGTAGGTCACGGTACATCTTGCTGGCTCCAGGATGGATGGAATACCTGGAGCTATGAGCCTCTTTCAAAATCTGCAGCTTCAAGTCACCTACATTAGGACCACAGAGTCAACCCTGTTAACGAAGCACACCATCTCCCCTTGGGAGAAAACCTCTACTCTTTGCTATGGGACAACACCCTTCACCTAAAGTAATATGGGATCACTGTCTTGCTTTTCCTTCACCTCGGCTACCAATAAGGACTTTGACCCATTTTGAACAATGACACCACCCTTTTACAAATATGTAAGGTGAACTCCTAACCGAGCAAGCATGTGGACATCCTTGGCTAATTCCTTCTTTCCTTTATCAATTTGTGCCACACTACCTATGGATAACCTGCTAAGTGCATCAGCTACTATATTGGCCTTACCCGGATGGTAAAGCACACTCATGTCATTTTCCATAAGGAGCTCTAACCACCTTCTCTGATGAAGATTCAAATCTTTCTGCATGAACACATATTGAAGGCTCTTATGGTCATTAAACAAGTCTATGTGGAAACCATACAAGTAGTATCTCCAATTTTTCAAGGCAAAGACCACTGCTGCTAACTCAAGATCATGAGTCGAGTAATTCTTCTCATGAACCTTAAGTTGTCTGGAGACATAAGTGCTGACCTTACCATGTTGCATCACAACACAACCTAAGCCAACTCTAGACGCATCACAATATACTACGAAACCATCTGAACCCTCTGGTAGAGTCAAAACTGGAGCTGTTGTCAATCTAGTTTTCAACTCTTGAAAGTTTCTCTCACACTCATCTAACCACTGAAACTTAACATTTTTCTAAGTCAACCTAGTCAAGGGAGAAGCTATGGACGAAAACCCCTCAACAAAACTCCTGTAGTAACCAGCCAAACCCAAAAAGCTCCTAATGTCCAACGGAGAAGTGGGTCTAGAACAATTCTTTACTGCCTCTATCTTCTAAGAATCCACTGGAATACCCTCCTTAGATACTACATGACCTAGAAAGGCGATTGACTACAACGAAAACTCACACTTATGGGGGAGAAGCTATCAGACGTCATTAGGAAAAACTTCACTTCCTTCTTTTCCATCTCATGCTATAGAGTATGAACTCTATTTAATCTCCTGACCACTACCTTTTCTATCCGGTGGCTGAAATGCACGGATAGGCTGAGCGGCTGGCTGAACTGTACCTCGATGGGGGTAATCTCTAGAATAGTGCCCGATAACTCCGCACTTATATCAAGGCCCTGACGACCTACCCTTCCTGGATGAACTAGATGCACCTATGTGGCCACCACGGACTGATACCCTAGGAGACATACCCCTTAGAGTCTGACCACTGTAACCCTACTTGCTCCTCTGCCCTGCTCAAACTGAGAACTACCACAAGCCTAAAGTGAAGCCTGAACCGATCGATTAGACTGACCCTGGTGCTGCTGTGGATTATAACCTCGGACCCACTGGCCTAAACCCCTACCACTATGATGGGAACCATTGTAGCTGCCCTGATGTCGAGGCCTCTTATCATCCTGCATGATTCTTCACGAATCAGCATCGATGGCCCATACTAGAATCTGTACCAGGAAGATGCAGAGTGTAGTATGAGCACCAATTACTAAGAAATGGGTACCTAGTATGCATCATAGGATGACTGATCGCATATAAAATATAAGAGCAATAATATAACAGAAAACAAACAAGTATTCATAGAAATAACAAATAGGTAGACGGAAACTAGAACAAAAGAGTACAAGAAGAAAACAACATACTTTGCTTGCTACCAGAAATATATATCTCATAGACACAGGTGAAGGAAAAAAAGAACGCACCTGGGGTCCTTGCAATAACAATATATATAAAAAGAGTTTAAGAAGAAGGCAGTATACCGGTAACTTCAAGTAGAAGGGAAAGAAGGAAAACAAATAAATGAACTCATGCTTGGAACCCAATTCTAACAACTAAATCATGCCAATAATCCAAGTGTAACCATGAAGTATATGCAAAACAATCTGCCAAATGTGAATCATCAAGTAAGAACCCAAATGTAACCATAATCAGGACCAGAATCATGATAGGATAATGATAAATCTACCTACAGTCCCAATGGGTTCCCATACACCCGAAGAACATGTACAAGTAAAGATAACCCCTCCAGCATCCCATACTACCAGAGAGTACACTTAGAAAATAACAAACAAGGGTGGAATCTCACACACATGAATGATATGATGCAATAGTGAAAACCAGATGGAACAGTAACCCTGTATGTACCTTTTCTTCCGGCGCCTATGGGACCAGCAGGAAGGATCCATAGAGGGACACGAACCATATAACTTAACTACAATGTATACCCCTCCTTTGGCACACTCGACATGTAGCCCCTAGTTCGGATCGACAAGGTCCATGGAGGTCCTCGACCACATTCTAATCTCATAATCTAAATATAATCGTCTGAAGTGTATCCGGATCCAAATCATAACCAAGGTCTCAAAAATACATGCTCGGAGTCTACCCGGGTCTAAAACAGTGAATTAAGACTCAAAAACCCCAACAAGGGTGCCCGGGCATAACTGAGTCTAAAATAGTAGAGAAACAGGTTTGATGATCAGCCCGTCCAAGTCTAGTATCATCTCAAAATAATAGTAAAACATGTCCAGCACCATGGCCTAACCGGGTATAGTATAAGTGTGAAAAACTATGATAAAACCATCTTTTTAGCTCTCTTGCCCCAAGAAGATCCATGAAAATTAGTTTCGAACCTTTTACAACCATTTTTATCGAAAACAGGCCCTCAGGGCCATGAATGGTTTAGAAAACCATTAATGGTTGGCTCAAAGCCAAAAGAGTGGTAAAATATGAAGAAAACCTCTTTATATGCATGATAATGATATGCCCAAATACAAATACTAGCCCAATGGCTCACAATCAACCTATCAGCCCTGCACATGCTCCAATCGCTCTACAACAAATATAACTAGGTCTACAAATGAATATTGATGTCTAGGACTCACGGATATTCCCCAAATTACCCACCATCTATGGTCTACAGGACCATATGGGTGATAGTACCAACTATCATAAATACTACAATTATCAGAGCAAAAAATAAGATGGACATAAAGATGCAGACAAGGTCTGGGGTACCAAGCTAAAAAACCCAATCCAAAGATGCTAATTAGTACAATTACATCCTATATATGCAAAGCTAGTATAGAGAAGACCGTAACCTACCTACTGTCTGACGACAAGTTGCTAGAACGATGATGTCCAAGCCTGAACCACTCCGATAAGTCTCAAAATGCAATAAACTATCATTAACATAAACTACGCATTAAAATAAGACCAACAATACCCATATTTATACAAGTATAGTCGGGTTAAAATTCGGGTCACAAGCAGGCCCACAGGCTAACAACCTGAAACTAGAAATGAAAAAGTGCACGATAATCACAACACTCCCGTGAGTGAATGCTCCAAAATTGAGCGGATTTTAGCCTGAAATGAGAGCTCAAAACAGCCCACAAAGAAGGAGAATTAAAGAAGGAGTTTCAATAATAAAATCAAAAAAAAAGGGGAAGAATTTACTTACCACGATAACGGAAATAAGCCTATAGAGTGAAATCCTTGCAATTAAGAACAAACCATTACAATTGAGCAGCTACAATCAAAGTAAACTCAAGCTTGAGAAGAACTCATCCATGGAGGTTTTAAACTTAAGAAGAAGAACTTTAGGGAAGAAGAAAACTTACTAATTAAAGAGGGAAGTAAGAATTTAGCACTAATTGGAGAATTCCTGAGCCAAAAACTAATTTGGGAACACTTTGTAGGAGAGGGAATGAATTTAGAGTGATAAATCCAAGAGAAAATGACTAAAAAATACGTGAAGGGGGCAATATATGCCTGGCCGCAGGCTGGCGCCATTAGCGCTGGGCAGGTGCTATAGCGCTGAAGGTAGGTAGGCGCTAAGGCGCCATCGTGCTAGAAGTCAGGCGCTATCCTAGGCACCATCGGCACTAGCCGGGCACCATCGTGCAGGAGGGCATCCGTAGGCATAGCGCAATCGCGCTGCCTGGGCGCCTGTAACACCCCAGAAATTTTAAGCTAAGATTTGAATCATTCTTCATATGTGGTTAGACCTAAAACCAATGATTTTTTTATAAATCTAAATATTAATATCAATCCCTAAGTTTTGAAGGTATATTAGATATGAATTAAAGTCATAAAGGACCTCTAGCTCAAAGTTAAGTTGAAAACCTTTCTATTGATTTAGTTTTCATGTAGGTTCTAACTAGGGTCAACTTCAAATGACAATTTCTCCTAGAATATAAATAGTTCGGTGGCCTAGCATCTACTAAATTAAAGTTTCTTGAATCTTTTTTCTAACGCCACCAACCTCTCATTAATCCGAGTTTGGAGTAAGAAGTTATGGGTAATTTAGTGAAGTACTATCATGCTGTCAAAAATTCGACGGGCGTGGAAATGGCCAACGGGCGTGGGAATTCTTACGGCCGTCCCTGACGCCATGGGAGACAGGACAGCCCATGGTTGATAGGCATGGGAACCATCCAGCAAGCTTATTTTATACCCCAAAATCCCATGACTTGAACCCTTTCACGCCCCGATGCAACCCACTGAAAGCACCACGGTGCTTAGTGTCACAAGTGACCCCAAGCTTAGCCATGTCATGGCATATCTATACGAGTTCAAATTTGAAAACTGGTATTGTACGAAAGCTAAAGACTATTTAATAATTGAAACGGGGAAGAACCCAAATATCTGAATATATGAATATATAAATAGTATAGTGCTGACTGAAAACAACACTAACAACTGTTACAATCTAGTCTATGTCTTAAAGCCTCTAACCGATATGAGTTGCTGGGACATCCCACCAACTAACTCTAAAAAGACTGAAAACTAAAAGATAAAGACTGAAAGTAAAGCATGTCTATTGTCCTCTAACTAGGAGGACTCACCAATCAAGTTGCTGAGTACGCAATGGAAGTCAACTAAGCGCAGTCTGGATGCTGAGCGCCTGAACCTACATCATGAAATGATGTAGCAAAAAAGTATACGTCAGTACTTTGAATGTACTGAGCATGCAAGATATGTACTAAGCTGGGAACTAAAGATCTAAACATAGAAATAGGTACACTCAAATATAACTAAAAGCTGAACTGAATACAATAACCAAGTACAAATCATGAATATAACATGCTGAACTGAATACAGAAATAAATACTGAGTACATGGTCAATGCAACATGAATCTGACTGTGGGAGATACTATTAACCGACATACCCCAAGTTGAGCTAACTATAGGGCCAAATTGTAACCCTGGATGGGAGGGTGTCCATACTTTGCCAAGGGTACGAACAAATCTGACGTGGATCCACTAAATGATGTCCACAAGGGACAAGGGTGTCAAGTCTAATCTGACAGGTGACCCCTTTAGAACCTACGGTGGCGCCATAGTTCTGGAACTCAGGGATTGCTACTAAAGGTCTTAGCCTAAAGCTGATGGGTGAGCCTTCATCACTTAGTTCGCTCGGTGCTAAGTCTACTCCTAACTGAACGTACACTAACATGCAACTGTAACACTGGATAGCTCAAGATACTGATAAAATCTGAGAATGCACATAAACATACTAAAGGTTATGGCATTGAAATTCTGAGGCACGATTATCTGACTGACCTGCCTAACAAGCATAATTTATGAAGTACTGAACATTTCATAGACTAGGGTTCTGAATTCTAGACATGAACTGTAATCATTCTCCAAGAAACATGAACTAAGCATCATATAAATTTATAACATCTGAATGGTAATGAGAACTCTGAGGTTTATGAACCCTAGGTCTAATCAATCATGGAGAACTGAAGGAACTGGTTGAATTCTAGGGACCTAGTGGGTGGAAGGAACCCACTAGTGAAATCCCACATACCCAGTGAAGAAAATCCCTGCAAGAAACTGAAGTTGAAGCTTGGAGAAGAGAACCCTAGGCCTGGAGAATTGGAGAAGATGCTTCTTTTCTGTTTTAGAATTTAACATAGTGAATCTGACTAGTTTTGGGGGATCAGACTTAGTAAAATAAGCCTAAGGCAATTTATAGTCGGAGCTAAAATAGAAAAGGAAGGTCTAAAATACCCCTGAGACTTGAATTAAAAACTGCTGGAAAAAGTCAGCTCCAGGAATCACAGATGGATTCCATAAGTCGTAGACTGAACCACAGCTCGTGGTTTCAACTCGTGGTTCCTGGCCACAGAGTCAGGTTGCAAATGAATTTCTATGAGTCAACAGTACGGGTCGTAGAATGAACTACGATCCGTAGGATTCAGTCGGGATTCTAGGCTCAGCATTCAAGCTGCTGAAGGAGTTCTACGGGTCAATAGGATGGACCGTAGAACAAACGACGGTCCGTAGATCAAATCCATAATCTTTAGGGAAACTGTCAGCCCTCTGATCAAGTTCCACGAGTTTACAAGATGGACCACGGTTTGACCCACGGTCCATAGAACCAACTCGTGGTTCTCATACCAGAGACTGAACCTGCATGTGTAAACCATGGGTTCATTCCACGAGTCCATGGTTTGGACCCGTAATTCCTAGAAAGTTTAAAATTCTGAAAGTTTCTGAGTTTGAAAGATGGATCGAATTCTGGAGAATTCCAATATCTCCCACTTGGGATCATTCGTCCTTGAATAAAGACTAACAAGCTGTGTTTCGAGGGAAGGAGCTGCAATCCCTACCAACTGAGTACTAGAAACTGATGTATGATTGAACTGAGTTCCATGAACTGAAGGATAACTGAAGGAACATGGTACTATGACTGAATTACACAAGATTAAACTGAGAGACTGGAGAAGGACTATTACCTCAAGCTGAAACTGAAGCGGAAGGAAAGAGATGAGGGTACTTAGACATTATGGCTGCTTTTTCTTCCCAAGTATCTCTCTCTATGGACTGATTCCTCCATAAATTTTTTACTGAAGAGCCTTTTTGTGCGATAAACCCCTTCGGCCAAAGACTAGTGGTAGGTGGTCCTGCGGAGCTCCTTATTTCTCAACCTATGAACTTGACGATCAAGAATCTCAACTAGAACCTCCTCATAGGTGAGGCTATCTTTAATCAGCATGGCAATCTTGTACTCCTTGACTACATCATCTGACACACTAGATACAAACTTGGTCATACGAGCTCTGAGTCATCTACTATCGCTGGAGCATACTTATATAGATGAGTGAACTTGAGTGCATAGTCCTTCACGCTCATGTCATCTTGCTTCAGATTTATGAATTCCTGAACCTTGGTTCCCCTGAGCTCTAGTGGGAAGAACCAGTCCAAAAAAATTATCTTGAAGAGATTCCAAGTCACTAGCCTTGCATTGGCACAACGGGATTCCTTCCATTGCTGGTACCAAGTGTAGGCCACCCCCTTCAACTGATAGGTGGCTAGATCAACACCCTCGACTGGAGTGACACCCATAATGTCTGTCACCTTCTGAATATCATCTGAAAACTCTTGGGGATCCTCTTCCAACTTGGACCCATGAAATTCTGGAGGGTTCATCCGTGTGAAATCCCGGATCCTGGCTGCAGTAGTGTTAACCTGAGGTGGAGTTGGCGCCGCAGCCTGCTGATTGACCTGCGCGATCATGTCCTGCGCAAGCACCTAGAAAGTAGTCCTGAATTCGGCATGCGTGACTTGCTCATTCAAGGAATCCGCTAGAGCTGCCGGGGTTGGCTGATTCCTAGCATTAGCTCTTCTGGAATGCATTTTTCTGAAATGCGAAGAGAATGAGTTAGAACAGAAGGAAATTTAAATAGAGTTTATATTCTATAGCACGAACTGGAAAAGAGAGAAAGGGAAGTTATTCCTAATAACATCTCATAGCTCCTCCCCATAAGTATGGCGTGCTTCACACCCATGAAAAAGACTCTACTTGACATGGCTTTCAGACACCCTAAGACACTTAAACCTAATTTTATGATACCAAGTTTGTCACACCCCGAAGCTACCCCCTTGATGCAACATAGTGCTTAGTAACACAAGTGACCCCAAGCTATCCCATGGCATGGCATATCTATACTAGTTCAAATTTGAAAACAGGTACTGTGCGGAAGCTAAAGACCATTTAACAACTGAAATAGGGAAGAACCCAAATATCTGAATATATGAATATATAAATAGTGTAGTGCTAACTGAAAACAACACTAACAACTGCTGAAATCTAATTTATGTCTGAAAGTCTCTAACTGATATAAATTGCTGGGACATGCCCCCAGCTAACTCTAATAAGACATAAAACTGAAAGATAAAGACTGAAAGTAAAACATGTCTACTGTCCTCTAACTAGGAGGACTCACCAATCAAGCTGCTGAGTACGGACTGGAAGTCAACTAAGCGCGGTCTGGATGCTGAGCACCTGAACCTACATCATGAAACTATGTAGCACAAAAGTATGCGTCAATACTTTAAATGTACTGAGCATGCAGGATATGTACTACGCTATGCAGTAAAAATCTAAACATAGAAATAGGTACACTAAAATATAATTGAAAGCTGAGCTGAATACAATAACAAAGTACAAATCACGAATATAACATGCCGAACTGAATACTGAAATAAATACTGAGTATATGGTCAATGCAACATGAATCTGACTGTGAGAGATACTATTAACTGACATACTCTAAGTTGAGCTAACTATGGGGCCAACCTGTAACCCTGGATGGGATAGTGTCCATAACTTGCCAAGGGTACGAACAAATCTGTTATGGATCCACTAAATGATGTCCATAAGGGACAAGGGTGTCAAGCCTAATCTGACGGGTGGCCCCTTTAGAACCTACGGTGGAACCGTAGTTCTGGAACTCAAGGATTTCTACTAAAGGTCTCAGCCTAGATCTGACGGGTGAGCCTTCATCCCTTAGTTCGCTCGGTGCTAAGTCTACTTCTAACTGAACGTACACTAGCATGCAACTGTAACACTGGATAGCTCAAAATACTGATAAAATCTGAGAATGCACATAAACATGCTGAAGGTTATGGCATTGAAATTCTGAGGCATGATTATCTAACTGACCTGCCTAATAAGAATAATTTATGAAGTACTGAACATTTCATAGACTAGGGTTCTGAATTCTACACATGAACTGTAATCATTCTCCAAAAAACATGAACTAAGCATCATATAAATTTATAACATCTGAATGGTAAAGAGTACTCTGAGGTTTATGAACCCTAGGTCTAATCAATCATGGAGAACTGAAGAAACTGGTTGAATTCTAGGGACCTAGTGGGTGGAAGGAACCCACTAGTGAAATCCTACAGAAACTGAAGTTGAAGCTTGGAGGAGAGAAACCTAGGCCCTGGAGAATTTGTGAAGACGCTTCTTTTATATTTTAGAATTTAATTTAGAGAATCTGACTTGTTTTGGGGGATCAGACTTAATAAAATAAACCTAAGGCAATTTATAGTCGGAGCTAAAATAGAAAGGAAAGGTCTAAAATACCCCTGAGACTTAAATTTAAAATTGTTGGAAAAAGTTGGCTTCAGGAATCACGGATGGATTCAACAAGTTGTAGACTGAACCATGGCTCGTGGTTCCTGGCTACAGAGTCATGCTGCAGATGACTTTCTACAAGTCAACAGTACGGTCCGTAGAATGAACTATTGTTTGTAGGACTCAGTTGTGATTCTAGGCTCAGCATTCAAGCTGAAGAAGGATTTTTACGGGTCAATAGGACAGACCATAGAACAAACGACGGTCCGTAGACCCAATCCGTAATCTTTAGGGAAACTCTCAGCCCTCTAATCAAGTTCCACGAGTTGACAGGATAGACCATGGTTTGAACAATGGTCCATAGAACCAACTTGTGGTTCTCAGACCAGAGACTGAACGTGCAGGTGTAAACAACAGGTTCATTCCACGACCCGTGGTTCAGACCATGGTCCGTGCTTTGGACCCTTCATTACTGGAAAGTTCAAAATTCTGCAAGTTTCTGAGTTTGAAAGCTGGATCAAATTCTGGGTATTACAAACCCGATGGCACATGGGCCACCTAACGACCCGTGGGAAGCACCATCCGATTAGTTTTCTGTACTTTTTTCAGCATTTAAGTTGGGGGTAATTTGGTCCTTTCCTTACCTCAGGCCTTTCCACACATCTTTTAAACACCCAAAAGGGGTTATTTCTCAGAAGAACATTGATCAATCTCTAAAATTTATTCTCTCAAAACTCTAAGGCAAGACACTTAGGGTTTCAAGCAAACAAGATCATAGAAGCTCAAGCAAGAAAGTTTCTCAAGGGTTTTCCTTCATATATCTTCTTCAAGTCTCCACCTCCAATCTTAGGGATTCTTCACCAAGTTTTCTTCCCCATATTTCTAGCTAGAATTTCTTCAGTAATCAGGTATGTGGGTATTCAATGTGGATGTCCTTTCACCCTCATGCCCAAAGTTCAGCTTTTAGTTATGATTTCTACAAATCTATGATTCTAGGGTTCATACCCAACTATGCATGTTTTTACAGAATTGAATACCTCATGATACTATTGTTCCCGTACATGTTTTAAGTGATATTGTATGATGTTTTACGGATATTTTCTTAAAATCCCTAGAATTTAAATGAAACATACTTATCCTGGATTTACAATATCTTCTGCATAAATTAGCTTTCTTTTCAAGAACTTAGCATGAAATGGCAGTATTTTCACACGAATTATCTTTTCCTCAAAATTTAGCCTAATCTACTAGCACTTAGTTTTAAAGCATGAAATCAGTCAATTTTTAGCCTACAGCTTTTCAGGAAAATAGAATGCTTTCAGATTTAGCATTGTCTTTCATCCTCAGAACATCAGTATTTTTGAGCTATCCAGTATGTCAGCTTATATTTCATTGGGAGTAGTACTTAGAACCAAGCGGATGTAGGGATTAAGGCTCACTCGTCATTTTAGGCTGAGACCTTTAGTAGAAGTCCCTATGTCCCAAAACTATGACGCCACCATAGGTTCTAACGGGTCACCCGTTAGATCAAGCTTGACACCTTAGTCCTTTTGGACATCAGTTTAGTGGATCCACGCCAACAATGTTCATACCCTTGGAAAGCTATGAACACCCTCTTAGCCAGGGTTACATGTTGGCCTCACAGTTAGCTCAGCTTAGGGAATGTCAGTTAATAATAGCTTCCACAGTTCAGATTCATTATTACATGAACTTGTATTCAGTTATTCAGTTCAATTCAATATTATATAGTTGCATGTTTATATACTTGGTCATTGCATCAACTTATATCTTTTAGCTTGCATTCAAAATAATATATCAGTATTTTTAGCATGCTCAGTAAAAGAAACTCCCCTAAGGATTTACTTTAAACATGACTTTTGGCATGACTCATGGTTTTCATCTCAGTTGCACAATTTCATGATTTATAGACATAATTCATCTTTTCAGTATATGGATCCCCGAGTAACAATTTTACTTATCTTAAAATATCATGATCTCACAGTTACAGTTCAAAAACATGATTTACACCCTCTTCAGTAAAAGATCTTATGTATTACAGCCTTGACTTATGCATTCTCAGATATTTTACTTAGTTTAGTTTCTAGCCATGCTTTAATTATATACATATTTTCTCATGATTTTAAGTTAGTGCATTTTCTCATATGCTCAGTACATTCCATAGTACTGACAACATACCTTCCTTGTGCTCCATCATTTCATGATGTAGGTTTCAGTAGTAACTCCCAGGATCATAGTCAGACAAATTGCAGCTTCGAGTCAGCCAGGAATGAGTTCTCCTTATTGGGAACTCCTGTCAGTTAGTAGTCATAGCAGTTAGTTCAGTTGTTATACACTGATTAGAGATAGTTTGGGGGTCATGTCCTGACTAACTGTAGATTAGTGTTAGTAGAGGCTTCATAGACAGTCAGTCAGTTAGTTGTATCAGCTTTCAAATGACTTGTATTTCATTTTATGAAAGTTCATTTTGTTACAGTACTCTTCAAGAGCTCAGTACACATTTCAGCTTCGGTATGATATTTTTCAGTTTATATATTTCTATTCAGTTACTCATGAATTATGCCAGCATGAAGGGTTAACTTGGGGCCACTTATGGTTCCAAGTCCCGTATTACATCCAGGGTTTAAGCTCGGGGTATGACAAATTTGGTATCAGGGGGAAGAGTTTAAGTATCCTAGGGTATCTATAAAGACGTGTTTAGTAAAGTCTTGCTTATGGGTGTGTTGTGCACCACACTTATAATCAGGAGGATATAGGGCATTTAGGAAATGTTTCCCTTCTTTCATACTTTAAATCATGCAGTAGAACCGTTCCTTCAGAAACTTATGCAGATTCGTGCATTTCTCTAATTCCTCTAATCATGCCTTATCTCCGGGGTGGTTAAATCAGTATTGTTCAGATTCCTATCACTGAGATGCTCTTTGATAGATCCATAAAAATGTTTAGAGACTGCACAAGGGCTTGAGAGGATCCCACTAGTGCGTTAAAGTCTACCAATCCAAAAGCATGTACCATTTTCAACTCGTGCAGTTAAGCCTATAGTAGAATATGCTCTAAGACCCTCATCCAGAAACATTACTATGAATGGCACCATAGCTGAAAAGTATGGTTGCCTAAGCATTTGGGTAGTACAGTCACTAAAGAGTTAGTGTGAATTGAGATTTTATGAGCCATAAGTAGTAAAATGACAATAGCTAGATGTATAAATATTGAAGTATAGTAGTTATAAGATTGGGATAGTGAGGGACTGAAGTATGTAGCTATATTCATGTATCAATAAGGTGAGTATTGGGCTGATAAGTCCCTTGACATTGAGGGAAGAATATCAAATTATGTGTAGATTCTGTGGTAGTATGTGGAGGAAGAATGGTTGGTTAAGATGACTTAGAACATATTTTAATATGGAAGAGATTCATGAGGGCATGTCAATATGTAGAAAAAGATTAGGTAGAAGAGGAATAATGATTAGTAAGGAGTTGTATAATGAGGTAATAAAAAAGAGTAGTAAGGTAATAAAGAAGAACGTGCTTGTAGGCTGAAGTTAGATAAGAGGTGTGGTTGAAGTTGATTATCTTGTCATAAATTTTTGGTGGACTAGTATGCCTTGATTTCTGCCTTGTAGTTGTAAGTCGGTGTAGTATGTGAAAAGATGTGTTGTTATCCATGTTTAGTACTAGATAGTAAGTTTGAATTGTGGATGATTACCAAGGTGGAAAGAATGATGGTTAGGGATGGTGATGCTAGTTTTATGAAATTGACCCAGTAGGCCTGACCTATCTTTTGTAGAAAATATAAGTTGATTAACTCTCAACAAGTGTGGTGGTGCAAGTATGATGTATATGTGACCCCTATATGAATCAGAAAATTGTGACTCAGTCATGAGATAAAGAAAGCCTTAAGCATTAGAAAGATAGACGTGTACCCAGAGTAATATGATGTTGCATGATATTTAGAGATTCTATGGTACTATGTGTGACTAGTTTATAAATTCTCAAGTTGTTGATTATGGAGAAGGCTAGGTGTATATTATATGGTGTTCTCAGAGATGAATTCAGGATATTATAGATATACGATGTCAAGATGTTTAGTGTGGTTTTATTTCAGTTGTTTTGGGTGGATATGAACTTAGAAATGCGATGTTAGTAGATGAATAAGAGAAGGTCAACTTGTTAAGTATTAGAAGAAGTGTTTATAAACACCCATAAAAGTATGAGTCCTCTAGTGTTAGCCTTAAGGGCGGGATCAGCCCCGACGGCCAGTCACCACGGTAGTCAGAAGTCTGATGAGCTATGGGACCCATCATGGGAAACCTTCAGTGGCTCTAAAGCCACTCCCCATACCAACAGCCAGGGCCACACACTATAGGAGCTGTCACGGGCCATGGGGCCCCACCATGGGAACTCCCCAGAGAGAGCAAATCTACTGTCCCTATTTGACGGCCAGCTCTGATGGGCTATCGTAGGTCTGACGATCGTCGGCTAGCCCATTCGGCTGGAAAATTCCTACAACTTTTCTTCTATGTCAGGGGCATTCTGACCTTTTCCCTACTCTTTTAACTCCTACAACCCAAACTTAGAGGGGTGACTTTTGAGCTAAGGGGGAGATGATGGAAGGAGGAACGAAGTCGAGTCTTGCAACTCAACTAGTATAGATTCTAGAAAAAAATCTATGGTGGTTTATCGATTCATACTTATTCTAGCAGTTCCCTAGTAATTCAGCTAAGGTGACATTCTACTCAAATGTAATTGCATCACACTCATGACTAAGTTCATACACATCATACAAATTCATGTCCATATTCAGATTCCTAGAATGAGGAACAACCACTTCAGACAGCAATCCCAGTCGTACTCTATGATTTCATGAATTCAAGCTTTATGATAAGTAACTTACTACATATAATCTCATCTCTCACCGTATGTTCAGTTCTATGCCATAATTCCTCAAGTTATGCCGTAAGGGCTAATGGCACCAGGCTAAATCATGTATATGCTCAAATCAGATCTTTTGAATGACTCGTGCTTATGATTTCCTTGCTCTAAGCCCTATATACTTTCACCCATAATGGTGAAGGGTGGTTATAACACGTATTGTATGCTTAGGATAACCCTCTATTTAGGCCTTATGTGCTCAGTATGTGAAGTATTAATGTCTATTGCACTAGGTTCCCCAAGTCTCATCTTAAGTGACTAAGTCCCGCTATGTATAAATCAAGACTTAGCAGTACCCCTTATCCTTGTTATTGATGCTCAGTTCAGATTCAGTGTTCATAGCCAAGAGTAGGCCTCTAGTTGTTGGTCAGATATCAAACTAGCATGAATGTGGTAGATGTAGCACTTTGTGCATTCGAGTTAGGTTTGAGCATGGTGAAACCAAGTAGTTAGGCTAAGACCTTAGAAGTCATATGTTCTAGTTCTACACTTATGATTCAACCTTAACCAACTCTTCATGATATATACGAGACTCCTCATATATGATTAGTTCAAACCTGTCAGTACTCTTTTCCTATGACCAGAAGGCTTTACATTCGGTTTAGTCTATGATAGTAAGTTTAGTTCAGGAAAGAATAGTTGATATGCCTTTCTTTAGTCATTCAATTCTAGCTTGACCTTCATTCGAGGATTAATGATCCCAAGGGGGAGATATTGTAACACCCCAGAAATTCTAAGCTAAGATATGAACCGTTCTTTGATGTGCCTGGATTCTACGACACATTTGACGCCTTTAACTAAGAATACTCGCAAGTTTTCGAGCAAATTTTGTGTCTTCTGATGTTTTTATGTTGTATTTGCAAGGAATGTAGACAAGGATAAAAAGAAAGTAAAAATACTCAAGCTAAGTAACAAAGGTTGAGCTTGACGGAGGACCTGACGGCTTGTCACACAGGTGACTGACCGTCAGGAGAGCCACCAAACCTGGCAGCAGCTAAAGGAGCCACTGGATAGCGGTGATGGTTGGCATGACGGCCCGTCACACCTTTGACGGACCGTCAGCCAAGCCGTCAAGTCAGAGCTCAAGGAGAGCCTACACTGGATAGCAGCGATGGTTGGCGTGACGGCCCGTCACACCTTTGATGGACCGTCAGCCAAGTCATCAAGTGGGAGCTAAAAGATGGCATGCACTGGATAGTGGCGACGGCTGTGAGTGACGGCCCGTCACAGTGGCGACGGTCCATCAGGCGACTCGTCAAATACCACGCGGATTCCGAAAATCCTATTTTTGGACTTTATTTCCTGGACTACTATAAATACCCTGTGTTAGGTTTATTTTATTTATTCATTACCCAATAGTTCTAGGATATTTTTGAGCGAGTTTTTGGAGAGAAAACACGACACTACACATTTTTCTTCTTCATCATCTTGTTCTTCCATTGTTCTTGGGATCTTGGTTTCTTGTTCTTGGATAATTGAAGCTTGTGTTCATTATATTGTAAGAATATTTTCTCTTTATGATGAATATGATTTTCTTCTCTTCTCCTAATAGCATGAGTAACTAACTTCCCACAACTAGGGTTGTGGGAGCCATGGCAAAAGTAGCAATATAGATTCTGGGTAGCGTCGGGTTCAATATTTATGTTGTCACGTCGTTAATCATTCATTATTAACGTTTTCTAGTGGTTGCAAATATTAGGACATGCCTAGGTTTAATTTGCTTGAGTAAAGAGATTAAAACCGGGAAATTTGATTAACTACGAGGATTCGAGACCACCACTTCTCGTCTTATGATTAATGCTGTAACTAGATTAATCTACTTGAAGTTTAGGATTGAAATATAAAAGGTCACCTTTTCAAGTTCTAGAGAATTGTAAAGGAAATTCGTCTATTTGGTTGAAAAACGTTTAGATGATACCATTAATTCAATCACATCGTGACATGCATATAGAAAGAACCCGGTTAAGCTTGAGTCAACATTGTTACGATGTTATGGTGAACACTTCCCTAGTTCTCTCTCACAATGATTTTCACTCATACATTATTAGTTGTTTTGTTCATATCTTGATCACGCAAACCCCCCTTTTATTTACCGAAAACTATTGACTACTAGTCATCTAATTCATGAACGACCTAATTTGCACCTTATTCCCTGTGGGATCGACCCCAACCTCTGTTGGGTTCTATATTTGACGACGACCGCTTACGCTTTGTAATTGGAGTTGTAATTTGGGCGTATCAAATTTTGGCGCCGCTGCCGGGGAATACGGTTGTTTATTAAGTCTGGTCTATTTATTTGACTCTTAATCATATTTCTTGATTTTACTTTTATTTGTTGTTTTTGTTTATTATAGGGTACTGAGTTGTGCATGCCAAGTACCCGACGCTTGGGTGAACCAATATTACCCTACGACCCCGAGCTCGCAAGAACGCTAAGGCAAACCATGGTTGCACAACAAACGGAGGCAGCAAGGCTCGCTGCAGAACAGCAGGCTCAACAGGATCAGCATCATTTGAATGCCGAAGATATAGAGGATGATACTGCATTAGACGGAGTTGGTGCTACAGGCGCCATTGTTCTTCCTCCACTAGCGCCCGGGGCTAAGTTCAACATAACTAGCACAATGCTCCAGCTGTTGAACTTAAAGGGATTGTTCTGTGGTATGGCTGGTGATGATCCAAACCGACACCTAATGAACTTTGTGGGTATCTGCAAGTCGTTCGAATTTCCTGGAGTAAGTCAGACCGCTATTAGACTTAGGTTGTTTCCATTGTCTCTATCTGACGAGGCAGCATTATGGTTGACAGAGCTAACCCCCGACTCTATCGTAACTTGGGGAGAGTTGAAAGGAGCTTTCCTAGAAAGGTTCTTTCCTCCCTCTAGGATGATACAGTTGAGGGATGAAATTAGCAATTTCAGACAACAACCTCATGAGGCGTTACATGATACGTGGTTATGGTTCAAGAAAAAGCTGACACAATGCCCTAACCATCAGTTGACCGACAATTTTCTGATGCAGACATTTTACAGGGCACTAAATTCGGCTACCAATCCGACACTGGATAATGCAGCAGGTGGAGCGTTTATGGGTCTCACTTTTATCGATGCCACAGCTATTCTGGACCGGCTCACTAAAACCAACAGGGCCTGGCATACACGGGACACAGAGATGGCTGCTAGCACTCATGCAATCGGTATGTCAGCAGAATAACGCAGGAGAGAGGAAGAGCGGGACCAAGATATGGCCCTTCTGAAAACGCAAATGGACCTATTGACAAAACATTTGCTGTCTGGAGACATGGAGAAAGTGAAAGTTGTGAGTTCCCAAAGTAGAGCAGCAGAGTTCGAGTCTGATGAGGAGGCGAATTATTTGGGGGGTTTCCAGGCCAATGGCCAGGGAAACCAAGGTCGGAACTATCAGAAGGACAACTACTACGTAAAAGCTAGCTACAAAGACCGTGATCAGGGGAACTGGATGAATAAAACTGATAGAGGTGGGTTGTACGTACCACCTGGTAACCGAGAAAGAACTAGCAATGAGACAGGGACGTCCAAGTTAGAAAATATGATGGCAAAGATGTTGTTAAAGGTGGAATCCACTGACTCCGGAGTCAAGGAAATGAAATCTGAATTATCATCATTGAGTCAGTTGGTAAATTCTCATTCCACCTCAATCAAGCAGTTAGAGCAACAAATGAGTCAAGTCTCGGCGTCTCTAAATCAAAGGAAAGCTAGAACATTGCCGAGTGAAATCATTCAAAACCCGAGAAATGACGGGAATTGTATGGAAATCACCACCAGAAGTGGTAAGACATTATCGGAATCACATCCCGTAGTCCAGACCCAGAAAGATAGCGTTGCTGAGGAAGATGAGTTAGTAGATGCTGAAAATTTGGTCGATGAGGGTGTGAGAGTGTCGGTTGAAAAGTCCAGTGCTGAAAAAGATGCTACTCAAGTGCTCACAGATAAAAGCAAGGAAGTTGAAAAACATCCAACTATGATGCCTCGGCCACCACCTCCTTTCCCACAACGGTTGAAGAAGAAAGTGGAAGATAGCAAGTTCCTGAACTTCATGACCATGCTAAAACAGATATCGGTAAACATCCCTCTGGTGGATGCGCTTGAGCAAATGCCCTGTTATGCCAAGTTCATGAAGGACTTGATCACAAAGAAGAGGTCGGTAAGTTTTGAACTGGAAGACAACCTCCACCATTGTAGCGCCATTGCATCAAGGTCGCTAGTCTAAAATAAAGAAGACCCGGGTGCGTTCACTATTCCTTGCACAATAGGGGAGTTTAACTTTGCAAAAGCTCTGTGTGACTTGGGGGCTAGCATAAACTTAATGCCGTTAGCCATCTACCGGCAGCTGGGCTTAGGAGCTCCCAAACCGACGACTATGAGATTGTTGATGGCGGATAGATCGGTCAAACGCCCGGTAGGTATTTTGTATGATATGCTTGTGAAGGTGGGGAAGTTCATATTTCCGGCAGACTTCGTGATTTTGGACTGCGAGGTAGACTTTGAAGTCCCTATTATTTTGGGACGACCCTTCTTGGCAACCGGAAGAGTATTAGTGGATATGGAGAGCAACGATTTGACTTTCAGGTTGAACGACGAAGTAGTGAAGTTTAATGTGTGCAAGTCAATGAGGCAACCGAGGGACATGAATGTCATCTCGGTTATTGATGCTGTCGCCGAATCTGAAGTGATTGTTTCTATTGAAAAGAGGCTTGCGGTAGAGACATTGGCAGCAGTCATGATGAACTTCGATGATGAGGGCGTCAAAGATTATGAGGAAATTGTAAATGCTGTGGTTGGAATGGGGTCATATGGTTACACCCCAAAGAAATTGGATCTCGATTTAAAGAACAGACCGACACCTCCTGCAAACCTTCTATTGAGGAAGCGCCGGTAATAGAGTTTAAAGAGTTGCCGGGCCATCTGAAATATGCATTTTTGGGTGACAAAGATACCTTGCTTGTAATCATCACAACAGACCTTGTGCAATCTCAAGTTGAAGCATTACTATCCACACTAAGGAGACACAAGAGAGCACTCGGCTGGACCATTGCAGATATTATTGGCATCCCACCAGGTATTTATACTCATAAGATACAGCTAGAAGAAAATTGCACTCCCACCACCGAGCACCAACGGAGACTGAATCCGCCAATGCAAGAGGTGGTGAAGAAAGAGATCATCAAATGGCTCGATGCTGGAGTTGTTTACCCAATTTCTGATAGCAAATGGGTAAGCCCAGTGCAATGTGTTCCTAAGAAGGGAGGAATGACTGTGGTAGCAAACGACAAAAATGAGCTGATTCCATTAAGACCTGTCACGGGCTGGCGAGTCTGTATGGATTACCGGAAGCTAAACTCATGTACTCTCCATGATCATTTCCCCATGCCCTTTATGGATTAGATGCTTGATAGATTAGCTGGAAGAGGTTGGTATTGCTTTTTAGATGGATATTCGGGGTACAACAAAATATATATCGTCCCGGAAGATCAGGAGAAGACCACTTTCACCTGCCCCTATGGTACGTTTGCTTTTATACGCATGCCCTTTGGTCATTGCAATGCTCCTACAACATTCCAACGATGCATGATGTCTATCTTTTCTGATATGGTGGAGAACACATTGGAAGTCTTCATGGATGACTTTTCGGTAGTGGGTGATGCATTTGATGATTGCTTGGCTAATCTGGGTCAGGCATTGCAAAGGTGTGAAGAGTCAAACCTCGTGCTGAATTGGGAGAAATGCCATTTCATGGTGAAATAGGGCATTGTATTAGGGCACAAAATATCTATGAAAGGTCTCGAGGTGGATAGAGCCAAGGTAGAAGTCATCGAGAAACTACCCCCACCCATTTCAGTAAAGGGTGTGAGGAGTTTTCTTGATCATGCCGATTTCTACCGAAGATTCATTAAAGATTTCTCTAAGGTTGCTACCCCATTGTGCAGATTGCTGGAAAAGGAAACTAAGTTTGTATTTGATGCTGAGTGTTTGAGGGCGTTTGAGTGCCTGAAAGAAAAGTTAGTGGATGCTCCTATTATAATTGCCCCGGATTGGTCCAAACCGTTCGAAGTAATGTGCGATGCGAGTGGTGTTGCGCTTGGAGCTGTTCTGGGATAGAAGCAAGATAAACTTTTCCACCTCATCTATTATGCTAGTAAAGCATTGAATGGGGCGCAAAAGAACTACACAGTGACTGAACATGAGCTGTTGGCTGTTGTATACGCTTTTGAGAAATTCAGAGCATACTTACTTGGTACAAAAGTGGTGGTGCACACAGATAATGCATCCTTGAGGTATCTGATGACCAAAAAGGATGCAAAACCTCGACTAATCTGATGGGTGCTATTGTTGCAGGAATTTGACTTTGAAGTCAAAGATCGGAAAGGGTGTGAGAACCAGGTAGCGGATCATCTTTCCAGGCTTGAGAGGGAAGAGAACGTAATAGATGAACCGGAGATTGATGATGCATTCCTGGATGAGCATATGATGGTTGCGTCACTTGATATGGTGCCTTGGTACGCTGACTTCGCAAATTATGCGGTGAGTGACATGATCCCGGAAGATTTGAACTTCCACCAGAAAAAGAAGTTTCTCCATGATGCAAGTAAGTTTTTCTGGGATGAGCCGTATTTATTCCGGTTGTGTGCTGACAACATAGTGAGGAGATGTGTACCGGAAGTGGAAATGACAAGCATCTTGCAAGCTTGTCATTCGGCCCGAAAAATCTTACAGTATGGGTACTATTGGCCGACAATCCAGAAAGATTCCTATGAATTTGCCAAGTTCTGTGACGAATGCCAACGAAGAGGAGCAATCTCTCACCGACAAGAGTTTCCCATGTCCACTATTTTAGAGGTTGAGATGTTCGACGTATGGGGAATAGATTTCATGGGCCCTTTTGAAAGCTCTTATGGGAACCGTTACATCTTGGTAGTGGTGGATTATGTTTCAAAGTGGGTAGAGGCGGTTGCTTTGGCCGATAACGAAGGTAAAAGTGTGGTGGCATTTTTGAAAAGGAACATATTTTCTCGGTTTGGCACCCCTCGCACAATCATCAGTGATGGAGGTTCACATTTTTGCAATAAGATGTTCCGGGATGCTATAGCAAAATATGGGGTGAAGCAACACAAGGTAGCCACACCCTATCATCCCCAAACCAGTGGGCAAGTCGAAGTGTCGAACCGTGAAATTAAAGAGATCTTGGCTAAGTCTGTGAATGTGAATCAGCGAGACTAGGAAAGAAAGCTGGATGACGCACTCTTGGCGTACCGAACAGCGTTTAAGACGCCAATAGGTATGTCCCTTTACCAATTTGTTTTTGGTAAAGCTTGTCACTTGCCCGTGGAACTTGAGCACAAAGACCTTTGGGCGCTCAAAAAGTTAAATCTCAGTTGGAGAGAGGCATCAGAACTAAGGTTGGAACAATTGAATGAGATGGACGAGTTCCGATTGCGAGCATACGAGAGATCCGCTCTCTACAAGGAACGAATGAAACTATACCATGACAGGAAAATTGAGAAGAGGGAGTTCAAGGTTGGGGACTTAGTATTGTTGTTCAACTCCAGGGTCAAATTATTTCCCGGGAAACTCAAATCCAAATGGTCCAGACCATTCAAAGTACATCAAGTGTTTCCATCCGGTGCGGTCGAACTTGAAAATAAAGATGGTGAGTTTTTCAAAGCCAATGGACAGAGGGTAAAACAATATATAGGCCTCCCGGAGGAGGTACATGTTATGTTTTTGGTGTATCTTGATGAAGTCTGAGTAATCAAGACACCCGCGTCATGCCGCGACGTTAAATCAGGCGCTATATGGGAGGCAACCCATAGATTGTTGTTGTATTATAGTCTTAGAAAATTTGATTTGTGAGAAATGGTTAATTTGTGCGTTGAGTGTGCAGGTACAAAAAGGTGGAAGTAAAAATACGATTCTGTCTACGAGTGACGGTTCCAGTTGACGAACCGTCACGCCTACGAAGGCCCATCACACGGACCGTCACATGTTGACAGAATATTCATACCCACTGCTTGGTACTGACGGTATAAGTGACGGACCATCACAGACTTGGCGGACCGTCATTTCAGGCCGTCACCCACGAGACTCACAAGGGCTCACTGCCTTATTGTGACACACCACGTGACAGACCGCCAAGTCGTTGACGGACCATCACTACAGGCCGTCGCCGCATCAGGTAAGTTTTTTCTTTTTAATTTAGTGTCACCCGACCCAAAACCAAACCGGCCCGACTGAATATATTTAAATCATCTTCATCATCTTCCCACTCACATTCTACTCTAAAGCTATAAACCTCCATTAAAATTAAAATCCTCTTTTCCCCAAGCAAGTCCAACATCCCCATTGTCCTTTCTCCACCTTGTCCAAAACGCAAGAAACCAACAAATTCCCGCTAGTTGTCCATCGATTCATATAAATCAAAAGGGAATAGCGATTTCTTCTCACTAACAAAATCAAGGTATGATTCTAAACTCTTCCTCGTTGGAATTGTTGAGTAGCATCGTACGGATTTTAGGAGGAAATTGTTGGGTTTGTATAGTTGTGAAATTGTGATAATATAAATGTTGTTGGGTATGAGAGGGTGTTGTTGTTGTTTGAAATCGTAAGTTTGACATGGGTAAAGTCTTGAGTAACCCATGAGATTAATTACTTGATGGGTGGTGACCTTATGAAACCAAATCCCACAAAAAAAATTAGCAATACCCCGAATTGAGCACAAGGTGTTCGATGAAATACCTCAAAGAAGGATAATACTCGCTGTCTAGCAGCGACGGTTGTCATGACGGCCCGTCACACACGCGATGGTCTGTCAGCCAAGCCGTCAACAATAGACAGTTCACTGTCTCAAAGTGACAGTCGGTGCGATGGCCCGTCACCAATGTGACTGACCATCACCCAGACCGTCACTCCGAGACAGTGGCAATACATGAGTGTTTTCCCAGTTCTCATATGCTTAAACTTGTGCACGTGCAGGTACATGGCCCCCAAACAACAACCACCTCGCGGTCAAGCTCAAAAGAAGAAGGAAAGAATAGCTACAACTCGGACCCTAATTGATGAATCGAGTAGCGACGAAGAAGCAGTTGCAGCCCCAACTTACCAAACTAGGCTAGTTAAACGAAGAACCACCCAAGTCACCCAGTCTGAAGAGGAGAGTGGGTCATCTAGCAGTGAGTCGAGGAGCGGTAGTGGATCGGATGAAAGTGGTAGCTCCAGCCCCAATCCGGAGGATGTAGGTGGTCCTGAAACTACCAACATTGCAGGGAGTGCACCCATGGACAGAGAGTCGATCCGGTGGGCATTTAAGGATGCTCAGAAGCACTATCTTGACGGTCTTACCAAAACGATGTCGAGAAGCCACAAAAGACTGATAGCTGAAGAAGTGCAAATCATGACCACGGATCTGCCTTAATACCCAGTTCTTCAGACACAGTTTCAAAGGTATCAACTCGAGTAGATGAGTTCGCCCCCGGGATTCTATTGTCCAGAACTTGTCCGGGAATTCTATGCCAACTATTTGACACTGTTGGAGAGCAAATGTGAGCCAGGAAAAGGGGTTAAATCAGCACCAAGGCAGGACAGGGTGCCAGTTCGGGGTAAACAAGTGGACATCTCACAGGAAATGATCAACAGAGTCCTCTTTGTCCCGGAATACATCCCTCCACCTGATATGCCAGAGTTTCATGACAAGATTTCCAACGCCTACTCGCAGAAACCATGGTTAGCCCGAACATGGACTGATGGCTCACCATCTTGGCTAACTCAGAGGGGACGGATATCGAAGAAATCACTAAGCTTCATAGCCAAGTTTTGGTGGGCGGTTGTGCGGTTCAGGTTATTTCCAATAGGAGGAGACAATAATTTGGATGAGGGAAGAGCCATCCTTGTGGCAAGCTTGATAGCCGGGTACGTCATCAACTTCGGAATGATAATTGCAGACGAGATGCGGACCAGGGCCATAAAAACTACTTCTTCTTTGCCGTTCCCGTGTCTAGTGACTGAGTTATGCAGGCGTGCAGAGGTGCCGATATGGGATGGTATTGATAAGCAAGTGACAGCGTCATCAAAGCAAAATATTGACAAATCAAAGGATGACACTAAGTTTGAAATGAGGATTCATAAGCCTCAGATCTTCGAAGAGCCAACCACAACCACCTCCGAGGCAACCGACACCCCATCAGGCACAGAAATGCCACTTGCGGTGTTTGATCCGAAAACTTCACAGACAACGAGAGCTACTGCTGAAAGCTCTGGCACTGCGGCAAGGCCTCCTCTACCACCAGAATATCACATGAACCCCCGAAATTTTGCTAAAATGGTGCAAAAGCAGAAACAGTTGGATAAACAAATTGCCGCATGGACGGACTTGTTTAAACCCACCATTGATGAAGCAATACGGGAGGCTCTGAAGCCATTTGAGGGGCTGCGCGCAAGGGTCGATGCGATGGAAACCCGGATGGATGCAAGGCTAAACGAAATGAGCATCCCGGACCTGGCGAGATTTGATGCGGAGCTAAAGAAGGTGAAAAATGATATCACAGTCCTCAAGCAAGAAAAAGCGCTTTATGAGGAGACTTCGGAGTTCGTGGACTTGGACGAAGAAACCACGATAGTGGATTTGATGGGTCGGCCACTAAAAATTAGTGAACCCCAAGCAGGTGAAAGTGGGGTAAAGAAATCAAAGAAGAGGAAGCACAAAAAGATATCAGCTGAGGAGGACGAGTTAGAGGTCGCGAAGCAGCGGTCGGTAATAGATGAGCAGCTGCGACAGGAAAGAGTGCGTGCCCAAGCAGGTGGGGCATCTTCCAGTGCAGTACCGGAGTCTGAAAAGACCCCAGATGTTGATGAGCCGCGTACGGAAACCTAGGTTTCCCAGGTACCCCTATTCCTTTATTCTAAATATTGTTTCCTTGAGCATTGAGGACAATGCTACATTCTTTTGTTAGGGGTAGGAGTACCACCACCGGAGGTTTTTGTTGCCGTGTTTCTTTTCCTCCGGTGTGCTATCTAGTAGAACCGGCATGTTTAGGTTGTCGTTTAAATTTTAAAATTATGTTGTGATGTCCGTAGCAAGCATGGCTTTTTGAAAATTGAACTAAAAGGAGCCCCCTCTGAAAATTTTGATTTTGTACTTATGTTTGAAACAATTGACTGTTCTGGATCCTTGAATGTCATTGTGTGGTTATGATTGGAATAAGTATGCTTAAGCCGAGCTGTTGTTTTGATAGTTGGTAGTTGTATGGTTTCTTGGTGCCAAGTGTGTGTGAGCGTATTGTTATAAATCCTTACTCTGTGCATGCATCTAGAACTTGCCCGGTCTATTTTGTTAAGTTTGAAGTTGGTTGCTTAGGAAAGGATCACAGGGCCTTTTGGTGTGCAGTCCACTTAGCCTATAAGACCGTCCAAATGCAAATAATCCCTTTTGAACCCTGTTTGAGCCATAATTGACCCTATTCTTTCAATAACCTGACATCGTTCCTTTTTAACTTTGAATCCCTGTTTTGGCCCTGGTCCTTCCTTGGACATCGTGCACCTCAACTCAGGCAATCAGCCTAAGTTGAGGGTGGCTAATATAGAGGTAAATGATAAGAAAAATAGGATGAATAAGAGTGGTTGTGAATAGAATGAAAAGTTCGAGTGTGTGCTTATAAAAAAAAAGAAAAAAAAGAAAAAAAAGAGAGAAGAGAAAAGAAAAACGAAAAAGAGGTGAAAAAGAATTGTCAAAATAAAGAAGCCGCACCTGTAACTAGAATGAATGGAATAAAGAGGTGAAAAAGGATGAACGAAGTATAGTTAAGTGGAAATAATAGGTCGGTGATTCCAAGGAAGGTTTAGTCACTATTCCCCAAACGTATCCTACCTGCACCCGAAGCCTCATTACAAGCCAAAACAAGTCCTGTAGTGATCCCGAGGAACTTTCTGAAAAACTGAAATAGAATAGCAAGGGAAAGCTTATGGCAACCCATGTGCATTGTTTGAAATCGTTTGTGAGTGTGAGCGCCTTACCTAGTCCCAAATCTTGTGTGTGGGACTTCTTTGTGGTGAGGGCACCAAGATCTCTGTATTATCTATTGACTGTTGGGATAGCTGTTGTGTGTGTATGTAGAATATTCTATCATATTGGAATGACATGTTTGGATCCTTGCAAGTTAGCGTTTCATACATTTGTGTGCTACCGGGGGGCTTGATTTAAATTGAAAACTGTTGAGTGGCCATGATTTGCTAAGGATTTGTGTTTGTATTCTTAGTTGAGTCGTCAGTTTATTTTGTGTCATGTTGCTTGAGGACAAGCGAACGTTTTAAGTTGAGGGTGTTGATGTGCCTGGATTCTACGGCACATTTGACGCCTTTAACTAAGAATACTCGCAAGTTTTCGAGCAACTTTTATGTCTTTTGATGTTTTTATGTTGTATTTGCAGGAAATGTAGACAAGGATAAAAAGGAAGTAAAAATACTCAAGCTAAGTAACAAAGGTTGAGCTTGACGGAGGACCTGATGGCTCGTCACACAGGTTACTGACCGTCAGGAGAGCCGCCAAACCAGGCAGCAGCTAAAGGAGCCACTGGATAGCGCCGACGGTTTGCATGACGGCCCATCACACCTTTGATGGACCGTCATCCAAGCCGTCAAGTGAGAGCTCAAGGAGAGCCTACACTGGATAGCAGCGACGGTTGGCGTGACAGCCCATCACACCTTTGACGGACCGTCAGCCAAGCCGTCAAGTGGGAGCTAAAAGATGGCATGCACTGGATAGTGGCGACGGCTGTGAGTGACGGCCCGTCACAGTGGCGACGGTCCGTCAGGCGACTCGTCAAATACCACGCGGATTCCGAAAATCCTATTTTGGACTTTATTTCCTGGACTACTATAAATACCCTGTGTTAGGTTTATTTTATTTATTCATTACCCAATAGTTCTAGGATATTTTTTAGCGAGTTTTTGGAGAGAAAACACGACACTACACATTTTTCTTCTTCATCATCTTGTTCTTCCATTGTTCTTGGGATCTTGGTTTCTTGTTCTTGGATAATTGAAGCTTGTGTTCATTATATTGTAAGAATGTTTTCTCTTTATGATGAATATGATTTTCTTCTCTTCTTCTAATAGCATGAGTAACTAACTTCCCACAATTAGGGTTGTGGGAGCCATGGCAAAAGTAGCAATATAGATTCCGGGTAGCGTTGGGTTCAATATTTATGTTGTCAAGTCGTTAATCACTCATTATTAACGTTTTCTAGTGGTTGCAAACATTAGGACATGCCTAGGTTTAATTTGCTTGAGTAGAGAGATTAAAACCGGGAAATTTGATTAACTACGAGGATTCGAGACCACCACTTCTCGTCTTATGATTAATGATGTAACTAGATTAATCTACTTGATGTTTAGGATTGAAATATAAAAGCTCACCTTTTCAAGTTCTAGAGAATTGAAAAGGAAATTCATCTATTTGGTTGAGAAACGTTTAGATGATACCATTAATTCAATCACATCGTGACATGCATATAGAAAGAACCCGGTTAAGCTTGAGTCGACATTGTTACGACGCCATGGTGAACACTTCCCTAGTTCTCTCTCACATTGATTTTCACTCGTATATTATTAGTTGTTTTGTTCGTATCTTGATCACGCAAACCCCCTTTTATTTACCGGAAACTATTGACTACTAGTCATCAAATTCACGAACGACCTAATTTTCACCTTATTCCCTGTGGGATCGACCCCAACCACTGTTGGGTTCTATATTTGACGACGACCGCTTACGCTTCGTAATTGTAGTTGTAATTTGGGGGTATCATTCTTCATATGTGGTTAGACCCGAAATGGAAAAAATTTCTATGAATTTAAGTATTAAGATCAATTTCTAAGTTTTGAACGTGTATTATATATGAATTAAAGTCATAAAGGACCTCTAGCTCAAAGTTAAGTTAAAAACCTTTCTACCGATTTAGATTTCATGTAAGATCTAACTAGGGTCAACTTCAAATGACCATTTCTCCTAGAATATAAACAGTTAGGTGGCCTAGTATCCACCAAATTAAAGGTATTTGAATCTTTTTTCCAACGCCACCAACTTCTCATTAATACGAGTTTCGAGTAAAATGTTATGGGCATTTTAGTGAAGTACTATAATGCTGTAAAAAATTCGACGGGCGTGGGAAGGGCCGTCGGGTGTGGGAATTCCGACGGCCGTCCCTGACACTCATGGGAGCAATGAGGACCCTGGGTGACCAGGCGTGGGAACCATACAGAAAGCTTATTTTATCCCCCAAAATCCCATGACTTGAACCAGACAGCCCGTAGGCCACCCGACGGCCGGTGAGAAGCGCCATCCGGTGAGTTTTTTGCACTTTTTTCAGCATTTAAGTTGGGGGTAGTTTAGTCCTTTTCTTACCTCAGACCTTTCCCCATATCTTTTAAATACCCAAAAGGGGTTATTTCTCAGAAGAACATCGATCAATTTCTAAAATTTATTCTCTCAAAACTCTAAGGCAAGACACCTAGGGTAACAAGCAAACAAGAGCATAGAAGCTCAAGAAAGAAAGTTTCTCAAGGGTTTTCCTTAAGATTTCTTCTCCAAATCTCCACTTCCAACCTTAGGGATTCTTCTCCAAGTTTTCATACCCAGATTTCTAGCTAGAAGTTCTTCAGTAATCAGGTATGTGGGTATTCAATGAGCATCTTCTTTCACTCTCATGCCCAAAGTTCAACTTTCAGTTATGATTTCTACAAATCTACGATTCTAGGGTTCATACCCAACCATGCATGTTTTTACAGAATTGAATTTCTTATGATACTATATGTTCCCGTACATGTTTTAAGTGATATTGCATAAAGTTTTATGGATATTTTCTTAAAATTCCTGGAATTTAGATGAAACAGACTTGTCCTGAATTTACAATATCTTCTGCATAAGTTAGCTTTCTTTACAAGAACTTAGCATTAAATGGTAGTATTCTCACATGAATTAACTTTTCTTCAGAATTTAGCCTAATCTACTAGCACTTAGTTTTAAAGCATGAAATTAATAGTTTTTCAGCCTACAACTTTTGATAAGTTGGTATTCTACCTACATATTTGGCTTTTAATCTTATTCTTTTGCTAGTATAAAGTGGATAAATAGTGCAATTGACACTGATTACTTATATTTTACTTTTTCTGTGTTTTAGAAGTGTTCAAGAAATATTTGAATGGAAACAAGTCAAAATGGAGATAAAAGGGACTGCTGACCACTGACACAAGGTTGCTCATCGCGACCGCGAGAGTAAGTCATGCAACTGTGATGCATAGGAAAGAATTAAAGCCATGCGACCGCAAAGTGAAGCCACGCAACCGCGTGGAGGAAGAAATCAAAGCTATGTGACCACGGGGTTGAGGATACCCTACCATGAGTAAGGAAATCATATAACCTCGCATCACGAGGCACATGCACGCAACCGTGATAAAGACGTCGGCAACTGCAGGACAAATTTGGAAATCCCCATTTTTTTGAAACCTTAATTGGCATAAAACTCTTCTCAGCCATTTTGGAAGAATATTTGGCTAGTCTTTGAATTTTTGGAAAATCTTGGAGAGAAAGTTCATCAACTAACACCATAGTAGTGAAGATTTGGATGCTCTTTATTGTAATACCTTTAGTTTCTATTTTTCAATTCTTGTTCTTAATGGCTATTTTATTGGTGTATTTATTGAATTGAGATTTGGGTTTGTATTAGAGATAATACTTGTTTCGGTGTCCAATCTATATCTAGATTTTGCTTTTGGTTAATTATTTGAGTCTATTGAATCCTCCATGCTTGAATTTATAGTTAATGGTTGTAAATATTGACTTAGCTTTCTAATTTGGGTTTTTGCTTCAGAAAGGATTTCCCTAAATTCGGGAAGATTCAATAGTGGGGATTTGGGGTTTCCACTCTAGATCAAGACTAGAGATAGTGTGGTTGCCAAAAACTCCCATCTAAGAGTTAGGGTTAGAAATAGCCCAACTCACCCAAGTTAAATTATTGGTTATTGCACACTCGTGGTGATTTGAGAGAACCCATGGGGATAAATGCTTGATTGGTCAAAAGACAATTAAGTACAACTTTTGCCAACACTACCCATGTGTTGATCGGGTGTAAGTCTTATGAATTGAATTCCCATTCCCAATTATATGGCTCAAGAGGGGTGACTAATGATTCAAATTAAGTGCAATGGTGGTGTTTAAGGCTAAGTAGGCTTAAAAAATCACAAAAAAGACCTAAGATCATTTCTCCAACCCAAAGTAATCAAGATTAGCTTTAAAGACTAACCGGGCAAATTCTAGTTACACAAGCAAGCACAAGAATTATTTAACTAAAGCTCACCCCACATGGCATGCGAATCATTCAAGAAGGATCAATTTTAATTTCCTAAACAAGAACAAAAAGGAACCACATTTTCCATTATCACCGTTAATGAGTTAAGAGTCACAAAAAGATCAAAAGAGTTCATACATTCACTCTTTTCCATGCATTATTCATTTTTGGAGGGGTATGCCCTTTTCCATTTGCATGTGAGACTAACTCCATTAGTACCAAATAAGTCAATTGCAACCAAAAACCTCCAAAGATGACAATTTGCCCTTACGAATGACGTCACCAGTCTATCATTGGGCTAATTCATCTATCTAAATTGGCATGGCTACTCAAGGCTCATCAACACATAAATCTCATCACCAAGGCAATATGCAATTCGCACATGTCAAAGTGCGAGTCGCATGTGTGATGCTCATACAATTCACACAACGACATATGCGATACAATGTTCTCAGCTCCAGCAAGTTCTTTCTAGCCTAACGGGTACTCAGACTTCCCCTGGCTCCAAAACATCCAACAATCATACTATAAAAATAAAATAAAGAAGCTACAAGAAAAGAAACTAACAACCTAAACCATCACTTCCAAACCCACCGAGGGCACACTAATATAAATCAATCCCTACAAAGAAGCATCAATATCTAGCATCAAAATAAACAAGCCCAGTGAGGGCACAAGAATATCCAACAATCAAAACAAACCCGAAAAGGGCATAACAATATCCAAAATAACAAAACAAGCTAGATAAAGTGCAAGTTGCCCCCAACTAATCTAGTGTAGTGCCCCTACTGTATCAAAACAAGATAAGAGTTTGAGGGGGCTCCCTGAAGGGTGTAGACCTCAGAACTAGAGATGCTAGATCCAGAAAGGACCCAGTCTACCTCATCAGCATCATCCTCAACCTCAGACCCGCATAGTTTCCTCATAGTGCTCATCATCTTCGTGAGGAACTTGCTTAGCTTTTTATCAAAGAGGAAACGAAAGAAAGAAAATCTGCCAAGGTGAAGAAACTGATAAGAATTGGGGCTTCAAATAATATAAAGTTAAATGGTTCCCTGTGTTGAATGAAAATGAAAGAAATGGCTTCAATTTTGAAGTGAAAAAGTTGTGTAGAGTTCAAGGAGGATGTAGTCACTTGAGTCCAAATGCATATCCTACCCTTCTTCGAGCCTACATTACAAGCTTAGCAAAGTCCTTTGAGATCTCTGACCGATTGTTTTTGAGGCTAGCGGCAAATGAAAATAAGGGCAAGCCTATGGTTGATACTTGTTGGTACTTGAACTTCCTTGTGAGTGTAAGCGTTTGGGTATTTGTCCCTTGGGATTGTCTTTATTGTGTTTTTTGGACTTTTATTCTTGAGAGGGCATGCAAATTAGGATTTGGTGACATTGATAAACTCCGAAAATGAGTCAATTGAGCATGTTTGGTAAGGTAGTGGTTTGAGTCACACCTTGAGGATTAGTTGTTGTCACTTGGTTGTTCTTAATGTCCATTGCATCCTTGAATTGTGTTTTGAAAGAAAGCGCAAATATGGGAATGACCAAAAGGGTCATTACAAGGAGGAAGCATGATGCGGAGAAACTATATGGACAATGACTTAACTGCAAGTAAGCCAAGTCCAAGACTCGGCCTCAGGGTATGTACACACCACTTCCCAGCCCTCTTGGTCTTTGGATGGACATTTCTATTGATTTTGTATTGGGCCTTCCAAGAACCAAAAAAGGGCATGATAGTATATTTGTGGTAGTGGATAGATTTTCCAAAATGCCTTATTTTATTACATGAAATAAATGCAATGATGCATCTCATGTTGCATCTTTGTTTGTGATTCATGTGCTTAAATTGAATGGAGTACCTCGCACTATTGTGAGTGATAGGGACTCTAAGTTTCTTAGCCATTTTTGAAGAGTCTATGGGGTACACTTGGTACCAAGCTTATGTTCTCTACGTCTTGTCATCCCTAAATGGATGGTCAAACTAAAGTAGTCAATAGGACTCTTGGGAGCATGCTTCATTATATGATTAGAGGATCCCCAACTTCTTGGAAGGACCATCTACCTTTGATTGAATTTTCATACAATCAGTTTTTTCACTCCTCTATTGGCATGACTCCATTTGAAGTGTGTTATGGGTTCAACCCATTAATTCTGCTATCCTTAACCCCTTTATCTAGTGATATTGTTATGAGCTTAGATGCAAAGTGAAGGGAAACGGAGATGGTAAAGATTCACACCAAGGTGAGGGAAGCCATAGAAATAAGAATCTCCAAGGTAGCTTTCCAGCAAAATCATGGAAGAAAAAAAGTGATCTTTCAACCCAAAGATTGGGTTTGGGTTAACTTTTGGAAGGAAAGATTTCCACAACTTTGCAAAGGGAAGTTTAGTCCAAGGGGTGATGGCCATTCTAAGTACTTGAAAGGATCAATGACAATGCCTGCAAGACTGATCTACCATGTGAGTAAAATGTTCACAATATGTTGAATTGAAGAGATCTATCTTCTTGTGAAGTACGTGAATCTATGGATTTGAGATGAATCCTTTTCAAGAAGGGAAGGATGATACGATATATTTCCCAGCACAACCCCTACAAGGCCATTCACTAGGATCTAAGCTAAAGAACTTCAAGCCCTACAAGCTCTATTCATGAAGAAAGAGGCTTTGGAGACCATTGAGGAGCGTCAATCAAAGATCTACAACTTGTGGATGATCACATGGATTGAAGAAGAGGCTGCTAGTGAATATGTCTTGAGGTGCAACCAACACAATCCTTGATGCATTTAGCACCTCATTTTGCACATGAGGTGCGACCAGGGTGCAATCAGCACAACGCCTGGTGCGTTTAGCACCTCAGTTTGCACATAACCCGTCATGGGCTGAGTTTGAAGTCTTTCAAGGTCACTTTTGGGCCTTTAATTATACAAGGCAAACATTATAAATAGAAGCCATAGTCATTTCCCTTCCTTAGATTTGATGAATATTGAGGATTGCTTTGAATGCTTGTAGTTGCTAATTTTGCTTATAGTTTTGCGTGGATTCCCAATTAGTTCTCTAGTGTAGTAAGTCTATTGGATGGATTCCTAATAGTCTATTGGGTGTATTCCTAATAGGTAGTTGAGTGATTTTGAGTGGATTCTCTTAATTTCTTGTTAACTTCTTTTGCTTGATTAATCATATAGAGTCATCCATTTGTGGATTCATTTGGGTCTCTTATTCTTTGATTGAATTGGATTATTGTTTGTTGATTAGGTTCATTTGGGAGGTGAAGGTATTAAGTCCTTTGTTGCCCATTAACTTTATTAATTTTCTTTAATCCACATATCTTTTGTTTATTTCAATTCTATATTTGGATTTTGATTAGTCTTCCTAAATGAGATCTTATCATTTTTAATGAAGGTTTTTGTAGTTCTTTGGTGTGTTTTTGTTACATATGATGTTATTTTGTGTTTGTGAAGGAAAATGAGATTTGTGAGCAAAAGTTGGAGTTTCAAGATGAAAACAAAAATGATGGACCGTAGTTCTAAACTATGAACCGTCATGTTAACCATAAAACAAGATCTACGAGGAAATAGTTTGAAGGTAAAACTATAGCTCATTTAATGGCTTATAAATGTAAAGAACAGACCATCCCGTTATTCGTAAACCAGGTTCATAGGAGTGACATTTTGAAGGTGAAGCTACAGCTTGTTTGAAGGTCCGTAAAAGCAAAGAATGGACCATCTTGATAATTGTAAAGAGGGGTTCTGCAAGGGTGAAATTTTGGAGCTCCAGTCTACGGCTAAGTTTATGGACCATAAACCCAAATTATGGGTCTATCTTTTTATCCATAGATCAAGGTTTTGAGAAGAAGCAAATTGGTCTCAAGACTATAACTCAAGTCTACGGACCATAGAAGTGAATTACAGACTGTAGACTAACTCGTAAATAACTTCAATCCCAACTTAACTTTGAAAAATGATGATGGACTTCTGAAGACCACCAACTATAGTTTTGATTTACGATTCATAGATGAAGCGACCAAGTTTTCCTAGTTTATTTAGGATAGGATTTTATGTCTATTAATACTTTCCTTAAGGTGTCTTTTAGATGTTACTCATTATTTTGGGATATGTTATGTACATTTTGAAGCTAAGAACACACATTCATCTTTGTTCTTGGTTTCTTGGTTATTTTGCTACTCGTTTTATTTCTTGGATAATATAATTCAATTTTCACTACTCTTCTCTTGTATGTTAATCTTTATGAATTCTTCTACGTATTTTTCTTTAATTACTGCAAGTATGAGTAGCTAAAAATCTTAGCTAGGCTTGTGAGAACCATGACACATTAATGAACATAGGTAAAATAAAATAGTGATTCTTGAATGGTGAATTTGCATGTATTGTTAATATTTTGGCTTTGATTGCTTTTTAGCAGTTGCAAACATTAGAACTCCACCTAATACAAATTTCTCTTCTTGTTAGGGTTCAAGCACTACTGGTACGAATTCACTTTCGGAAGATTCCATGTTTTGCAAATCTTCTTCATCGTCCTCAAAGTGAATTTGATTGATCTCAATGTTCGAGACATGTTCATTTGCTTGGCTCGGAGGATTTTCTTCACCAATTCGATCTAGAGAAATAAAAAGATATGCCATGGTTTGCGTGGCATGTTTTTTCTCCTCTTCTTCTTTAGCCCTTGCATCCACATAGCCTTGCTTAATAGATTGCACATCCTCCTCTTCTATATCTTGCTTGGCCAAAATAGTTTGAAGCATAGCATATATTCTTTTTGGGTAGGTAGCTTCTTTATCATCTTGAGCAATAGGAGTGGACAAATCCACTTTGGATTGTGTGGCATGATTCATGTCCCCTCCTTCCTTTATTCTCATATCCACCAAGCCTTGCTTTATGGATTTCATCTCTTCTTGGGTTTCTAGCGAGGCCAAGAGGGTGTGGATCTTAGCACATATGCCTTCTTCACTTACTGATTCATGGTTCATATTAAGATCACAGGAACCACTAGCCACATGGTTAGCACAAGAGGGGGGAGGAGGATAGTCATTAGGGCTATTGCTCCAATGTCCATCACGACCACTACACAAATAGCAATTACGCCCATCATAAGAACAAGAAGGTGAATACCTATCTCTCCGAGGGCCAACTTGCATTTTCACCAAAGGTGAGGTCCTCCACAATAACAACAAGGATCATTATAACATGGATTGCAACTACCAACATCTCTATCATTTTGAGATGCCATGAAATCAATCAACAAAAATAAAATTAACCAAAATAAAAAACAACTATTCACAAAATTGAACTAGTGTCAGTAAACTCAAATTATAAACTAACTCAATACGCCAAATTATTCCCCGGCAATGGCGCCATTTTTGATAACGCTCAAATACACTATCCAATAGAGATTATTGCGATCGTCAGAGCAAAATACATTTACATTCCCAACGGATGTCTCTTGGTTTGTTTCACAAAATTAATTGCCAAAAAGAAGAAAGACGTTTGAAAAGAAAAGCAAAGAGGAAAGGAAAGAAATAAAATCCTCCAAGGTGAAGAAAATGATAAGAATTGGGACTTCAAATAAAAAGAAGTGAAATGGTGCCCCGTGTTGAATGGAAATGAAAGAAATGGCTTTGGTTTCAAATTGAAAAAGTTGTGTAGGGTTCCAGGAGGATGTAGTCACTTGAATCCAAATGCATAACCTACCCGTCCCTGATCCCTACATTACAAGCTTAGAAAAGCCCTTTGAGATCTCCAACCGATGGTTCTTGAGCTGGTGGCGAATGAAAATAAGGGCAAGCCTACGGTTGATACTTGTTGGTAATTTGAAATTTCTTGTGAGTGTAAGTGTTTGTATTTTCCCCTTGTGATTGTCTTTGTACATATTGTGTTTTTGGGACTTTTTTTCTTGTGAGGGCATGCAAATTAAGATAGTTGGTGACATTGATAAACTCCGAAAATGAGTCAATTGAGCATGTTTTGGTAAGCTAGTGTTTTTGAGTCACATCTTGAGGATTGGTTGTTGTCACTTGGTAGTTCTTGTAGTTACATTGCATCCTTGAAATATGTTTTGAATAGAGGGGCATGTTTAGATTAAGTTATCATGTGATTGACTAATCATTAGTACCAACCGAAGTCATGCTTGGTGCTTGAAATAGGTTTTCCTTAGCTTGAAGTGATGTCTTTGCACTTGTGTTGTGTTCCTCTTGAGCTAAGATTTATAAGTACCCAACAGGTATCGGGGTCGTACCTACAAAGAATAATGTAGTCGCGATCAAGCTAATAAAGAATAAGAGCAACTTATTAGAGTTCAATGAACAAAAAAGGAAAAGATATCAATAGGGGGGTTTTATGAACTAAAACTAGAGATAAAAGAAAATAAAATAAAAGATAGATTGATCAAAGGCTTTCACCTTGCTCTCAACAAGCATGGACAACAAGGGGGACTTGGGAATGGGAATTCAATTCACAAGACTTGCACCCGATTCACACTTGGGTAGTCTTGGTTAGAAGGATGCCCAATCGTCATTTGACCAATCAAGCATATATCTCGTGTGTTCTCTCAAACCACCATGAGTAAGTAATAAACCAACCAAATCAACTTGGGTAAATTGGGCTATTTCTAGCCTCAACTCTTAGATGGGAGTTTCCGGCAACCAAACTATCTCTAGCCTTGATCTAGAGTGGAAACCCCAAATCCCCACTATTAAACCTTCCCGAATTTAAGGAAATCTTCTCTCGAGCAAAAACTCAATTTAGAATGCTAAGTCAATGTTTGCAACCATTAATTATATATTCAAGCATGGAGGATTCAATAGACTCAAATAATTAACCAAAAGCAAAATATAGATATAAATTCAATACCCAAACAAGTATTATCTCTAATACAAACACAAATATCAATTCAACAAACATACAAATAAAATAGCAATTAAGAACAAGAGTTAAAGATTGGAAACTAAAGATTTTACAATGAATTCCTTCAAATCTTCACTCCTATGGTGTTGGATGATGAATTTTCTCCCAAGCTTGCCAAATATTGTGAAAATAGCCAAAGATAGTTCCTAAAATGGCTGAGAAGAGTTTTATGTGAATTGGGGTTTCTAAAAGTGGGAATTTCCAAATCTGTCATGCAGCTGATGACGTCTTCATCGCGATCGCGTGAATGTGATTTGCGATCACGAGGTTCTGTTATTTCCTTCCACGCGGTCATGTGACTCCACTCTCGTGGTCGCGTGGCTTTGAGTTTCTGTGCATCGCGATAGCGTGACCTCACTCTCGCAGTTGCGGTGGCCAATTTTATGCCAGTGACCACCAGTTCCTTTTTGCTCCATTTGACTTGTTTTCACTCGAATCTTTCCCGAACACTTCTAAAATATAGAAACCTATAAAATAGAAGTAATTTGTGTCAAAGTATTCTATTTATCCACTTATTACTAGCAAAAGCATAAGATTAGAAGCTAAATAAGTAGGTAGAATACCAACTTATCACCGACCATGCTTAACAACTCACATACAGAGAGCAGTGTGAAGAAATAAGTCAAGAACTAAGATCAATAATGTGAATGAAATAATTATGAGAAGTATTTCTTTAATCTTTTATGAAAAAAACATTTATTCAGCAGAATTCATAGCAATGAGAGTGCATATGCATCAATACTTCGTATAATATGTAGCATGTAATAAGGTTCCTTATAAAATAAGTAGCATATACCCTCGATGATTCACATAACATGTAGATTGCAGACAAGGTATTTGTGGTACAAATAATTTATAAATTGTTAACCCCTAAAGGACACTTAGAAAGTAAGCTAGTGAACCTATAGAAATGGTAGCATGTATATCCTTACATCATGAAATATGTAGCTCATATAATCTTACAAGCAAAGATACTATAACACATTTATATATAGATTCTTGATGACTTACTCTCATAGGCATCCAAGGCCTGTGCCAGCTACAGAACATTCAATGGGGTCATTTTAGTCACGATCTTTATAGTCTGTAACATTTCTAACATGTAGACCTATATATAGCATATAAGCATTTCCCATACTAAAACTCATGGAACATGAGCAAATACTTTGAGGTAGCCTATATTCTATGGCAAATGACTTATAAAATAATTAGCATAGGAACCAATGATCCTTATAAGGGAATACAACATATAACTACTAAGTTAGGGAAACAAGTGACAAGAAACATTTAGGTTGTATGGAAAATAACATATAAATAAGTAAACTGCAATGCATGTAACACATAAATAGGTGTCTTATAAGACATGTAACATGTATATTCTTGTAAACAAGTAAACTATTGCATCTATAAATATAAACTCATGTTAACTCAATTCAACAAATAACTGGTGCCTCTATAGCTTATACAATCATTCCTTTAACCTTTATAAGAGTCATATCCTAACTTGAAACTTCATTTCACATACAAATACTTAATTAAGGTTATTCTAATAACATTCACTACATCTTAAAAATGTAACCATTGCCTTCTCTAAGATAATTAACTGATTATATATCTTCTGCAACTCTAAGTATTCTCATAAATCCCGACTTATGTCTAACCCCTCGATAATATTCGACTCTAACCTTTAGTCACATAGTAATTTCCGTTAACCTTACTATCAAATATAATAAGACAAACCCCCACATATACATCTTTATAGAATAATCAAAGATACTTTTTCCTGGACAAAGTAGACGTATAAGAACTCAGATAAGTCACTGCCTAGTCGGGGTAATCGAAGGCACTAATTTCATAGAATTAAGTTGTCCATGTGACTAGTGGTTATAAGATGAAAACTACCTTCCTGGCAAAATTGAGCCCGACCTTTTTTTGTCCTGATATGAGGTTTCCTTTAAAAGGCAGAATTCCTATGACATTTAAGTAGAGTGTAAATTAGAATCAATTTCTAATGGCATAGCTCTATCGCATGATCTTGAAGATCAAAGAACAGTAACCATATCTAAATGCCTTGTAGCCTCCTAATTATAAGTGCGATGCATAACACAACTTTAAATAAGACTCTACTAGACATCACTTGTAGATTCCCTAGGATATGATGTGCTTTGATACAAAGTTTGTCATGCCTTGAACTTGGGGAGGCGTGACTGCCACCAGATGTCTTACTTGATTGAGCGTACCAAATATAAATATTACAATCAGCGCCTATGGAATATCTGGGCCGACAAGGCCATAGTTTGAGATGATAGCTAACAAAAAGGCTGACAAGGACACACAAAATATACTAATATATAACATCGGTCTACAAGCCTCTAAGAGTATAGCATCTATCATATGGTCGAGACAGGGCCCCGACCTACCCATCAACTATATATATACACGTATATCATACCAAAACCTTAGACTCAAGGAGCCCCAAAAAGAATGGAGCTTACCAACCAAATGGAAAACTCGGTAGTCACCTACTGAGGAGGTCTATTTGGGCCACTACCTAGAGCTACAACATGAATTTAGTGCCTTTAGCAACAGGGACATAAGTTTGAAATAAATGTCCTGGTACATAAAGCATAAGTAATATATGAATGACTACATCAATAGTGATTATAAAAGACAACCTGAAACCTGAATTTGATATCGGGCGAACCATATGAAACTAAAAGTCATGATAAGTCTCTCGTATGATTATATCGATAAGATAACACGACAACATAAAGCTTATGTGAATTTAGCATGAAATATACTATGTCTGGAGCATATAACTATTTGAATTATCTTGTGAATTCATTACTTTTTCCTTTAACTTCTTTCTTTAATATTTGGGATTCTATGGCCTGTTGTATCCGGTTCTTCGTGCATACACAGTCGTATAAATTGTTTAGATACTATTACCAACCATATTTGGGCCTATATGCATAACACAAATTCATAAATTGCTTGGATACTATTAAGCTACCATATTTGGGCCTTCATGCATAGTACAAATGTTTTTTCACTCAGTGATGACCCAATTTTTTTCAAATTATTACCATGTTAGACTGGCTGCAAACTCAAGTGCACTAACTAGCTATGGCAGGACTTGGCTTCTAGAAGCTGGACCACTTTTCACCCTCTTTCTTTTCAGCCTTTTAGCTATTTTTTCTGTTTCTCTCATCTACCGAGGATTATCCTTTTCTACCCATAAAGAGAGAAAATTAACAATCGTACCAAGCAGCTAGTAAATTAAGCAAAAAGAGTGTACAAAGATAAAAAATTAACAATCGTACAAAGCGGCTAGTAATTTAAGAAAGAAGAGTGTCAAAATGACCCCACACTTAATTCACTAGCACGGATACTCAGTCTTATCCGAATCCTTTTAATACAATTCTAGCACAACTAATCTCAATACTTTTCCATCCTCTACCAATATTCAATTACAACCTCACACTTAAACTATTCTAGTCCCTTAACATTCACCGAATGACTATCATAACCTTAAGACAATTTTCAATCATCTATCATAGATAACAAATACCTAAGACTATATTTCAAGTAAATTCTGCAAACAAAAGGTGTGCACAAGGTTGTAGTCAAGTTTTCATGTTCATAGAGTCTGCTAGTTTACTCAAATTCACCCAATTCTTCAAATGTTAACCATCCAATTCAAACAATAATCCCATGGGTTCAAGTCTATTACAAATATCACACTGTAATTCGTACAAACGTATTGGCATAAAGTTACTACCAAAATAGGTAAAATTTCAAAACTTTCTCAAAACCCACAAATTGAAATTCAAAACTTGCCATGGAAACTTAAAATAAAAATATAGGATAGTCTCAGTATCATCAATTCAACTATTTAGAGCTATTTATTCAACCTACACACAACTCACATTATACCATAATCAATACATCCCATAACTTTTGAATCTTGAAATATAAACTCAAAATTCACAACATTAAACTCAAAACTAGTGTAATGGGGAAGTTGAGGAAGTGATTTAGCATGAAATAGTTCAAAAATTATAAAGAAAACATACCTTATTGAGGCTTTGTGGACCTTGGAGAATTTTTTAGAAGTGTTTTAATGGGATAGGAGAGAAATAGGGTGGAGGGAGAAAGAAAAGAAGAATAAAGGATTTTGGGGGGTTTTAAAAATAAAGAGAGTATATGTGTGCCCCATAAGGGCCCCTTTACCTTTTCTGCACAAAGTCACCTATCGAGGCGAGGTTACTTGTAGTCTCTCAGACCTTATGAGGTGAGGTTCCTCAACTGTCCAAAAATTTTGGCAATTTTTGTATCTCGTCTGTGGCTTCATTTTTGCAATATTTTTGGCTCCCGTACCTGCACATAATAACTAAAAAGACTATAAGTGGTGGGTTGCCTCCTATCCAATGCTTTAGATAAGGTCATGGCATGATATCTTTTTGTATTTATATTTTACTACAAAAAACTACTAAAACAAATAAGAAAAACTACTAAAAACTAAAACTTAAACTAAAGTCTAATAACTAAAAAGAAAACAGATAACGTCCAAAAACACACTCCTAGAAGGAGGTTAAAACTATCGTATGCAAAATAAGTACTCGAATCCCAAAAGGATTGGAGTTAGATTTTGCTAAATTTCATAAATCAAATCACAAAAGTATGCGCATTATTTTAACCAAGAAAGTAAAATTGGGGATGTGTGTAATCAAGTGATCAATTTGTCAAACCCCAAAATTGGGGAGGGGGGGAACTAGCACCTAAGGTAAAAAATAAAAATTGGGTTGCGCTATATATATGAAAGAGTATACATATTTTTTATGAAGAGAATGAATCTTTTTCTCGAATGATCAGAAAAAAATGGGGCTCTTTCGTTTTCTTGGGCCGACTTCATACAGGCTCGTGGGATTGACGTGAGGGGGCAGGGATGGCTATATTTCTAGGAGAGAACTCCGGGCTAGTGGATCTCTACACCACTTTCTTTTTATTCTATAACGGAGGGTCCACGTCAAACGCGGAAAAGGATCCAATGAATTCGAAAGAATTGAACGAGGAGTCGTATGAGGTAAAAATCTCATGGACAGTTCTGTAGAGTGGCAGTAAGGGTGACTTAGGTTGTGCTCGACCGAAAGGGTAAGGGCAAGAATACTTGGCTGGACGTAGTTCAGGATCGATGTAATTGAGACATATGGATGGTTTTGTGTCTATTACCAGTTCTTCCCCCTGAGTATGTCTCGTATTTTCTCGAAAAAGTGATTCTATTGATGGGATTTGGTATGATCTCAATGAGATTGATATTCCAATCTTTCTTCTTAGAACGTATTGATTTGACCCCATAAGAGGGACCAAGCATGTTGCCGCCAGTCCCCCGGTGCTCCGCGGGACTTTGTTTGGAAGTGGGCGACGCTATTCTTACTTATTCTGAGTCTTTGCTAAATACTGCAACTATTGAAATCAATAAGTTCGTCATAGAATTCATGATCGGCCATTCCATTTTTGCATGAATATTTGTGAACAATGTGGATATCATTTGAAAATGAGTAGTTCGGATAGAATTGAACACTGAATCTGTTCGGACGAGATGACAAGCAAAAGACGAAGAAGTAACTTACTTTTTGGGGTTAGCTCACCCTCGCGGGATCGCGCCATCTATTTTCAATGTTCAAATCTTTGACAACGTCTGTGTGTGGTTTCTAAGCTAGGAGCGCTTGGAATTTCAGTCCTACTCATTAATATACTATAAAAAAAGCAGGGTAAAAAGAAGGATTTTTTTCCATTAGGCTAGTGGGGCATTGTTCATAGCCGAAATTCGTCGAAGGGATAAAACTTACCAGTCAATCAAGTAGTACAAGAACTGTATCTTATCTTATAGCCCGGCGCGGCGGGTCGCCTTTTAAATTAATTAAGTAGATAGAAGAAAGTATTAAATAGATAAGGAGTAGATGAGTGAGTGAGTCCTCACTGACCTGAGCGATTTCGATCACCTAGCAGAAGCTAAGCGCTTGAAAAGCGCGCTAAGAAAGGTTGCTTCTGTCGCCCTTTCTGTGCAACAGTCGTTCTTTCTCGTAAGTGGTATACCTACACCCCGCACGCACACTCACTATATCTATATACGTCAAACTTTCTCTTCGAGACTCTGTAACCCCCCGAAATTTTTTACATAATGGTTCCTGGACCGAACGCCTTCGAGTTATTAGCTCGTCATGTTGAAATCCTGTCTTTGTCTTTCAAGGCTGTCTTTTGCTTGCCGACGGCCCTTCGCTTACTTCTCTGGAGTCAATGATGCCCCTTTTTTGCCTGGATGTCGCATTGCATCAAAACTTACGCTAAGCCGACCTTGCTGAACTATTTTCCAATGACGCATAGCAGCCACACACAATCAAGACACAAACAAGTATACTCGGCTTAAATCAGCCCTCGAATGGCAAGTCCCCTGTCAATAGCTCTAGAAAGAAAATATCTACTCCCAACAGTTCAAATAAAGCAATAAGCAAGTAGCACATAAGTCCTATTTGGGCCGTCAAGGCAGCCATGATATCTAGGAAAGCATAAATTCTATGCGGGCCGTCAAGGCCACCATGATCTTTATATAAAAACTGAAAACATGTATATACAATGTAAACTAGGCCAATGATCTGCTAAACTTCCAACAAAACAACAATAAGGCCCAATTGGCTAACAAGCTATAGCTAATAAATATATAAGGCCAAAATGGCCACCATCGTAATTATGCAACCCAACTGACTAGTCTACAAGCCTCTATGAATATGATACTTGGTTGGACAAGGCCCCAATCTACCCAAAAATTATAAACAATAAAAATTCAACCCTCTGAGACTCTGGCAACCCCTAAAAGGAAAGGAGTCAACCAACCCACTAAAAGCTTGGCTATGCTACCTGACAGGTCTGTCTGGTCGTCGCTCAGAACCTGCAGGCATGAATGCAGTTCCTCCATGCAATGGGACATCAGTACAAAATAATGTACCCAGCATGTAAGGCAAACTGAAAATTGAAACTGAAGTGTAGAGACTGAACAAAAGGTCAGGAGTAAAACACAAGTACAATAACTTACCTTCCTGCAATAAGATGCCATCTAAAGCACATAGAAAATAATAACCTTACATGGACCCCATAATCCCGACAGGTACAAATAATATATAATCGCCATAAGTCCTAACAGGAACAAATAGTTGCTAAATACCCATACTGGCCCTCTTACCATGACCCTAATGATGATCTGATCTGAAGTGTCTGAATGTATATGTGTCGTGAATCAATACAACTCTAAAGCTTGGTGGTACTATATAAGTGCTACCATATAGGTACAACCTTCCCATCCCATAGGTACAGTCTTCCCATCCTGAAGGCACGATAATAGTAACCAGAATGTAGGCTCCAAAACTCTGCAGTGTCAGTGTCTGCTGAGGCCAAAACAAGCTCTTAGGCGGCAGCAAGACGATAAAAATAATACAACAATATCATGTAATAACAGGTGACCTCAACACAATAATAACATGCTCTTTTAGGTTGCTAAGTAAAGAATAGAGTGCTGCTGATAGTCTCTATATCATGCTGTGGGGCAAAACTCAATACTATAAGGCCACTAGTCGAATAACGATATTCCACAAGCTATAAAATCTTTGGCCTTAAAGGTCATGCCAGAAAGTGAAAAGGAAGCCTTAACATATATTTCAACTGAAGCCCCAAAGGAGTTGCTATGAATCTTGACCAACCAAATGTAATACAACAAATATGAGAATCAACAAGGCTGCAAGAACGAGCTATAACCAATCGATAAGGCATCAATGTCACAATTGCAACCAGCCAAGTTCAAATCATAAAATGAGGCTACTAATAATAATAAACAGCAGATAAATCCAACAACAATATGGTAACCATATCTCGAAGGAGCAACGAGCTCTCAAGGCACTATTTCAAGGCGTACTTCACATCATTCAATCCAACAACCATCTTACGTGACTCTGATAAGATCAAACAAACCCCCAGTCCCTTCAACACCTTAACACAATCATTACACAACAATATTAGTCAAACTTAACAAGACAAAGGGGCTGCCCAGATCTACGGTGTCCAAAACACTACTTTGTGGCTCAAAATTTTATACAAATGATACTGGAATATGGGATTATGAAGGAGGGTCATAGGAGGAAGGTTACCTCGACATAAAACTTTGCTATCCCAATCTAAACAAGCTTCCTCCTTTCATTAACAACAAATGGAGCCAAAGTCACCAAGAAAGAACTAAAAGTCATCGGAAAATACACCTTTTCATGACCAGAAGCTTAGAATCTCGATTCAACAAATAGATAAGTGTACGAAATCCTTAACTTGCCAATATAACTCTGTAGCTACTGCGAAATACTCAATAAACATATGCTATCTCTGTGCCACAATACCCATGGAGATACACCATTAAATGAATGGAGCAAACTACACCAAAATGATAATCTCACAACGTAGAGCAACTTCCGTTAAACGTCAAAATTGAAAGCATCAAGGTGCATGGATTATTTAGGGGGTTTCCCTCTGATTTTATGTAGTTTTTGGTTGAATTTTATGACATAAAACGAAGGAGAATCATCCTTTAAGGAACTATACCGACTTGGGATAAGGTGCTTGTGCAGTCTTACGAAAATGCAAATATCTCCCTCTTCCAAATTCGTATGGATGAATGGTTTAGTGCATTGAAAACTAAACTCGTAGACCTTTGATTTTATAAGCCGGGGTACTTATAACTCTATTTATATTGGGAGAAAAGCTCCGAGACATTTGACCCAAATTTTCAGAGAATTACTTAAAGGAATTTACAATAACGTTTCTCGACTTTTATTTTTCAACTTGCTTTACTTCAAAACTTAACATACGACCATTGTTAAATTAAAATACTTCATAAAACATCCTTCCTACATATTAAGAACTATTAGTCTTACCCCAAAAGTATGAGTTAATCCAACGTTCAAACAGGCGGGGTGTTACATTCTTTCCCCCTTAGGGACATTCATCCTCGAATGAAGATAATGTACGTGGTATCATAGGAAACAATGCAAGAACACATATAATACAATAATGTACCTCAAGTACTCAAATTTGGGCCTACTATCTATCTGTTATGAATATCATCTGAAGGAGTGAATATGTGGGAATATCTCGACTTCATGTCCTCTTCAGCTTCCCACATCATCTCCTTGATTTTTATGGTTCTTCCACAACACTTTCTCTGAAGTTGTATCCTTATTCTGCAATCTCCTGATTTTGCGGTCTGCTATGACAATTGGGACTTCTTTATAAGATAATTCCTCTAAAATCTGAACATCTATTGTTAGTACTATATATGTTTGATCTCCGATACACTTTTGTAACACAGAAACATGAAAGACTGGGTGCACTGTCTCTAACTCTGAAGGTAACTCTAGATGGTGAGAAATTCTGCCTATCCATTGCATAATATGGTAAGGTACAATATATCGAGGGCTCAACTTTCCCTTCCAGTCAAATTGTATAATGACTTTCATCAGTGAAACCTTTAAAACTTCCTAATCGTCAATGTTGACCATCGCTTAACAACTGAATATGATTTCTGGCAGCTCTAAGCTGTCAACGACCAGTCTTTGATTATCTTAACCTTTTTCACGACCTGCTGTACTATGTTTAGTCCAAACAACCCTGACTCCCTAACCTCGAACCAATCAATAGGGGATCATCATTTTTGCTTACATAAAGCCTTGTACGATGCCATACTAATGCTAGAATGATAGTTATTATTATAAGTAAACTCAATAAATGACAAGTGATCATCCCAGTTCCCTCTAAAATCTAGCATACATGCCCGTAACATATCTTTGAGCGTCTAGATCATGCATTTTGTTTGGCCATTGGTCTAAGCATGAAAAGTTTAACTAAGCTTAAACCGAGTCTTCAAACCTTTATGTAAAGATCTTTAGAAATGTGTTATTAACCGTTCCCCTCTATCTGAAATAACCAATACTGAAACACCATAAAGTTTGACTATTTCTCTAATGTACAGTGTGACATACTCTTCTGCTTAGAATGTGGCCCTGACTTGCACAAAATGAGACAATTTGATGAACCTATCAACAATCACCCACATAGAATCGAACTTCTATCGCAAATAAGGAAAACTTGTGACAAAATCTATATTTACGGCCTCCTACTTCCACAATCGAATAACTATCTCCTAAGTCAGCCCACTAGGCTTCTGATGCTCTACCTCTACCCGGTGAATATTCGGGCACTATGCCATGAACTTAGCTATGTCCTTCTTCATCCCAGACACCAACAAATCTCCTTAATATCATGATACATTTTTGTGGATCCTAGGTGAATAGAGTAACGAGAATGGTGTCCCCCTTCTATAATATGTTGTCTAAGCCCTAAAATATCTAGAACATATAACAGATCTTATGAATCTAAGGACTCTATCTATTGCTATATCCAAGGATAGAGACTCTCGCTGCTGAGCCTTGCCTCTGAGCTGCTCTAAGTTGGGATTGTTGTATTAATGTGACTTTACCTAAACAATTAGAGGTGATACTGCTGTGTCCTGAACTGTGACCCCAGTATCATCGGAGCCTAATAATCTAATCCCCAAACTAGCTATTGATCGAGCTCCCAGACTATATCCCATTTTTTAGTTCCCAAATACAATAAACTGCCCATAGACTTATGACTGAGGGAATCAGCTACTATATTGGCTTTTCCTAGATGATATAAGATATCCACATCGTAGTCTTTCAAAAATTCAAGCCATCAGTGCTATCGTAGGTTCAACTCTTTTTGTCTAAGAACATACTAGAGGATTTTATGATCTATATAAATATCAACATTAATGACATACAAGTAATGCCTCCAAATCTTTAGGGCATGAATAAATATAGCCAACTTTAAATCATGGGTCAGATAGTTCTTCTCATTCTTCTTTAACTGTCTACAACCATAAGGAAATGCCTCTTCGTGTTGCATCAAAATAGAAACCAGCCTAAGCATAAAGCATCACAATATATTGCATAGCCTTTTGGACCTTCTGGTGTGGTAAGAACTGGTGTTGAAGTCAATCTATGTTTCAGCTCTAGGAAACTGTGCTTGTAGGTTCTGGTCTACTGAAACTTAGCTGCTTTTTGAGTCAGCTATATCAAAGGTGCTGAAAATGAAGAAAATCCATCCATAAACCTTTTGCAATACCCTGTTAACCCCAGAAACTGACAAACTTCTATCAGGATTATGGGTCTAGGCAAGTCTTCACGGACTTAATATTCTGTCAATTAACCTGAATACTAGTGTCTAATATAATATTACCCAAAAGGCCATATAATGCAACCAGAACTCACATTTTGGGAGCTTAAAATACAACCTCTGATCTCAGGGTACCTGAAGCACTGCTCGCACGTGGTCTCTATGCTCGATCTTTAAACGAGATATACCAGAATATCATCAAAAAACATAATGACAACAAGTCTAAAAAAGCCCTGTATATACTATTCATCATATCCATAAATATTGCCGGGGTGTTCATCAACCCGAAATACATCACAAGAAACTCAAAATGGCCATATCTGAGCCTGAAGGTTGTCTTTGGAATATCACTCTCTCGAACAAGTACATGGTGGTACCCTAAATGTAAATCAATCTTTGAGAAGCATCGGCATCCTGTAGTTAATAAAAAAACTCATCAATCTTCATAGTGGATATTTGTCCTTTATAGTCACCTTATTCAATTTTTTGTAGTCTATACACTTTCACAACGAGTTGTCTTTCTTTCGTATAAATAATAGTGATGCACCCCATGGTGATGCACTAGGACTTATGAATTCCTTATCTAACCAATCTATCAATCATTCCTTCAATTCCTTCAGTTTTGCTGGTGCACTTCTATATGGGAGAATTGATATCGACTGGGCATTTGGTAATATATTGATAGTAAAATCAATCTTATGTTCTGGGGAATACAACGGTGCTCGTCTAGAAACACATCTAGAAACACATTAACTACTGGAATAGATTGAAGTGTCGGTGGCTCAATCAACATCCTGAACTTAAATATTATGGTAAATGCAGCCTCTGACAATTATTTTCTTTGCCTGTATCTATGAAATAGACTTGCCTTTTGGCATTGCTGCATTACCCTTCCACTCCTAAACTACTTCCACTTAAATGTGGAATCTAACAGTCTTTGCTTGGTAGTCAACATTGGTGTAACAAGATGAGCCAGTCCATGCCTATAATAATATCAAATTCAAGCATCTATAGCTCTATCATGTTTACAAAGGTCTGACGACAAATAATCTCTACCATACAATCTCTATAAATCCTCTTGGCAATAATAAAGTCGCCAACTGGGGTAGACACAACAAATAGGTCACAACAATGGATCTGGTACTATACATAACATCCCAGCAAATAATGGAGTAATATACAATAATGTGGAGCCTGGATCTACCAAAACATAAACACAGTTGAAGCTAACACTCAATATACCTTTCACAACATGTGGTGATGCATCTGAATCCTAATCCACTGTCAGTGAATAAGTGCAATTCTAGCCACTGTCGAAACTAGATGCTCCCTCTTGGCCTCAATCTCTATCTAATGAAATCTGGGACCTACGCTCGATAGGATATACTGAGGAGGATGATCCTATTGCTGATCTGTCCCTCTGTCCTAAACCTTGTTGGTCCCTTAATGGATAATACCTTTTTATATCATCCTCTTGGCCATAAAAATAGCATGTTGTGGAGCCCTGGAGACATCTCTCAACATGCGTTTATTGCATGTGTCAAAATATGGCACAACTGAAATAAACTGCTCTGGGATCCTATGCTACTGCGAGCCTGATGCTCGTAAGCTCTCACCCGGACCTAATCGCCCTTGGTGATCAAACATGCTACCTTGGGACTTCTATAGTGGGAGTTTAGGTGGTCTCTCTGAATATCGAGGTGTGGGATACCTTGGGCCTCTGTCTAAAACCCATGGGCTTAGCCCTTCTACTACCCTTTATTGTCTCCCTCAATCATATACTGCTGATATAAAAAACCTTTATGTCCTACGCAGTGGCATGAATTTGCGTGATGTCCATATTGTCATTATGTGGAGTTTAAGTACGATCCCAATAACAACCGTAAACCGAAGAACTCAACCCTTATGACTGAGCTCTATAGCATGATTTGAGCAACAAAAAGGGTAACTTTACTAAACAATGTCTGTAGCTAGCTTCCTGCTTAAAAAATAAGGTGCAAAACATATTTATAAACAAGACTCTACTAGACACAACTTGCAGTCTCCCTAGGATATGACATTGGTCTGATACCAAGATTGTCACGCCCCAAACTCGGGGGCGCAACTGACACCTAATTCCAAAACTTAGGCCTAGCCGACCTTGCTGAACTATTTGCCAATGGCGCATAGCATCCACGCACAATCAAGAAATACAAACAAGTATACTCGGCTTAAAAATTAGCCCTCGACAGGCAAGGCCCCTGTCAATAGCTATAGAAAGAAACCATCTACTCCCAACAGTTCATATAAAGAAATAAGCGGTAGCACATAAGTCCTGTTTGAGCCATCAAGGCCGCCATGATATCTAGGAAAACATAAATGCTATTGGAGCCATCAAGGACACCATGATCTCTATATAAAAAATAAAAATGTATATATACAATGTCAACTAGGCCAATGAGCCACTAAACTGCTAACAAAACAACAACAAGGACCAATTGGTTAACAAGCTATAACTAATAAACATACAAAGCCAAAATGGCCACCATCGTAGCTATGCACCCCAACTGACTAGTCTACAAGCCTCTATGAATATGATACTTGGTGGGACAGGTCCCCAACCTACCTAAAATTTATAAATAGCAAAAAGGCAAACCTTTGAGACTCTGGCGACCCCTGAAAGGAGAGGAGTTAACCAACCTACTGAAATCTCAGCTATGCTACCCGACAGGTCTGTCTGGTCATCGCTCAGAATGTGCAGGCATGAATGTAGAACCCACATGCAATGGGGTATCGAGCATGTAAGGCAAACTGAAAACTGAAATTGAAGTGTACAGACTGAACAAAAGGTCAGGAGTAAAACATAAGTAGAATAACTTACCTTCCTGCAAAAAGATACCATCTAAAGCACATAGTAAATAATAACCTTACCTGGCCTCCATAAGACCGGAAGGTACAAACAACATACAATCGCCATAAGTCCTAACAGGCACAAACAGTCACTACATACAACTCTGAAACTCTGAACTGTCTAAATATACATGTGCCATGAATCAATACAACTCTGAAGCTCAGTGGTACCATATAAGTGCTTCCCTGTAGGTACAACTTGCCCGTCCCGTAGGTTTGTTCTGCCCAGCCCAAAGGCACGGTAATAGTAACTAGAATATAGGCTCTAAAACCCTGCAGTGTCAGTGTCTGCTAAGGCCAAAACAAGCTCATAGGCGATAATAAGATGTTAAAAACATTACAATAATATCATATAATCACAGGTGACCTTAATACAATCATAACATGCTCTTCTAGGTCGCTAAGTAAGGAATAGAGTGTTGCTGATAGTCTCTCTATCATGTTGTAGGGGAAAACTCAATACTATAAGGACACTAGTGGAATAACGACATTAAAAAGGATATACAACCTTTGGACTTAAAGGTCATGCTAGAAAGTGAAAAGGAAGCCTTAACATACCTTTCAATTGAAGCCCCAAAGGTGTTTCCATGAATCTTGACAAACCAAATGTAATGCAACAAATGTGAGAATCAACAAGGCATCAAGAATGAGCCATAACCAATCGATAAGGCATCAATGTCACACTCATGACCATCCAAGTCCAAATAATAATAATAAACAACATTTAAATCCAACAACAATATGGTAACCATATCTTGAAGGAGCAACGAGCTCCCGAGGCACTATTTCAAAGCCTACTTCACGCCATTCAATACAATAACCATCTTACATGATTTTGATAAGAATCAAACCAACACGCAGTCCTTCCAACACCTTAACACCATCATTACACAACAATATTAGTCAAACATAACAAGACAAAGGGGTTGCCCGGAGCTACGGTGACCAAAACACAGCTTTATGGCTCAAATATTTATACAAGAGCTACTAGAACATGGGATAATGAAGGAGGGTCATAGAAGGAAGGTTACCTTGACATAAAGCTTTGAGATCCCAAGCTAAAAAATCTGCCTCCTTTCAATAATAACAAATATAGTCAAAGTCACCAAGAAACTACTACAAGTCATTGGAAAATACACCTTTTCGTGACCAGAAGCTTAGAATCTCGATTCAACAAATAGATAAGAGTACGGGATACTTACCTTGCCAATATAACTCTGTAGCTACTGTAAAATAATCAATAAACATATGCTAGATCGCTGCCAATTTACCCATGGAGATACACCATGAAATCGACGGAACAAACTACACCAAAATGACGAGCTCACAACAAAGAGAAACTTCCGTTAAACTTCCAAATTGAAAGCATCAATGTCCATGGATTATTTAGGGGGTTTCCCCCTGATTTTCTGTAGTTTTTGGTTGAATTTGATGACTTAAAACAAAGGAGAATCATCCTTTAAAGGAATAAACTGACTTGGGATATGGGGCCCACCTTGACGTGCCTTCTTGTGCAGTCTTACGAAAATGCAAATATCTCCCTATTGCAAAGTCGTATGGACGAATGGTTTAGTGCATTAGAAACTAGACTCATAGACCTTTTATTTGGTAGGTTGGGGTTCATATAAATCTTTATAGATTGAGTGAAAAGAACTGAGAAATTTCACCTAAATTTTCAAGGAATTCCTTAAAGGAATTTACAATAACTTTTCCCGACTTTTATTTTGCAACTTGCTTGACTTCAAAACTTAACATACGACCATTGTGAAATTAAAATACTTCATAAAACATCCTTCCTACATATTAATAACTCTTTGTCTTACCCCAAAAGTATGAGTTAATCCAACGTTCGAACAGGCGGGGTGTTACACAATTCAATTGTAACAAGCAATGACGTAACACAATTGTTTAGATATCAAGATTTTAAATACTTCATAAAACATCCTTCCTACATATTAAGAACTCTTTGTCTTACCCCAAAAGTATGAGTTAATCCAATGTTCGAACAGGCGGGGGGTTACACAATTCAATTGTAACAAGCAATGACGTGACACAATTATTTAGATATCAAGATTTAAAATACATCATAAAACATCCTTCCTACATATTAAGAACTCTTTGTCTTACCCCAAAAGTATGAGTTAATCCAACGTTCGAACAGGAGGGGTGTTACACAATTCAATTATAACAAGCAATGACGTAGCCCAATTGTTTAGATATAAGGATTGAAGAATCTAGGGGTGTGCTTTCGAATGGGGTATAGCTATGATTGGGATTAACTAACTGACTTAGAATAAATTATTATATGGATAACTTTTGGTTCTAATTATACTCAAGGTCTTTCAATGAAAGAGTATGTCTATTTTGGGTTCTTTAAACCCTAAAAACAAATTCAATTAACAACCAAACATATACTTGAGTAAGCTAGACAATTTCTAGCTCTAGCCATTAGATGAGGTGTAAAGACCCAAATCCTCAATATTGAAGACTTACCCAATTTCACTACCCTTCTCAAGCAAAAGTGAAATTACAAAATTCAATGAATGTTTGCAACCATTAATTTTAGGATTAAAACTTGAAAAAATCAATAGATCCATATATTATAATTAATTCTAAGAATAAATAATCAATACCCAATCAATACTAAACACCCATCATTGCCACACACCCCTAAAAATGAAATTAGTTACTCATATTAAAGAAAAGAGAAATTATACCATATGGGTATTCCTTAATTCCATTCATGATGAGAAATAAATTCAATTCCAAGCTTTCAATGTCAATAATGGAGTTTTCAATATTTTAGAAGATGGAGAAGGTATATTGTACTTCTATCAATGTACTATACTACAATCCAGAAATTGGGGAAATTCTACCTAGCAATATCCTATGCAAAGATCCCAAAACATCATTGGAAATTTTCCAAATACTATAAAGAAATTCTAGATGAACTTGCCCCTCGGGAAGCTTCCATTGGAAGTGCGCTTGCTCCTGCGGACTTGTGGCACGCAGGTGCTTAGAATTCTGGCAAGTATTTTCTTCCTCTCATGTGTGACACCTACAAAATGCAAGTGTTGACTTGCTGCGCGCATGTCCCACGTAGGTTAATCAGGGATATTTTCTTTGTTCTTCTCTCGACTTGGCTTTCTTCCTTTAGCTTGTAGCTCATGCATTTAGCTTCCTTCCTTTGTATATATTGCTTCAAATCCTCTTGCATCTTCAATTCACATGAATGCCTACATATGAGAGAACAAAGGTATAAATTTCTTCTAAATAGCACAATATTGAGGCAATAAGTCATGCTTAAGAGCTAAATAAGTTGCTAAATTACCAACTTATCGAACTCCCAAACTTGAACTATTGCTTGTCCTCAAGAAAAATATTCACTAAGCTTAGGATTGACTCAATCTTCAAAGACACAAGGATCATACTAGGACTACTATGGCTTAAATGAAATAAAACAAAAAAAAGACTCGAAACAAAAAGACTCAATCAAAAGCACTAATCTTAATTGATACCACCACGAGCTCAAGTCAAATATAATCACTTCAAAATTCTTTTTAAGAGACTTCACTTTTTCATTCAAAAATCGGGGAACTTTTCACTTAAAGCAAGATCAACAAGCATCACAGGTCACTGACACTATACTTTCAAGGCTTGCCTCAAAGTTCATTATACAACTTATCGCATTCATTCCCCTCAATTAGGGTCAAGACTTTACCATTTGCTCCAATGTAGTAATGCCACTCACTACAAGAGAGAATCCCACTCACAATAATTCAATTCACAATATAGGGACTATAAGATAACAAAAAGATGCTCACTCTCTCAAAGAAGTTCGAGTGCACACACATAGAACCATAATCTTGCCTTTTATATAATTCTCCACTAATATAGAGTTGCAAAGCTCGAAATCACTAAGGACTTGCGGGTAACTATATAGGCTAGGGTCAAGATAAGGATATCATTTAGGTCAAGTGACTAGAACCTCCCTAACACTATCATTAGGCATTTGAATACACCACTTACATTATTGATTCAACTTCACCTTATTTCTCACTCTCATAACCCAAGTTTTCCCAAAGCCATTCTTCGCAACACCTTTGTTTTACTCATTTAGCATTAATATGGCAAGAGGTAACACCACTCAATTCTTTTTCTTTCTTTATTCCATCATTTGATAGTTTCAAGAAATTCACAAAATAACCATTAGATGCTACCCCATATTAATGCTCATTTCCTTAATTATAACCTTCATACACACACCTCAAAACTTAGGCTTTTGACTACATCGAATGTACCAACTTTTCATTCAAGTTCCCCCCAAACTTAGGCATTTCGCCTACATCTTCCTTTATCAAGAAATTATTGAGGAAGAGTTCCAAGATAGAGGATTCCAACAAGGTAAAAGGTGTGTAGCATGGTTCCCAAAAAAAAGGTCAAAGGCTCAAAAGGGTTGACTAGGATCCATGTTAAGGGAAGGAAACTTTTTGGTAAAGTGACTATACAAAGAGGGCCTAAGGTCATCTTCCAAGCTAAGCAACATATAGGACTTTGCCTTGAATTATATTCGGGGCAAGTTCTAGATGACATGAATACACAAGAACATACTAAACCTTACCACACAAGGCATCACAATCACTAGAAGTTAACAGTAATTCTCAAAACCAATTGAAATGAATAACTTTTGATCAGCTATTCCGAGTTTCACACAACTCATTTGTGCATAAAAAGCCAAAAAAATAATATAATGATCATGACAAAAGAATGCCTTCCAAATTCATTTTCCCCTCTTTTCTCAATATCAAAAATCATTTGCCAAGAAATTTTTGGTTGTCCCATTGAGACAAGTGCGATATGGACTCAAAATAAATAATAAGACTGGCATTTTCTCTTAAGAAAGTTGCCTCTCAATCTATCATAGGGATATTCCACCCAGTTTGACACAAAAAAAATAAAGAAAACAATTTTTTTTTCCTTGAGAAAGAACCGTGGTATAAAGAAAAACTACTTTTTACAAAGGCAATATCGAACTACACGTTCATGAATCATTTGATAAATGAGGCATGATTAAGGCACTAAGTGCAATTTGTAAGGCAGGGTAGTAGGACAATTAGAATGTGAAATTGACTAGGCACAATGGCATAAACTCACATCCAAAAATTGAAATATTAAGCCCGGCGAGGGCGCAATATTAAGCATAGAAAAATGAAGGTAATAAAATCATGCTTGAAAAGGGACAAATAGTATCAAAAATTATAAACCAAGCCTGACAAAGGCACCAAATCATAAATTATATGCCCATCCCAACTAAAACTATATATTGTCCCCAAGGCAATGGTAAAAAAAAGAGGAATGGGAGTAAGGACTCCCAAGAATTACTTGGGACCGGAAAGCCCATCTCTCGAGATATAAGTATCAGGAGTAATGAAAGCATGAGCAGGATCAATCTGGAAGCCAATTAGAGAAGGGATAGAGGTATCTCTAGGTAGCTCAAGAGGGCCAAGCTATGAAACAACCTTCTACCTATCGGGAAGCTACATCCGCTGGTGAAAGGAGAGATTCTAGGGCAGCTCTACGGTAGTGTGATCTACCTCTTGTATTTCATCCGACTCTGACTAACCTGCCACACTATCTCCTACATACCAATCATAAGGGAGACTTCTCTCTCTTTAGGGTGACTTGAATGTGACATTTTGAAGGTTTAGGTCCAAAACATGGTGTGAATCCTCCGAAGTGATTTGATATATTTCCTCCCTTAATAAAATGATCAACCCCTCAAGTGTATCAATCCGACTATAATGTTTTTCCAAACTCTCAAGGGCCAACTTCAAAGCCACTTTTATGGCATTTTGAATCATGGTGGGGATATCCTTGGCCATCTTGCATAACTGAGCATTATTGTCGCGGGCCATAGTATCAATCCTGAAAAGACCACATATTAAAGAATACATTGAGGAAGGAGAAGGCCTGGAGGTAGGGGTAGCTTGTGTATTTCCTGACACTAAAGGAGTACGAATATTGTCCCTTAATTATGTATGATGGCAGAAAGAGAACCCGCAGTCTCTGATGTACTTAAACCTAGTCCAAGCCTCCTCTTTTTAACTGAAGGAGCATCTTTATCCCATTTTGTGGCTAGATCAATCATACCCTCATGAAAAACTATTTTATCCAAAGGCTGGAGATGAGAGCACCCAACGTGAAGGCATAACATACTGAAGAGGATAGGAAAAGGCATAGATGTCGCCTTGTGTCTAGCTTTCCACTTGAATTGGTCAGTTATAATTTTGCCAACATATATACGAATGCTCATTTTGACACATGCAATGAGAATATCAAACTCGATAGAGATGTAGTAGGTATTCTTTGATGAAATAAGTCTAAAGTAGATGAGGTCAAGCCACATCCAGGCTTTGAACATTAGATCTTGGTGAGAGATCTCGCCCTTAGTCATAACCTAGAGAGGTTGCCCTTCAGAATAATATCAGCCACCCAAGCATATTGATCATCTTTTGTAGCTATTCGCTTGGCAAATCGTACTCCAGGTCATACTGGTTCATATAGCAGCAGGGGTAATGTCAAGCTCTCTTCCCTGCACCAGAATAAATGGTAAACATGGCATATCATCAACACGACCTTTATCCTTCAAAATGTCTTATCAATCCTGATAAGAGGCATAGAATTTTCTCACCATTTCTGGAAAATAAGGTCTCAACACCATTGTGAAAGGATCCCCAACCCGTATATCAAACTATTTTATTATGTTTGTTAAGTCTCCCTTAAAGTATTCCACATCAAACTAGGCCTTCTCTGTAATCGCCCGCTTCTCACAGAAGGTGAGATAGTAGGGTTTTATACCCTCAAGTCAAAATTAGAGTTGTTCCACAGCCTGCTATTCATTCTGCATAGGATCAAGAGGAACCTCAGGAGCTCTGTCTTTACTCTGAGCATTGCATGTGATCTTGCTCTAAGATAGAGTTTTACAAGCACTCTTGCTGGTAGTTAGTCTGTATGAAGACATGGCATGCAAATGGATATGAGAACCAAGAAAAGAGAAACATATTTTCTTTTGTATATTTCATGGTTAAGAAAAAGAAAAAAACTATAAGAAGCTAAGTACTAAAAATAACATGGAATGTACAACATAAGGAATATCGGGGTTTCAATGCCCACACCTGTGTACCACATGTATTTCACAGGAGGGAATTTGTGGCATGTATATGAGCGGCAAGTGTCGGGGTAGAAGCATGAAATAGTATGAAGGCACCTGCACGCCATATATATTTAGTAATAAGTGAGCCGCAGGTACCAAGGCAGAAACCTGACAACATCAAATGGTACCTGTGTTACACCTGCATTTCGCAGGTGAAGACTTGTGACACACATGTGCAACACAAGTGCTAGGTAGTGAAGGATGACCTTCATCCTAACACCTGCATTAAACTTGCGTTCCATAAGGCAAAACCCATGAGACACAAGTGTCTAATATTGCAGTGTGCCCATTAAAATAAGTGTTCTTTTATGCAAAGGCATAAAGTTGGCCAAATTTAATGTCTAAGGGGGACCCAAACTTCCCCAAAAAGACTATCAAACAAGTTTCAACCACACATGAACACACAAATGTACACCTAACAGTTTCCCTAAAGAATTACGTTACCCTATCACTTATTAGGAACCATCGAGCTACAATCTCAAATAATTAAAATCACATCAAGACGCATAATAATCACTCACACTCAACAAAGCTCTCAGTGAACAATTTGTAATCTACCAATACTATTCAAGATCACAATGGCAACCAATTCATCCCATACAACACAATTTCAATCAAAAATCAACGCAATGACAATTTGTCCTTAATAATAATGTCACTTGATTTATCATGGGCCCAAGCCATGCATTACAAACAAGTGAGTTATTTAGACTTTGACCCTAACTAACATTAGGCTAAGAATCAATCTCAAACAAGCATGCATTATAATTTATAACATAACCCACATTTTGAACATAATTATCCTAACAAAATTCCCAAAATTGAACTTCAAAATTGAAAATTTAAGCACTTTGGGATAATGGGGAATTCAAAAAGTATTCTTTAATACTATACTCCCAAATAGCAAAAGTCATGAACTTAAAGTTAAAGGAGCATACCCAAAATGGTTTAGAGTTGAATGTGTGAGAAAGATTTAAGCATGAAAGTTGCAATAATGGAGATAGCAACAACTTTGCCAAAAAAATAGCAACTACAATGGCTTATCCGACTGGCAGTAATGTAGTTATTGAGAGAAAGTGAGTAAGAGGAAGATTTTTGAAAATAGGGAGAGTTTGTGCATGAGGAATGGAGGTTTTGTTATTGGTAATGGAGAAAAAAAAGAATAAGATGATAGCTGAAAGAGTTATGGAAGAAAAAGAGGCATGGGTCAAAAGCTGGGTTAGGTCAATCAATGGGGTAGGTCAAGATTTTAAAGAACATACCTGCACCTATGAGGCACTTGTGACTGCATATCACTACCTGCGGCACATATCTATCGTGCATATGATGCATTTCCTAATATTTCTTCCCAGTGCATTATACCAGACTTGTGCTGGACCTGTGTGTTATAGGTCCTAATCTGCATCTCGCAAGTGATGCACAAGTTCCAATTTTTTCTTTGTTTTCTCCTAGGTGTTCCGGTCGTGAAATGGGCTCTACCTCCGTGCACGAAACAAAGATATGAACTGGGTAAATAGAAATGGAAAAGAGATGTTTCTATTTCATCCAAATTATAAGCTCTTTCTACATCCACATGATCTACTAAAGTAGATTGGTATTGGGGGTTTGAAGAAAAACAAACACGAAGCTTCATTCCTCTTCTTTTAGACGAGCTAATCCTAAGCCTTATTCTGCAGATCAAAGAGAGACTTCCCCATTTCATCGCAAAAGTAGTCCATTGAATGATCGCCGATCGAGTGAGCACATGTGGCTCACAAGTGTAGCATATATTACCTCGATGATTCTTTTGATCACCTTGCCACTTTCCAAGATTAATGCATTCCTAACACACAAAAACAATAGAATAGGGAAGTAAAAAAATCAAAAACACTTGGGGTGCCTCCCAAGAAGCACTTGATTTAATATCGCGACACAACGATAATTCCTCAAAGATCAAGAAATATGGTGAAGTTTGCCTCAAAGAGTGGAAAATACCCAATCAAGCCAACAAAACAAAACTATTATCTCAGGATCCCTCCTCTTTCATGTCTACTACTTTTTCCTTATTTCCTGACTCAATCACGGAGATGACCCTTATATCATTTGGAGGTTTCATTACTTGGAACAAATTAAATGTGACCTCTTCACTACCAATCTAGAACTTTAGCTCTCCTAATTTGACATCTACAAGTGCATGTTCGATGGCTAAGAATAGGTGCCCTAAGATGATAGGCTCCTCTAAGTCCACATCATAATTCAAAACAACAAAATCCATTAGGAGAATAAACTTATCAACCATCACCAAAGCATCAAATAGAATACCAACTTGGCATTTGATTGATCGATCAGCCATAAGCAAGATCATTGGAATATTCTTGGGTGATCCCAAGACCAATTTTATAAATATGGCAGGAGGCATCAAGTTGATGCTTGCGCCAAGATCACACAAGGCTTTGTTAAACAGATACACCCTGATGGTATAAGGAATTGTGAAGGCCCCCAGATCTTTTATTTTTGGGCCCAAGTTGCTAGCCATGATCCCACTGCAATGATGTGACACATACACTGTGCCTACATCAATTACTCTCTTCTTATTTAGAAATTATTTCATGAACTTGGCATACCCCGACATTTGTATTAAGGCACCAACCAAAGGGATGTTAATGGACAACTTACTAAACAAGTCAACAAACTTTTTGAACTGATTGTCCTAAATCTTTTTGATCAACCTCTGGGGATAAGGGGAAGGACATTTGGCATTGGAAATAGTTCATTCACAACTTTGTCCTCCTTGACCTTTTAAATTTCAATCAAAATTTATGGAGGAGGCTTTACCTTTTTTCCTCCGAGCATGGATTCTCTTCATCCAAAATAATATTTTCATCATCCTTCAACATAGGATCAATTGGATTTACCATAACCTTTGGATTTTCATCACTCTTCTTTCCAACCACAACTTTTTCGATCACATCATCCACACCATCAAGCATTTTTCCACTTCTAGTGATAATTGTAATACAATAGCCATTATTTTTTAGATTTAGAAATGTGTCAGTCAGTAGTGTACCCTTCAATCTTGGTTTCATTTGTGTCGACATTTGATTTATTTTAGCCTCCAGGTGCTTAATGTATGCCGAATGGGAACTTACTATTTGAGCGATATCAAATACATCACTTTTCAACTCTTTAATACCATTATCCGTGGATTCCACCTTTATTAAGACTCAGGCCAATATGTCCTTAATTTTAGAGCTAGCAGGATCTCTAACACCCATTAGGATGGGAGATGCATCTGCCTTTTAGAGGAGGCATATACGGATGTGAACTTCAGTAATTATATCTATCACGGTCCCTGTATCTCCAATGGGCACCCCTGTCTCTTTTTTATTTACGATCTCTCCATGAGGATTCTCTATCTTTTCTCCAACCTTGATTTTCATCCCTTGGTTGCCAAGGGCCTTGGTTGGAACCTTGGTACCTCGTGAAAGAACCTGCTACTTGGTTAGAAATTTAATGCACTTCCTCATCAAACAACGTGTATGCATCATGTTCCTCACGGGTTTTGGCCTCTTGAGCCCCATAACATTGACACTTTTTACTTTGGTTTCAATCATGTGCTTCGCAAGCAACTCTACTTGGGCCAGCATCTTGGCCAAGGTCTTATCTTTTTCTTCCTCCTTCTGCCTCATCTCAATTTTCATAATTGTGGAGGTGACACTCGATGTCACCTCGGCTTCCCTTGTATGCCAAGATTGGTTAGTTTTGGTCATCCTATCCAATAAGGCTTTAGCAAGTCCAAAAGTTTGGTCCATTAGTGAACCACACACTATGTTATTAACCATAGACTTATTCATAGAGTCTAATGAGTGATAGAAACATTGAAGTAACACTCCATCTGGTAACCCATGAGTCGGATACATTAGTACCTTCTTTTTGAACCTTAACCATACTTCATGTAAGGTTCTCTGAGATTTTAGCGAAAGTATGTGATCTCATCATGAAGTTGAAGCATTCGTGTGGGCAAAAAGAATCAATCTAGAAAACCCTTTGTTAATTCATTCTATGAAGTGATGGAGCCTTCAAGAAGCTACTCCAACCATGATGTTGCTTCTCCTGTGAGGGAGAATGAGAATAATCTTAGCTAAATGGAATCTTGGATGATGTTGTTGATGTTGAATGGATGACATATTTCAATGAAGCTCCTTATATGACAGTTGGCATCTTCATTAGCAAGACCTTCGAATAACCCTTTTATTTGGATTAGGTGTAGCATGGTGCTAGTGACATGGAAAACTGTGTTCCCTATCGTAGGAGGTATGTGAATAGCACTTGCTTCACAATGTTCAATTGGTTCATCTTCCACATCCATGAACCCGTCAATGCTAGCATGTTCTCTATCTTGACTCATAACTTCACTTATTCAAACAATAAAAATAACAAACAAAGTAAAAAAAACAAGGCGCAACACAAATGTGAATCAATAAACAAAATATGGTAATCAATTTCCAATCTCCGGCAATGGCACAATTTTTATATCATCCAAAAACACACTTCTAGAAGGAGGTGGATATGATCGTATGCAAAACAAGTACCCAAATAAGAGTTGAGGTTGATTCCCATAAGGATTGGAGTTAGATTTTGCCAAATTTCGTAAATCAAATCACTAAAGTATGCACATTAAATTAAACAAGTACGTAAAATTGGGGGATGTTTGTAATCAAGTGATCAATTCAATTGTAACAAGCAATGACGTAACACAATTGTTTAGATATCAAGATTGGATAATCTAGGGGTGTGCTTTTGATGGGGTATAACTTTGACTGGAATTAACTAAATGACTTAGAATAAATTATCATATGGATAGCTTTTGGTTCTAATTTTACTCAAGGTCTTTCAACCCAGGAGTATATCTATTTTGGGTTCTTTCAAACCCCAAAACCAAACTCAATTAACAACCAAACATATGCTTGAGTAAGGTAGACTATTTGTAGCTTTAGCCATTAAATGCGGTGTAAAGCCCCAAATTTTTACTATTAAAGTCTTACCCAATTCCATTTCCCTTTCTTAAGCAAAAGTGAAACTAGAGAATTAAATTAATATTTACAACCATTAATTTTAGGATTAAACTTGAGGAAATCAATAGATCCATACATTATAATAAATTCTATGAACAAATAGTCAATGCCCAATTAATACTAAATACCCATAATTGGCACACACCCTTAGAAGAGAAATTACCTACTCATATTAAAGAAAAGAGAAATTACACCATATGGGTGTTCTTCAATTCCATTTATGATGAGAAAATAAATTCAATTCCAAGTTTTCAATGTCAATAATGGAGTTTTTATTTCAGAAGAAGGAAAAGGTATATTGTAGTTCTCTCAATATACTCTACTACAATCCACAAATTGGGAAAATTCTTCCTAGAAATATCCTATGCATGAATCCTAAAACATCATTGGAAACTTCCCAAGTACACTAAAAAAATTGTGGATGAAATTTTCCCTCGGGTAGCTTGCATTGGAAGTGCACTTGCACCGGCGCCCACAAGTAAAGACTTGTGGCACACAGGTTCCTGGAATTATAGCCATTATCTTCTTCATCTCTCATACGACACCTGTGAAGTCTAGTTGTGGACTTGCTGCACGCATGTCTAATGCAGGTTCCAATCAGGGAGCTTTTTTTGTTCTTATTTACACTTGGATTTCTTATTTCTCTTGTAGCTCATGCTCTTAGCTTCCTTACATTACATATTTGGTTCAAATCCTCTTGCATCTTCAGTTCACACGAATGCCTACATATGTGATAAGTTGGTAATTTACCAACTTATTAAGCTCTTAAACATAAATTATTGCCTTGATTTAATGCTATTTAGAAGGATTTTATGCTTCTATTCCCTATATGCAAGAATGTGTGTGAAATGAAGTTAAAAGAGGATTAAAGCCCAAGTGAGCTATAAAAAGAAGCAAAGTCAAGAGAAGATTGGGAGAGAAGAAATATGATAGAGATGTGCATACAGACATGCATGTCATAAGCTAGTACTTGCGTTTGGTATGTATCAATGCATGAGGAGCATTGAAGACTGCCTAGACGATCAGGCACCTACGTGGCGCAAGTCACCACATGCAGCCGCAGGAGCTCGCGCATGTTGAGCCATAGGAGAAAATTATTGATTTCTTAAATGACTTGGCACCTGTATGTCGTGAGTCCTAACATACGACTGTAGGTGCCCATACAAATGGAGACGCAAGTTCCCCAAAGGGCAAAATGGTCCAGAACTTAATTGCGTATTTGGGAAGCTTCTAAGGCAAATTTCTGGATCTGTGTGAGGAATATAACTTCAGTTGATTCCCCAATTTGTAAAGTATCATTGAGTACACTTTGGTAGTACACCTGAGAGCTTTTTCTTCATTGAAAATTGTAAAAACGCCATTATTAACCATTCAAAACTTAGAATTGAAGTTAGTTTTATTAATATGAATGGAATTGATGGTTACCCACTTGGTGTATTTTCTTTTTCCTTTAATATGAGTATCTAATTTCCTTTATAGGGGTGTGTGTATGATGGGTGTTTGAAATTGGAATTGGGTATTAATTATTTGTGCTTATAATTGATTATTATGTGTGGGTCTATTGAATCCTTCAAGTTTTAATTAAATAATTGATGGTTACAAACATTGATTTAGCTTTCTAATTATTCTCTTGCTTGAGAAAGAAGTTCTATAATTAGGTAAGGATTCATAATGAGGATTTGGGAATTTCTACCAAAAGTTGAGGCTAGAAATAACTTGACTTAGAAATTTCTCATCTAAGGATTAAGACTAGAAATTACTCAACCCACTTAAGCTAATTGGTTGGTTTGTTTCTAAATCTTGCGGTTTGAAAGAACCCAAGGTATATATGTTTAGTTGGTTGAAAAATGATTGAAAATAGCTTTAACCAAGGCTACCCGCACTACAATCAAATATAAGTCGAGTAATTAATCCTACTTTCCAATGTTATGACCCCATCAGAAGCATACCCCTAGTTCCTCCAACTTTGATATTAACAATTGTGTTATCTCATTCTTATTGCTTAAAATTTACATTTACTTAATAAAACTATTTCCCCTATTTTAATTTTATGTCCATACGTTATGCTTCCTTGTGTGAATTAACTTACAAATCTTGGTGAATCTTTACTCCAATCCTCGTGTATTTGACCTCGACTCTCTTGGGTAACTTATTTTTCCATGACCATAGCCACCTTCTTAATCAGAGAGTTACTTTGGATGTTATAAAAAATGGTGCTGTTTTCAGGGATTGGTTTTTGATTGCTATCTTTTGTTTATTGATTCACATTAGCTATATGTCTTGTTTTCCTTTGATGTTGTTTATTGTTTTTGGGTTGTGAATAGGTACACTATGAGCCAAGATATATCCTATGCTAGTGTTGGTAACCATATCAATAAGAATGACCCAATGGGTCAAGGTGATGTGAGAAGCACCATTCACCTACCCCCTATGGTAGAGAATTCCATCTTTCATATTACTAGAATGATGCTCAACCTTCTACAAATCAAGGGCCTATTTGGAGGACTCCTACACTAGGATGCTAATCGGTATATAAGGAACTTTATAGATGTGTGCCAACAATTTTCCATAGCTAACATTAGCCAAAAATCAATTCAGTTGGGGCTATTTCCCTTTTCCTTAATAGGAGAAGCAACAATTTATATTGAAGAGTTTTTTGTTGGCACAATATCATATTGGGAGGAGTTGCTCAATGCTTTTCTAGATAGTGTTTTCCCCCCTTTCTGGATGTTGCAATTACAGGATAAGATTACTAATTTTGAGAAAGTTCATGGTGAAAAACTCCATGAGGCAAGGCTAAGGTTTAAGAGGAAAGTAGCAAAATATCCAACGCATGGTCTCCCGGATGATATTCTTCTCCAATATTTCTACCATTCCTTGAATGCTACCAACAAGGCCGTCATTAACAACATAGCTGGGGCACTTTGATGGATCAAACATTTGAGTTTGCTAAAGTTTTGCTTGAAAAGTTGACTAGAAAAAATTGTGCTTGGGATACTTGGGGAGCAGAGGGGGCATGAGGTGCCACCTCCACGAATGTTCTTGAAGAATAGATGAGAAAATATGCATGGAGAGATAAAATAATGACAACTATCATGATGCTTTTAGAGATGCTTATTAAACAGGTGATGGAAACAAAGGTAAGGAGTGTGAATGCCATTGGTATATATGAAGGAAAAGAGTTAGTTGAAAATGATGTTTATTTACTCAATGATAAAGAAGATCCCATTGTTGCAAACCAAGGTATGGGTTCTCATTCTAAACCTCACGGAGAAAGTCAAGGCTCTTTGACACACGAATATGGGAATCAAGGTCGGAACTATGAACATGTAACATGGAGGAGAAACAGGGGGAGAGAAGAACCCACAGAATCAAAAATTGAAATTATACTCGAGAGGGTGTTGGAGAGAGTGGTATCAACCGACATGTGAGTCTGTGAATTAAAACATGAACTTGTTCCCCTCACTCGAACCATGGACTCTGATTCCATCTCCATTAGGAAACTTGAAGAAAGAATGAATGAATGGCTTCCCAAATTGATTTGTGAATGGATGCATAATTTGAGGATATGCTTGTTGAAGAATCCCTAACAAATCCTATGGGTATTAAATGTTGTAGGACAATCATCACTAGGGGTGGCAAAACTCTTGGCCTCAAAGTTAAAGATTCTAATGACCAAGAAAACAGGATCCCCTAGGTGTACAAGCCTTTTCCTAAATGTCGTCCTTCTTTCCCAAAATGTTCAAACCGTAAGAAAGAGAAGGCTCAATATAAGAATTTTGACTCCATGTTGAAGAAAATCTCAATCAGTGTTCCATTGGTGGATGCTCTAACTCAAATGCCTAATTATGCAAGATTTATGAAAGAATTATGTACCAAGAAGAAACTTATAGAATGTGGAGTGGTTGACATGTTTCATCAATGTATTTCCATAAGGACAAGTCATTTTGTGGATAATCAAGATGATCATGGTATCCTCACAATTCCTTGCATTATTGGCTTGCATGAATTTGAAGAAGTCTTATGTGATGAGGATGCAAGTATTAGTCTTATTTCTCTTGCTACTATTAAGAAATTGGGACTCGGTTCCCCCACAACAACAAGGATGAAGTTGCTTATGGTGGATAGATTATTAAATGTCCCGTAGGGGTCTTATATGATATTTTGGTGAAGGTGGACCAACTAATTTTCCCCATGGATTTTGTAATACTTAATTGCACTGGTGATTTTGAGATACCATTAGGGCACCTATTCTTGAGCACCGGGCATGACTTAGTTGATGTTAAGTATGCATAGCTCAAATTTTTAATGATTGATGAAGAAGAAACTCTTGACGTGTGTAGAGTGATGAAGCAACCCAATGACTTACAAGTTTTGTCCATTATTGATAGCATTGGAGAAAGTGTCAAGTTCAATTTGGCGGTAATACTTTTGAAAGAGTCATTGGCAGTAGTCTTGTTAATTCATGATAGTGACGACATTGAATATTATGAAGAAGTGTGTAATGCCTTGGTAGGATTGGGTTCCTACTCTTACCAACCAATGATACTCGATCTTGATTTAAAAAACCATCAAACTCCCCCGTCTAAAACCTCAATCATTGAACCTTCGGTGTTGGAACTCAACCCCTTGCTGTCACACTTGAGGTATGCATATCTTGGTGTAAATTAAACCTTACCTGTAATCATCTCTATCAAGTTGGAAGAATGGCAAGTGGAAGCTTTGCTTGTGGTTATAAGAAAACATATTTGGGCACTCGGGTGGACCATTGCCGATATAATTGGCATACCCTCGGGTATTTGCACTCATAAGAATAATCTTCAAGTGAATTGCACACCATCTATCGAGCATCAAATAAGGTTGAATCCACCTATGCAAGAGGTGGTTAAAAAGGACATTATGAAATGGTTGGATGCAGGGGTTGTGTTTCCAATATGTACCAAAGGAAGGGGGGATCATTGTAGTTCCAAATGAGAAAAATGAATTGATATCCCTCTGCTTGGTAATCGGATCATGGATTGACAGAAGCTAAATACATGGATAGAGAAAGATCACTTCCCTCTCCAATTTATGGATAAAATCCGTGTTCGACTAGCCGCGATAGGCTACTATTATTTTCTCGATGGAAATTTAGGGTACAACCAGATCTCAATTTCCCCAGAAGACAAAGAGAAGATGGCTTTTACTTATCCATATGGAACCTTTGCATTCAAGAGAATTCCATTTGGACTGAGCAACACATCATCCACTTTTAAATGGTGTATGATATCTATGTTCTCATATATGGTAATTTTCATGGATGACTTTTTGGTAGTGGGAGATTTGCTTGAGGATTGTTTTTCACATTTGACTGATGTGTTGAAGTTATATGAAGAAAAAAAATTGGTCCTAAACTGGGAAAAATGCCACTTCATGGTGAAAGAAGGTTCTGGGCCATAAGATATCGTAGAAAGGGATCATGGTGGATTAAGCAAAGATTGAAGTCATATCCAATACCCCCTCCAAAAACTATAAAAATGATGAGAAGCTTCTTGGGTCATATGGGCTTTTATAGAAGATTCATCAAGGATTTCTCGAAAGTGGCTCACCTATTGTATAGGTTGTTGGAGAAAAATGCTAAATTTGAGTTTGATGAAAATTGTATGCACGCATTCCTTAGCTTGAAGGAGAAACTCGCATCCGCTCCTATCATTATAGCACCCTACTAGTCAAAACCACTTGAATTAATGTGTGATTCTAGTGGTGTTGCCTTAGGGGATGTGGTAGGGAAAAGAAGAAACAAAATATTCCATTCAGTCTACTACGCTAACAAGACATTGAATAAAGCTCAAATGAACTACACAGTAACAGAGCAAGAGTTGTGTGCTGTCGTATTTGCTTTTAAGAATTTTTGGGCATATCTATTGGGAAAAAAGTTGTGGTGCATATGGATCATGTTTCAATCCAATGCCTAATGGCCAAGAAAGATGCTAAACCCAAGCTCATCTGGTGGGTTTTTTTGTTACAAGAGTTAAACTTTGAGGTAAAGGATTATCGGGGTTGTGAAAATAAGGTGGTAGAACATCTTTCTCAATTAGAAGAAGAAGGCAAACTCGTTGGGGGTCTTGAGATAAATGATGCATTTCCTGACGAGAATATCTTGGTGGAATTTCTTGAACTGATTTCATAGTTTTCTGATTTTGCCAATTTCTTTGCTAGCGATGTTATACCCAAAGGCTTGAGTTTCCACCAAAGGAATGAATTCTCACATGATGTCCAAAAATTCTATTGGGATGAACCTTATCTCTTCCATATTTATGCGGATGGCATGATTGACCGATATGTCTCGGAGGTGGAAATGAAACCTGTCTTAGAAGCATGTCACTCTTTAATCGTTGTGGTTCATCATGGTAGTATGTGAATGGCTTCAAAAGTTCTGCAATGTGGAATCAAACAATGTGATCAATGCCAACATGAAAGGGGTATCTCTCAATGCCATGAACTTTCCTTAACTCCTATCTTAGAGGTTGAGCTATTTGATGTATGGGGAATAAACTTCATGGAACCTTTTGTAAGATCTTATGGAAACACCTCCATTATCATGGCTATGGACTATGTGTCCAAATGGGTGAAAGTGGTGGAACTACCTAACAATGAAGAGAAAAGTGTGACTGTAATACTAAAGAAAACATATCTTCTCTAGATTTGGCAATACTCGTGGCATCATCAGTTATGTGGTGTCCTATTTTTGTAATCGATTATTTAGTGCACTATTTGAGAAATATGGTGTAAAGCATAAGGTCGCCACTCCATATCATCCCCAAACAAGTGGCCAAGTAAAAGTATCAAATAGGGAGATCAACTCCATACTAACAAAGATGGTGAATGCCAATAGATCTGATTGGGAAAGGAAGTTGTACAATGCATTGTGGGATTATCAAACAACTTTCAAAACCCCAGTTGGCATGTTTCAATATCAAATGGTGTTTGTAAAGCTTTCCATTTAATCGTAGAACTTGAGCATAAGGCCTTGTGGGTGTTGAAAATATTGAATCTAAATTGGGAAATGGCTTCCCATGCTAGGGTCAAAGACCTTAATGAAATTGACAAGTTTTAGATGCGAGCTTATGAAAATGCATCTCTTTACAAGGCTCAAATAAAGCACTTTTATGATCAACAAATATTGAAGCAGGAATTTTCTCTCGGTGATTGGGTGCTTCTATTCAATTCTAGGCTTTTGCTACTCCCTGGCAAGTTGAAATCCAAGTAGTCAGGACCTTTCAAGGTACCTTAAGCCTTTCCAAATGGGGCAATTGAACTTGAAGTGAAAAATGGGTTTAAGTTTAAACTGAATGACCTGCGAGTAAAGAAATACTTGGGTGTCCCAGAAGAAATCACCTTCATTGGGGTGAATTAGCTTGACGAGCCATGGTTATGAAGTATCCCTATCAATATATGATGTTAAATCAAGCGCTTCTTGGGAGGCAACTCAAGTGTTCATTTTTTTTTTCACATTTTCATTCTTCACTTGTTATTTTTGTTAATTGTTAGGTAGAGTCATGCTAGGTATACCAAATGAAATGAAAAGATGCCTAGGGAACACTTGCATTTCACTTGCGGAATGCAGGTGGAAACTTGCAGCACGCAGGCAAAATTCCCCTCCTCTCCAGAACATAGGTAAAATCACTACAAATTAGGGACCACATACATAGTCATATGTGAGCCGCATAAGAGGTTTTTCAAACCGAGGGTTGAGGAACATGTGGGAATCAGTAAACTGCTAGTTCAGCCAAAAATTGGTGACCATCCACATGGGCATCTATGAAGCACAGATTCCAAACTTGTGACATGCAGGTGGGGGGATAGATCACTAGCAGTTCTAGCTATTTCTAGGTCTGACCTGTGTCCTATATGTGGCTGCATATGTCGACCCATGACTTTCATCTAAAATGCAGGTGGGGAGCATATCACTACAGCATAATTCTGAGTAAATGCTCGCCAAGGGGGTCCATAGATGACATATGCGAGACGCAACCATTAAAAACTCTGTTAAGAGCCTAAATAATTCCAGAAAGTCTTTATATCCACTCCTCTTGTGTTAATCTTGTGCACTGGGGATAATGATTTTCTTTAGTTGGGGGTGGGTATACAATTTTGATGATTTGGTGCCTTTGTCGGGCTTGATTGTAATTTATATCATTATTTGGCCCTTGTCGGGTATGTATTAATTGATGTGAATTTTCTTATGCTCTCTCTTGTGCCCTTGCCAGGCTTGATGTTTTAATTTTGATTTTGAAGTGTTGCCATAGTGACGAGTTAGTCCTACACGCCAGTAGTTTTACTACCCGTGCTTTGCAAACTATGCTTAGTTCCTTTGCCAGGCCCCGTTCTCAAATGATCCATGAGCGCGTAGTTCAAATATCACCTTTGTAGATAAAAGTTAGTTTTAAATAAACTCTGAGAGTTTTCTTTATACCACGGTTCTTTCCCAAGGAGAAAATTTCTTTTTGTTTTGTATCAAACCGGGTGACATTTTCCTATCATAGATTGAGAGGCGACTTTCTTAAGGGAAAATGACAAGTTTTAGTATTTATTTTTGAATCCATTTTGCATTTGTCTTGAATGGGACCACCAAAAATTTTCTTGGTAAAAGAATTTGAAAATAGAGAAAAGAAGGGAAAATGAATTTTAAAAGCATCCTCTTTTCATGATTTTTACATTCTTCATTTGTCTTTTTGATTCACAAATGAGTTGTGCAAAACTCAAAATAGCTTCTAAAACATCATTCGTTCCAATTGATTTTGACAATACTTGTGGACTTTTTGTGTTGTGATACCTTGTGTGGTAAGGTTTACTTTATTCTTGTGTATGCATGTCATCTAGAACTTGCCTCTAATGTGATTCAAGGCAAAATCCTAGACGATGCGTAGCTTGGAAGCTGACCTTATGCCCTTTTTGAATAGTCACTTTACCCAAAAGTTCCTTCCCTTAACATAGATGCTAGTCAACCCCTTTGAGCCTTTAACCTTTTTCTTGGCACCCGTATTATACACATTGACTTTTCTTGAATCTTCTACTTTCACACGCATTCCTTCATAATTGCTAGCAATGAAAATATAGGCTAAAAGCCTAAGTTTTGAAGGGATATGAATGAAAATTTGAATGTTGATGTAGACAAAAGTCTAAGTTTGGGGGTGTGGGCATTAATAAGGGAATGAGGAGTTGAACTTCAATGTGAGATAGCACCCCGAGCTCTGGCTCTTGCAGGCAGAGGTTGTATGTGTTATTGTAAAGGTTGTCTATAGGGTGGTCATTGTGATCACCAAATAAGTAGCAGTGGCAACCAACTTAATAGAGGTAGTGGTCATGTCAATTGTGGTGGTACCTAACCCGGTAAGGGTATCATATAGGCATGTGATAGGTTCAATTTCTATGCTTTTCCAGGTAGGTCTAAGGTAGATACATTGGATGCGGTGAACACATGAACTATTTTTGTCTGTAACCGCATGGCTACAGTTTTACTTCATCCTAGATCTACTTTCTCTTATGTATCTGATGGTTTTGCTATGGGTTTTGACATGGTGTGTGAAATACTTGACTTTCCTACTCATGTGTCTACCTCGATTGGTGATTTTGTGGTTGTTGATAGAATTAATCGTCCTTGTTCTGTCATGTTTTTGGGGCAAAAAATTTGGGCAGATTTAGTGATTCTGAATATGGTAGATTTTGACATCATTCTGGAATAAGTTGGTTGTCTTCCCATTATGCTATTTTAGACTATCATGCTAAGACAGTAATTGTGGCTATGCCATGAATGGATAGACATGAGTGGGTGGGTGACTATAGTCTTGTTCCTATGAAATTGATCTTTTTCCTTCGTGCAAAGAGTTTGATAGAGAGGGGGTGTTTGACATTATTAGCATATCTTAGGACACTAGTGCAGAGGTCCCATCTATCGAGTTAGTGCATGTGGTTCATGAGTTTCATGAGGTGTTTCCTATGAACTCGCCTGGCATGCCACCAGACTGCGACATTGACTTTTTTATTGACCTAGATCTATAAACTTGTCCTATTTATATTCCCCTTTATAGGATGGTGCCAGATGATTTAAGAGAGCTAAAGGCTTAGTTGCAAGAGCTACTGGGTAAGGGATTAATTCATCCGAGTGCCTCCTCGTGGGGTGCTCCTGTCTTATTTGTGAAGAAGAAGGATGGTAATCTACATATGTGTATAGACAATCGACAGTTGAATAAGTTTACAATTTGTAACAAGTATCCTTTTCGATGGATCAATTGTTTGTTTGACAAGTTGCAGGGTATATCAGTATTTTCTAAGATTAATATGAGTTCTGGATATCATCAGCTAAAGATTCAGTGTAATGACCCTTCTGATCATTCCCGTGTTTTTTCTTTCTTTGCACTGTTAGAGCATTTCTATAGCGGGCCCAAGTTATTTATGGCTTGTTGGCACTGGTGGTTTGGTTCCCTAGCCGTTTGTTTGGTCGTTATAACCATTTACTTATTTTAGAGATAAAATTTGAATATTCATCGACTTCGGTCAACATTCTTGGTAAACATGGTCAGAATCAAATTCTGATAGTTTCATTAGCTCTGAAACATGGATTTTGGTCTAGATAGACCGTTGCTAAGGATCTGGGAGTTTTCCATTTAGTTTTGTGTTGTTTTTTGTGTTTTAGCCAATCAAACTTAGAAGTTTGACTTTGGTCAACATTTTGAGATGATGACCTCGGACGGAAATTTTGTCAGCGCTGTTAGCTGTGGAATGTCGACTTTTAGCTAGAGGGACCTTTGATTTGGGTCTTGAGGCTTTTAGACTCATTTGGAGGTGTTGGGTTCATTTTGGCTTAAGGTTGATTTTGGGGTGTAGAGCCCACTTTTCATTAATCAGTCTCCGTTGGGAATTCCATTTATTCTGTTGAATCCGGAATGCCATTCCTGGTGCAATAGCATAGTTTTCTTTCATGCGCAGGGTCTCGAATGAGTCTTGTGGGCCCATCTAGAGAATTTTTTCCCTTAAGTTTTCTGCTAGTTGTTGTTGCAGGTGTAGGCCCCAAGATTTAATCGCGACCACGAGGGAAGCCATTGCAATCGTGATGGTCTGCCTCAATGGTCATCGCGACTGTGAGGGTCCCTTTACAAGATCACGATGAAGGGTCTATGGACCCAGCTCCCTTTGCTCTACGCAATCTTGAGATCCCTCCTCGCGACCCTGATGAGGTCCTTCCCACCGTGTTCTTCGCGACTACGTGGCTAGTCCTCACGATCGCGATGGTCTAGCCAACGTGGTCATCACGACCGCGATGGGTCCCTTCGCGATCGCAAAGAATGACCCCTGGGCAGTATATATACTTCCCTCTTTGTTTTTTATCACTTCAAAACCATTATCATCCATTGTTAATATCTCCAAGCTCCCCAAAACTCTGTGTAGCTTCAATTCCAAGGGGTAGGGTGATAATACTCGGTTCCTTATTGTTTCCTTCACTCTAATTCGGTAAGTTTCCTTGTGAATTCCATTAAATTCTCCTTTGATTGCTCTTGTAGATTCTTGTAGTTGAAGGGATGTTTTTGAGCCCTTCCTCTTGTTCTTTTCCCCTTAAATTTTGAGCATGCACTCTTGGGAGTGTGGTGATCTTTGCGCGCTCTTTCGCTTCTAGTTTCAGGTTGCAAGGCCCATGGGACCGCTTGTGATCCAAATTTTGACCCGACTATACTTTTAGCATTATGTGTATAATTAGTCTTGTTTTAATGCATAGATTACCTTCTTAATGATGTGATCGCTTTTTGGGACTTCTCAGAGAAGTTTGGGCTTGGACATCATCATTCTAGAAGCTTGTCGTCGGACGACTGGCAGGTTATGGTCTTCTCTTTATTAGATTTTGCGTATATAGGCTATAATTGTACTAAATGGCATCCTTGGTTTGGGTTTTATTAGCTAGGCAGCCCAGACCTTGTCCAGTTCATTTTTGTCCATCTTATTTCACTCGTATTGTTGTAGTATTCGTTGTAGTTGGTTGTATTATCCTTGTGGTCCTGTGTGGTCCTGTATGGCCTTGTATTTGACTCTGGACCATAGAAGGTTGGATATTTTGGAATGTCCGTGAGTCCCAAACATCGATATTATGATTGTAGAGCTGGATATATATGTTGTAGAGCGATTGTAGCTTGTGCAAGGCTGATAGGTTGATTATGAGCCGTTGGGCTACTGATTTTGTTTGAGCATGCCATTACCATACATATAAAGATGATCCGGTCTCTCGGGTAGCCTCCTCGACCGGACGGCACCCCACAGAGCTATACCAAGGGAAAATTACAAAAACCTTAACTCTGCACCAGCCAAATTAAACAACAACCTCTAACTCAAAAGCTCAAAAGGGCAACCAACAAAACCGAACCCCAAGAAGCTCGACCAGAATGCAGTGACACAATACAAATACCAAGGAAATCAACATAAAGAACTAGTAACCAGCTCACTTAGAAAGCCACAACCCAACCTTCTAACTCATGAATCCTTTGATCCGCAAAACCCTTTTGTCTATCCTGAATCATCTGCACCTCAACCATCAAGCCTCACACATGTCAAACACTCAAGCTACCCTCGAAACAACAACTAACCCACCAGAGGTCTATAGCTCCCGCTACACTTAACCTCAAATAAGGTCACCATCAAACTTGAAGTCTAGCCAAGCCAGACTATAGTCCACGAGCCTCTGACACCTAAAATACCAACCCATAGCGTAATCCCAAGAATTTGAGTAGTCTTCCCCGACTGACCATGAACCAGCGAATGGAAATCTATGCTAAGATCAACCTTGATACTCAAAATCATCTGAACCAACAATTGGAACCTAACTGCAACTCACACATCAGGGTCGGGAAATGACATGGATGAACACCCTGTGTCGAAGGGGAATCTCCCAACTGTAGAACAAAACCAAACTCACTGAACTGTGCCAAGTCTCGATCGACTGAAAGTGAGTGAACTAGAGCAACCTGCCAAGAAGACCAAAATAACATCTAATCTCTGCAAGGAGTGTGGTAAGCCTACCACGGAGTCCATAGCCATCAACTAAACTCCATATTCTAGGAATACTGTTGCTTCTCCAAATCCTCAAAAGACCATCCGGATTTATGGTCACCTTACAAACCTCGCCATTCAAAAATAAGTCTGTCAAGCCGCGAATACCTAGTCAAGCAAACCTGTAGGTAAAGAAAAGGATGCCTAGAGTCAAAGGTCACCGTTTATCCATTGAAAAGCTCATGATCTCTCAACTCACCATCCTCTGGCTCAAAATATCCAACCTATTGTACCATTACACAAACCACTAACTTTGAAAGCATCTTAACATACTAAAACTTCTAGCCCATCAATGGCAGAACCTAATTGATGCAGGAATCCCATGCAAATAGACAACCTCTCAGAGAATCAACTAAATCAAACCCCCAACTCTTGGAACACAAACGCGACCTTAAAACCTCAAAGTACCATCAAAATATAAAGTAGCCCTGCTAGCCTCACCCTATAAAACCTGATCACAAATATCACATAACCGCTGATCCTCGATCTGAAGCAGCTAGATCTTAGCGACCAAAGAAGAATGGATCTCAACACTAGCAAGAATTCTGTTGGGATTTGACAAATCAAGCCTAATCAAATGGTTATCCAAGGACTGGATGTCCAAGGCCAATGTCCACTCTGAAACTAAGAGAGAAGCTAAGTTGTCCATACTCACTACCTTTTGGCTTAATGATGCCGCGACCAAAGAGAACCTTCCATTAACAATCTGAAGTAACCGCTTGCCCATGACCCTGGAACCAAACTCTAAATACCGATCAAGCTTATGTCGAATCCTTGAGTAGAGTCTTATGTCGCTGATGAACACTATAGAAACTGAATCCTACTCGGCTCTGGATACACAGCTTGCCTAATATGTAACTGTTGCTGAGACCTAGGTCAACCAAAGGATATAACAAGGAAAATCATAATGGATGCAACAAGTCCCAAAGGTGGTCCTGGGAATGCCCCCCACCTCGATCTTTACTAGAAAGAACCTGACCTCAAATTCATCCTAGGAAACACCACTGCACTCTGTAGTTCGATCAAACGAGTCATCAATATAAAGAACTAAAGCATACCCGCAATCATCACCTCAGCTAGCTGCCAGTAATTCACGCATATATGCAATGAACCATGCCCCTTCTTTTGCAAACCAAATGGAACCCCCTCCAGAGATACACTGGTCTTGACCACCTAATTCTCAGAAGGTCTTGGAGCAGTTCCCTTAGCTCCCACATCTTTGCTGGTGTCACTTGATAAGGCGGGTAAAAGTATAGGCCGAGTGTCCAACTCAACCATGATGTTATAGTCAAAACTCGACCAGACTGGAAACTGAAGAAAACAGTGAAAATAACTTGGATACCTTCTAACCACCTAAATCGATTAAGTAAAGAGGGTAGACTCTAACCTCCTAATAATAAGAAAAACCATCTGATACCCATTTGCTTGCCTAACACTACTTTCCTTACGACAAAACAACTTCCCCTGGCATATAGCAACCGGTACCATAACATACCAACTAAAAGATTCCAAGAAAATAATAGATAATAGCCTTTGGAATAACCACCCGAGACCACTAGAAGTTGAGATACTCAAACAAACTCTCGAATCACAACTAAGACCAAAAATTAAGCTAACCAGTCCTACCCACGAGTCATAACCCCAGGTAGTCACCTCCCGAAGTTGACACACCCCCATCCACTACTGAAAGAATCCTTCAACAAAGTAGTCAAATGCATAAGCACAACAAAACCAAATACTACATCCAGACGAGAAACAAGTAGGCAGATGTATATGTGTATGAAAAGGGAAGACCCCCAAAGGAATAAATACCAAAATTAGCGGATGATGACAAAAACCGTACTTGTAGAAAATATATCTGGAACCTCCACCTTTGGCCTACCAAGAGGAATCTCAAATTATTTGTGCCTATCTCTGGATTGAGTAGTCGATGTTGAAGGTTCGATCATCCCGCATCGGGGACACTCTCTATAAATGTGGCCAATCAGTCCACAACCATAGCAACTCAAAGAAGTCATGCCCTGACGCATGGTGCCTGTTGACTCAGGATGGCTACCTGAACTGCCTGGCTGAAAGTTATCTCTAATCACTTGAGGAGCATAACTATTACCCTGCACACCACCTCTAGCTAGTGGCACTGGAGCCCTGGGAGATAAAGCTTGTTGACTCTGCTGACTGGAATGCGTGATAGCGGGGAAATACCTAGAAAAGTGCCAAAACTCCCTGCACTGGAAGCAACCTCTACCAGATGAAGTTCAACGGAAAGATCTCACTGATCCTTACTGGCCACCATGGCCTACACACTCGAAATGTAAACCTCAAAAAGCCTGAGCTGCACCATGTCTACTCCGCCCAACATGCTCTATATAACTACCCTCTAAACCCTATGGAGCAACCAGAACTGGCCTGCTAGACAGAAATCAATGAAACTGATCTCCACCAGATAAGCCCCAACCCCGAGATTGAGAACAACAAAAATTTCCCTAACAATGACATATTTTTACCAACGCTTCCATATGCCTCGTGACATAGCCCCTCTATAGACCAAGCATGATCAACCATCTAAAGAAAGGTAGTCCCAACTGTCACCAAGTGCTTCATCGCTAAGAGGAGCGGTGAAATCAACCCTCCGACAAAACCTTGTACTATCTCAAACTTGGTAGACATAGTCCTAGTAGTGCACCTAGTCACCTCGTGAAACCTTGCCTCATACTCCAAAACCAACATAGAACCCTGCTGGAGACCTGTAACCTCAAACCTAGCTGAAGTACCACTCAAAGAACTGGGTACTACCCCTACCTATGTTACACCCTCTGGAAAACTCAGAGTCTTAGCCACAGTATCATGAAGAATTGGGGTAGCCTTAAGTCCCACCAGAGGTTGGGCTAGCTTCAAACTCCCTAGCTGAAGTGGTATGCTCTCAGTTTGAACCTCTGGTGCTGGAGGAAGCACTGTAGAAGCAGGTGTAGGAGCTTTGTTGTCACCCGCTATCGTACTCGTCCAAATCATTTGATAAGGAATGGAACAATAAATATTAGAAATTGATAAGAGTCAAGAACGCACGATAATTATCCAAGAAAAGGGAAATTTTCCTAATAATGCCCGGTAGCCTCTCGCAGATACGATACTGACGTCATCGTACCGATCCGCAAGACTCTACTAGACACTTGATCATGTACCAATGATACCAACAAACCTAGGGCTCTGATACCAAGCTGTCACGACCCAATTTCTCAGTTCATGATGGCACCTACAACCTCTCTATAGGCGAACCAATCCTCATAGCCCGAAATGGTTAGTAATGTGCTACTACCTAAGAAAGCAAGCAGGACAAGAAGCATAATAAGCAAAAAAAAAAGATAAAGAAAGCAACGCAGAAGGAAAGCAACCTAAATATACATATATAGAAACTACACCATCCCACGACCTGGTATCAAAAGTACAGAAGCCACTACTAAAATATACAGAGTACTAGAGAGTGCAAAAGAAGAATATACAACTGTCTCTGAATATACAAAAGAGTAAATAGTACCAAAAGAAGAGATATGGGTAAGCCCCGGTCATCAGGAGCTCACCCTAGTCTTGATTGTCCAAAAGTGTTGCACGAGTATCCACGCGATTAACAGTGATATATCACACTGGCATTTGCACCAGAAAGATGTAGAAGTGTAGTATGAGCACCAATTGTATAAGCAATGGATACCCAGTAGGCCTCATAGGCCGACTGAGCATATATAAGATATAAAAGTAGTATAAAGTAGATAGGAAATAAGTAGTCACAGAAGCAAACAGAAGAAAACACACAGAAGTTAGCAACATATAGAAGACAAAGAGAACACAAGTATACTATGCTAGCCACATAAGATATATTACAGAATACAAGTGAAAGAGTAGAAACCTCACCTGAATCCTTGCAACAATAATATATATATATATATAGAGAGAGAGAGAGTTTAACGAATATGGCGGTAAACCGATAACCTCAAATAAAAGGGAAAGAAGGAAAAACAACTAACATAATCATGCTAATAATACAATTCACAAGGTAATGATGATATGAAAGCAAACTAACCAGTAACTATAATAGGAGAGAGTAAGCTAATTTACTGATGATCGGAAAGGCAACCTAACAAGTACTACCATATGAGCGACTAAGCTATCTACCTATAGTCCCAACGGGCGCCCATACTCCCGAGGAACACATACAAGTGAAAACAAACCCATCGGCATCTCATACAACGGGAGCGTACACTCAACAAACAGCCAACAAGGGTGGGACCATACGCATAATAAATGATATGATATGATATGATCAAGTGTGCCAGTGGTACCATATGTACCTCCTTCGATGCATGTAGGCCCAATATAAGGGACCCATGGAAGGAACCCCCAGTATACCTCTATTACACCATATACCCCTCCTCTAGCACTCTTAGCTCATAGCCCTTAGTTTGGATTGGTAAGGTCCATGAGTGTCTTCGTGACCAAATACAAAATCTCAGAATCCCCAAAGTGAGTGCTCGGATTCTATCCGAGTCTAAAATCAGTAAATCTGAAAATTCTCAAAACGAGTGCTCGGGTTCTATCCGGGTCTAAAATCAGTGAATCTCAGAATCTCTGTACTCATGCTCGGAGTCTATCCGAGTCTAAAATCAATAATTAAATATGTCTAGTGCTTGGCTTGGCAGAGTCTAGTATTGCCTCAAAATTTGTGGGAAAACCATCATATAATCTCTTTTATCCCAATAAGATCCATAAAACCAATTAAAATTCATTTATAGCCATTTATAATAGAAAATGGGCCCTCGAGGCCATCCAAGGTTTAGGAAACTGGTGATATTTAGTCCCACAACCAAAATAGTAGTAAATAAATGTAGAAAACTCTTTGCATGATAATGATGATATTTTCAAACACAACCAATAGCTCAACAGCTCAAAAGCAACCTATCAGCCTTGCACAAGCTCAATCCGCTCTACAACATAGATAACCAGCCCATAATAGTGAATCAATATTTGGGACTCACGGATATTTCCTAATTATCCCACCATCTATGGTACAAAGGCATATTCAAAGTCCATACAGGGCCGCAAGGGTAATACTACAAAACTAGTTCAAATACTAAAGCAAACGTAGGAAAGATAAGATAGACAGGAAGAAAGGTGGACAAGGTCTGGTGTGCCAACCTAGTAAACCCAACCCAAAGATGTTGAATATTACAATTATATGCTATATATGCAAAGTATAAGGTAGGTAAGCCGTAACCTACCTGGCGTGAGATGAATAGTTACTAAAAAGCCAATGCCCGAGCCTGAACTACTCCGAAAAGCCCCCGATAGCACTTAAACTATCAAAAATGTAATCTATGTGTTAATACAAAGCTAACGACACCCATATTGCTAATAATTTAGCCGAGTTGAAATCCAGGTCAAAAGAAGGCCTGTGGGCCCTGAAACCCAAAACTAGAAATAAAAGTTACCACGAGGTTCCCAACCTCGCTTGGAACACATGCTCAGAAATTAAGCATAATTCGAGCAAAGGAAAGGCCTAAAACAACCTGGAGATGAAGAGGGATCAAAGAAAAAGCAAAAACTTTACATAATCAAGAATAAAATGGAGAATTACTTACCATTTAGGAAGGGAACAAGGTCAACAAGGTGAAACCCATGCCTCAACAAACAATCATACCCAACAAGCAGCTACAGCACAAGAATCAACCCCCATGCTAAGCTAAGAAACATCAATCAAGGTTTAACCAAGGTTAAGGAAGAATTGGAGAAGATGAACTTACCAAAACAAGGAGGGAAACGATAAAATCCTCTAATTGACGAACTCCCATGGCTAGGATATGATTTTGCACAAGTTTTAGGTGAGAGATAGAGTTTAGAGTGAGAGGAAAATGAGAAATTGAGGCTGAAAATTTGAAGGAATAAATTTATATATTGCAGGTAGCAGAGCTGCACGATTGGAGTCACAAGGCGCGATCGCGCTAAAGAAGGTGGCAGGCGCACTGGCGCGATCACGGTCACCAGGTGCGATCATGCTAAAGGAGAAATACAGGCACCTGCATGATCACAGTGCCCAGGCGTGATGGTTCTGAAGGAGAAAAGTGCCAAGTGTGCGATAGCGATGCTTTAAAGCGATCACGCTGAGCACTACTCTGCTACAAAAAAACCAGCAATATGAAATACTCCCACGGGGGGTTCCAGGCATAATTAAAACCTGATACACACAGAACAGATATGTAACTAGAGTGAAAACGATGTTCCAAACTCAAGATAATCGATGAACTTTCATATGAGGTCATCTCAATGAAATGTTGACCCATGTCAACACTTGCTAAAACCAACCAAACACCCAAAATGAGTTCGGCTCACCCAAGACCCAAACCAATCACCTACCTAACCTAAACTCGACATTCCTGAGCTGATGGAATCATCAAATTTCAAAGTCGATGCTCCAATCATTGAATGTTGAACAAAGTCAAACTTTTAACTCCAATTAGCTTGATATCTCAAAAAGTGAGATAGAACCATATCGGAAGTTCTCAGGCCCTAACTAAAGGTCCAACTAGACTAAAATCCATGCTCCAGCGCTAAAGAAACTGCCTCCATCATCTCTTCCAAATTTATGTTCCAATATCTTCTTGTTATTTCTCTGATTATTGTAGGTGACTGTCTCTAGTGGTTTAGAATTTTCCTGCATCAGTATATCAGCTGATTAGATATGAAGCTATGTAGCAAGATCCCCCATCGGGAATTTGATTTCGAGCATGCTAGCTAAGAATGTTGACTAAAGTCAATGATTTCCTAAGTTAAATATCTAATAGGGAAATGGTCATAACAACGTGACGAATGGCTTGTGCATCGAACCACCAGTACCATCAAGTCATAAATGATATGGGGCCACTATAGGCAAGCTCTAATAGTACAACAATGGCAAAAATACAAAGATGATTGGAAGGGTCATTACATATATGTAACAATACTTCATTTGTTTAATGATGATGTGGATAACTCAGTAGTAGTTCTTTGATTAACTCCCAAGACTAAGGTAAACCTTCACCTTCTTTTTGCTTGAACCCTAAAATTTTACCCCTCAACTTGGTTCTCTTTCCAAATGGAAAGGATCTTGTGCTGAACTTTGTAGCTAGATCAATCCAAATTATGATGTAGTTTATGGGTTTAGCTTTCAACCATCTCTTAGCTTCCTCTATCATTCAGAATATAAAGAGGATAAGCCTTACATAGTCCGATGAGACTCCCTCTGTGATATATGTGTCAATAATCTCCAAAAAGTTTTGGAGATATACTTGAGGGTCCTCATAAGATAATCTTTTGCATTACCTACTAGAGAGTTCCAGTAATGTGAGTCTTCACAATGCTAGAAGTGATGTTTTGTGCAAGTGAGATTGCCACTTCCTACACTGCAATTAGGGCTGCTGGTTGTTCTTCTGCCATTATTACCGCTTTCAATTTTTTTTTCTATATTAGTAATGCGGCTCGCTCCTTCAGTTTTTAATAAAGGAAACTTTTTGTTTCTAGTTGGAAGGAGTAAGAAATCCTTTAGATTTTGACTGCCTCACTATTCAGACTTTACATGAAACCTATCACATGCAATGATAATAACTAAGAACAAGCTATTAATGCTGTCAAAACAAAAAAATAAAGAACATATTGAATTATCAATACTTTAAGTCCTCGACAAAAGCATCAAGAATTTTTTTTCGTTCCAATAGATATGCAAGTGTAAGTTGTCACAAGTAATAAATAGTTTCTTTCACAATCATATTTATCAATCCAACAAAGACTTAATTGTTGACAAGCTATCCTTTTGCCTATTGTAATTATTAGAACTAGTGTTGTCCATTTTCAGAGAAGTTGGTTTTGTGATTATTCTACTAACTATTGCTACTATTGAATTTTACAATAGCAAGAGAGATAAAGAGGGAGTTATTACAGGATATTTAAAATCCTAGGGTTATAATATTATTACGGTCTTTCGAGCCGTATAATTACCTACCTAGATTGGCCTCACACCTACATCATTAACTGAGGATGTGATAATGCACTTATATATCATCCTGTATCTACCCAAGTAGGGAAAACTAGATACGTTTCCATCCTAGCCACTAATCTATTCGCAGATAAACACTACTCCCCTTAACCCATGTTATATTCCTAGTTTCCCCATGTCTAGTTCCACTAAAAATAATCCTTTTATTTATGTGTTACGAAGCTGCAAAATAGTCAAGAATACAATTAAGAAAAAAAAAATGTGTGGTTGAATCCGCTAAACAATCATATAATTAAACAAAGATGTTCATACATTGGACATAACCCTAGAATGAGGGATTTTAGCCACATATTATTCAATAACACAAAAGAATTCATAAGCAACAAAGAAATATGATTTTAATGATAAAGTTTAGAAGAAAACCCTTAAATGATGATGAACATGCTTTATCTATTCTCCTAGAGTACTTCTCTCTTCAGGAATGTCAAACTCCTTCTAAATATGCCCAAGTATAAGTTTTATACTATTTTAAAAAACCTTAGAGGGCCCACCAAATGGACTAGATGATAAGTTGAAAATTAACCAACTTATAAGGCTCTTAAGCATAAATTATTATCTCAATCTTGTGCTTTAAGAAGAATTTTATGCCTTTATTCTCTTATATGCAGGAATTTGTGTGAATAGAACATGGAAAGGGATTTGAGACAAAAAATGCAATGGAAGAAAGCCAAGTTAATAGAAGAAAAAAAGAAGAGCATTTTGATAGACACATGCACCAGACTTGCGTGCAAGAAGTTAGCACCTGCATTTCATAGGTGACGTGTAGGAGGAAACTTGGACACTGCCAGGATTATAGGCACATGCGTTCCATAAGTCCTCACATACAATTGCAGGTGCTGCCAACACATGTGATGCACAAGTCACCCGAAGGGCAAAATTGTCAAAAATTTATTTGCATATTTGGGAAGCTTTCAATGATGATTTTAGGATCTGTGCAAGGAATATTCCTAGTTTCCCCCAATTTGTATATTGTAAGAGTAAACTTGAAAACGTATAACTCTTACCATCCTCTTCTTCTGGAATTGTGAAAACACTATTGTTAAAGGTTAAAAAGCTTGGAATTGATATTAATTTCTCATAATGAATGGAATTGAGGAAATCCTTTATGGTATAATTTTTTTTTCCTTAAGTATGCGTAGCAAATTTCTCTTCTAGGGGTGTATGTAAGTGATGGGTGTTTAGTATTGATTGGGTATTTACTATTTGTTCTTAGAATGGATTAACAAGCATGGATATATTGAATTCTTTGAGTTTTAATTTAATAATTAATGGTTACAAATATTAATTGAGTCCTCTAATTTCACTTTTGCTTGAGAAAGGAAAGTGGAATGGGGTAAGTATTCAATAGTGGAAATTTAGGGCTGAAACCTCATCTAAAGGCTAGAGCTAGAGATAGTTTACGCCTACACAAGAAATTCCTTGTTTGTTTATTGATTATTATTTTGGAGTCCGAAAGAACCCAAAATAGACATACTTTTCGATTGAGAAACTTCGAGTGTAGCTAAAATCGAGGATGAAAAATAAAGAATAAGGAATTGTAGCAATTAATCTCTTCCAAATCAGCCAATAGAATCTTTGTTCTTCAAATGTGAGCTCAAATTAAGAAACAATAGATGAAAATCCTTCAAAAGCAATGAAGAATCATTATCCAAATTCCCTTTCCCAAAGTTGTCCAAAAGGTGAAAAATAGAATGTTTTAAAAATTCTAGATCTCTCTTATAAAACCCCAAAGTCAGCTAAAATGTTCTAGACTAAAATACCCCTCAATGGTACTTGTGCAACACTTGCGGGCGAAAATGCCTGTTTGCAGCCCATAACTAGCTTGTGATGTTGTTAGTTTTCTATTTTGTGCTTGCATTTTGATTGAGGCCGCAAGAGCCTATTTGGGCCTGAAATCACTCTTTTCAGTACTTCCAAAATCTAGCCTTGGTTGCATAGCTTTTGCCTTTGACTTGCATCGCATTTGCATTCGCAAATGCCCATTTGCGTTTGTAAATGCCCATTTGCGCTAGCAATTACTCACTTTTTTCTTGTTTTGTTCCTTTAACTCATCACTTGAGTTTTGTCATCCTTTTCACCTCCTTTTTGTTCAAGATTACTTTTATCATAAAAAACCCTTGAATGCCTGCACATACGAATGTCAAGACATAAAAATTATCTTAAAAGCATAAGATTTAGGCAATAATTAGTGCATAAGAGCTTAATAAGTTATTGAATTACCAACTTATCAGGGAGCACCTATGCAAAAACATGGCATTCCTACTAGACTCCAATTTATCTGCATCATGTTATTTGACTTACGGGACTCGGTATAGGAGTCAAAGTTGTCTACAAGTACCATATTTTGTGACCAACAAGTGCATTCTTTGTGCTCTTTGTAACATCATACAGAAAAATTGATGACTATTGATTGGCTTAATAGTAATTAGCAAATGGAAGAGAAGAAAATTATTTTTTATGATTTTTTGTTATTTTTTCTTAAACTCCAAATGTCACGCCTCGAGCCTACGCCCTAGACGTAACATGGTGCATAGAGCCATAAGTGACCCCAAGCTAACTCCTTATCTGACATACGCTAAGCATTTTGATTTAATATCAATAACAAGGTGGAAGCTAAACTGTATATAAGTTTCAAGTTTAGAAATAAAAACTGAAAATCTCTGAATAAAAGTATCTAAGTCTAAAATTTAAGATGACTGAATAAGCTGAAAATTTAACACTATATGTAACACCCCAAAAATTTGAACCAACATTTTAAACTCAGAATCTCAGAAAAATCAGCACCTTCTGCAACTGTCAGGCCCCACGAGATGACTCCATGGGTGAAGGAAGTCCAATGGGCCATGGGACTCACCATGGGAGTGGGAGTGATCCAACAACCTTAGGCTATGTTCCCCTTCACGATAGTCAAGGGAGACGGGGATGGGAGCCTCCACGAGCCATCTTCCCCTCCATAAAAAAGGACTACTGACCTAAACCCATCTTAGCCCCCTCCGACGACCCGGTCTGATGGGCCATCACAGGCATAACACCCATCGGGTAGCCCGTCCGATGAAGGAAATTTTTGCAATTTTGATTTTAAGTCAGGGGAATTCTTGTCCTTTCCTAAACCTTTTTAACTCCGACCCTAAGTCATTTTACGGGTAATTAAAGGGATTTTTTACTCTTATTTCCCCATTATTCCTAAACTAATTGACACTTAGAAGAATTAGGAGAAATGAAGCATCTCTTCCTCTCAAGAACAAGAAGGAGGTTTTCTTTAAGCTCAGCCTCAAACCCAAAGATTTCACCGTAGAATCTTCTTCCAAGTATGTGGGATTTCATCAATGGGTCCCTTTCACCCAATGAGTCCCTTGATTCAGTCTAGTTGTTTAGACCTAGGGTTCCTAAACCCTATGAAATTATTGAAATTAAGATTCTATTATTTGTATGAAATTCATTACATGTTTTCTTAGGAACCTAGGATAGCCATATGTACAAAATGCAGTAACCCTAGCATGTGTTAATTTCAGTACTCATAATTTATACTTGCGAGTCAGATAATTCAGTCAGTCATGATTCATGATTTGAATGTCTTCAGTTTTCAGTATTATTATGCATTCTCAATTATATCAGTATTTAAGCTATCCAATATTTTAGTTTGCATTCATTGATTATATATTCAGTTGGGAGTAGGCTTAGCACCGAGTGGACGAAGGGATGAAGGCTCGCCCATCAATTTAGGCTGAGACCTTTAGTAGAAGTCCCCGAGTCCCAGAACTGCGGCACCACTGTAGGTTCTAAAGGGGTCACCCATCAGATTAGTCATGACACCCTTGTCCCTTGTGGACATCAATTTAGTGGATCCACGTCAGATTTGTTTGTACTCTTGGCAAGGTATGAACACCTTTCCAGCCAGGGTTACAGGTTGTCCCCATAGTTAGCTCAGCTTGGGGTATGTCGGTTAATAGTAGCTCTCATAGTTCAGATTCATTACTTGCATTGGCCTTGCATTCAGTCTTTCAGTTATTCAGTTCAACATGTTATAGTACATGATTTAATACTTGGTCATTGCATCCAGTTTATCTCTCAGTTCATGTTTCAGTATATATTTCCTTGTTCTGTATTCATGCTTTACAACTTCGCATATATCCCACATGCTCAGTACATTCAAAGTACAAACACATAACTTTGTGCTACATATATCATGATGTAGGTTCAGGATCCCAGCATCCAGACCAGACTTAGTGCGACTTTCCAGTCCTTACTCAGCAGCTTAGTGGTGATTCCTCGTAGTTCGAGGACAGTAGTTATGTTTATTTATTTCTTTCTTTTATGTTAGTTTTCAGACTTTTAGAGTTAGCTGGGGGCTTGTCCCAGCAACTCACTTCAGCTAGAGGCTTTGAGACATAGAACTAGAATCAACTTTTGGGTTGTTTGTTTTACTTTCATTCTTACTACATACTTAGATATTTATATATTCATATATGCTTGGATATTTATTTCAACCTAATTATTTAAACCAGTTTAGCTTTCGCACGGATTGTATTTGATTGAAATATGCCTAAATATTCCAGGCCATGGGTTAGCTTGGGGTCACTCTTGACACTAAGCACTGTGTTGCGTCTAGGGGCTAGCCTCGGGGTGTGACAAACTTGGTATCAGAGCACTAGGTTCAGGTTTCCTAGGGTATCTAAAAGTCACATCGAGTAGAGTCTTCTTCATGAGTGTGAAGCGTGCCACACTCCTGGGGGAGAGGCTATGAGATACTGTTAGGAAAAGCTTCCCTTCTTTCTTTTCCATCTCATGCTATATAGTATGAACTCTATCTAATCTCCTTCTAACTTGTATTCTACGCATAATAGAAAATGCCTCCCAGAAGAGCTAATAGAAGAAGGAACTGGAATCAACAAGCACCAGCAGCTCCAGAAGACCCTTTAAATGAGCAAGTCACTCATGCTGAATTCAGGGCTGCCTTTCAAGTGCTTGATCAGGCTATGACTTCCCAGGTTAATCAGCAAACTTTGGCACTAGCCCCACCATAGACTAAGTCTAATGTGGTCACATGTACGTTACAAGTCTTCCATCTTAATGTTTATGCATTGTTAGACCCGGGGGATACACTTGCTTTTGTAACTCCATATATAATAGTAAATTTCAATGTCAGTCCAGAAACGCTCCCAGAACCTTTCTCATTCTCTACTTCAGTTGGTGACCCAGTTATAGCTAGATGAGTATACAGAAATTGCCCTATCACAGTTTCCCAGAAAGTCACTTCAGTCGATCTAGTAGAGTTAGAAATGACTGACTTTGATATTATTCTAGGAGTGGATTTGTTACACTCCTGTTATGCCTTAGTCAATTGTAGAACCAGGATAGTTCAGTTCTAGTTTCCTAATAAATTAGTCCTAGAATAGAAGGGTAATACCTCAGTTCTTGTAGGTCGATTCATGTCTTACCTTAAGGCTAGAAAAATAATTTCTAAAGGGTATATCAATCACCTTGTTCTGGTTAAGGATTCAAATTCTGAGACCCCAACACTTGAGCCAGTCTCAGTGGTGAATGAATTCCCAGAAGTGTTTTCATAAGATCTTCCCAGAGTTCCTCCCGAAAGGGAAATCAACTTTGGAATAAATCTCCTTCCAGACACCCAGCTTATCTCAATTCCTCCTTATAGAATGGCTCTAGATGAGCTTAAGGAATTGAAGGAACATCTGAAAAACCTTCTAGATAAGGGCTTCATTAGACCCAATATCTATCCATGGGGTGCTCTAGTGCTTTTCATGCGTAAGAAAGATGGTTCTCTCAGGATGTGAATCAACTACCGTCAGTTGAACTAAGTAACAATCAAGAACAAATATCCCATCCCCAGGATTGATGACTTGTTCGACTAGCTTCAGGGTGCTAGTTGCTTCTCTAAGATCTACCTCAGATCTGGTTATCATTACCTCAGAGTCAGAGATAGTGACATCCCAAAGACAGCCTTCAGGACTCGGTATAGTCACTATGAATTTATAGTTATGTCTTTTAGACTAACAAATGCTACTGCAAATTTTATGGATTTGATGAACAGGGTGTTCAAGAAGTAGTTAGACATGTTTGTCTTTGTCCTCATTGATAATATACTTGTATATTCTCAAAGAAAAGAGGAGCATGTGAATCATTTGAGAGTTGTGCTTCAAACTCTCAAGGATCATCAGTTATTTGCAAAATTCAGCAAGTATGAGGTTTGGTTGAAGTCACTTGCCTTCCTTGGTCATGTGGTGTCTAGTGAGGGCATCTATGTAGATACACAGAAGATAGAGGTAGTTGAGAACTGGCCTAGACCCACTTCTCCGACAGACATCAGGAGCTTTTTAGGTTTGGCTGGTTACTACAGGAGATTTGTTGACGGATTTTCATCTATAGCTGCCCCATTGACCAAATTAACTCAGAAAAAGGTCAAGTTCCACTTGTCGGAAGAATGTGAGAAAAACTTCTTAGAGTTGAAGACCAAGTTGACTACAACTCTATTTTTGACTCTACCACAAGGGTTAGATGGTTTTGTGGTTTACTCTGATGCATCCAGAGTTGGCTTGGATTGTGTCTTGATGCAACATGGTAAGGTCATAGCTTATGCCTCCAGACAACTTAAGATTCATTAGAAGAACTACCTGACTCATGACCTTGAGCTTTCAGCAGTTGTTTTTGCCTTAAAATTTTGGAGACACTACTTGTATGGTGTTCATGTAGACGTATTCATAGATTATAAGAGCCTCTAGTATGTGTTCACCCAGAAGGAGTTGAATCTTTTTCAGAGAATATGGCTTGAGTTCCTCAAAGACTATGATATAAATATGCTCTACCAGCTAGGTATAGCTAATGTTGTGGTTGATGCACTCAGAAGACTGTTATGGGTAGTGTGTCTCTTGTTGAGAAATAAAGGAAAGAATTGGCTAAGGGCGTTTATAGGCTTGCTCGTCTGGGAGTTTTCATTATGGATGCAACAGACGGTAGTGTGGTAGTTCAGAATTGGTCAGAATCTTCTCTAGTAGATGAGGTGAAAGAGAAACAAGATAGTGATCCCATCTTACTTCAGTTTAAAGGTGCGGTCCATCAGCAGAGAGTGGAGGTTTTCTCCCAAGGGGGAGATGGTGTGCTTCGCTACTAGGGTCTTCTATGCATCACTAAAGTGGGTGAGTTGACATAGCAGATCCTGACAGAGGCTTATAATTCCAGATATTCTATTCATCCCAGTGCCACCAAGATGTACCATGACTTACGGGAAGCCTATTGGTGGAATGGCATGAAGAGGTACATCAAAAAATTTTATGTCCAAATGTCCCAACTGTCAGCAGGTGAAGGTAGAACATTAGATACCAGGAGGTGTGACTCAATAGATTAGCATTACTCCTTGGAAGTGGGAAGTGATCAACATAGATTTCATTACAGGCTTACCTCGTACTCGCAGACAGTATGACTCCATTTGGGTGATTGTGGACAGGGTAACCAAATCAGCCCACTTCTTAGAATATAAGACTACACATTCAGCAGAAGATTATGCCTGACACTACATCAGCGAGTTAGCCAGGTTGTATGGGGTTCCCTTGTTTATTATCTCGGATAGGGGTACTCAGTTTACAGCTTTTTTTTGAAGATCCTTTCAGAAAGGTCTTAGTACTCAAGTAAACCTCAGCACAACATTTCATCTGCAGATGGATGGTCAGGAAGAGCGTAGCATTCATACCTTAGTGTATATGTTGAGAGCTTGTGTGATCAATTTATGGTATAGTTGGGATGATCACTTAACTCTCATAGAGTTCACCTATAATAACAATTTCCATTCCAGTATTCACATGGCCCCATATAAGGCACTTTATGGGCGTAGGTGCAGATCATCGGTTGGTTGTTTGAAGTAGGTAAAGCAGTCTTGATTAGGCCAAATTCAGTTCATGAAGATAAAGGAGAAACTTCAGCTCATTAGGTAAAGGTTGAAAACAACCCAGAGTCATCATAAGTCCTATGCAGATGTGAGGAAAAGGGACATAGAGTTTGAGATCGATGACTGGGTTTTCCTGAAAGTGTCACCCATGAAGGGTGTGATGAGATTTGGCAAGAAAGGAAAGCTCAGTCCCTAAAATGTAGGCCCTTACAGGATTCTAAGAAGGATTGGTAATGTGGTTTATGAGTTAGAGTTGCCAGCAGAACTAGCAGCGGTTCACCTAGTTTTCCCTATTTCTTTGTTAAAAAAGTGTGTTGGTGATCCATCATCGATTGTGCCCTTAAAGAGTGTGGCTGTGAAGGATAGCCTCACATATGAGGAGGTCCCAGTCAAGATTCTTGACCGTCTGGTTCGTAGGTTGAGAATAAGGAAGTGGCTTCAGTGAAGGTACTTTGGAGGACTCAGTCAATTGAGGGAGCTACATGGGAAGCAGAAGCAGCTATGAAGGACAAATACCCTCATCTCTTTCCTTCTGATCCGATTTTAGCTTGAGGTTATAGTTCCTCTCAAGTCTCTCAGTTTTCTCATGTGCATCTCAGTCTCAGTATTATGTTTCCTCTACTTTCCTGCATTTTCAGCATACTTTCATGTGCATAGAACTTAACTCAGCTAGATCTCAGCTTCTAGAATTCAGTAGTAGGGATTGCAGCTCTTTCCCTCCAAAATCCCCTTGTTTAGTCTTCATTTAAGGATGAATAATACCAAGGGGGAGATACTGAATCAGCCCAAAAATTTGAACCAGCATTTGAAACTCAAAACCTCAGAAAACTCAACTCCTTCTGCAACTATCAGGCCCTACGGGCTGACTCCATGGGCGTCGGAAGTCAAAGGCGATGAGTGTGGGAGCTTCCATGGGCCATCAACCCCTCATTATAAAAGGACCAGTGACCCAGACCCAACTTAGCCCCCTCTGATGACCAGGTCCGATAGGCAGTCACAAGCACAACGCCCGTTAAGTAGCCCATCCGATAAGGGAAATTTTTGTAATTTTGCTTTTAAGTCAGGGGCATTCTAGTCCTTTCCCAAACCTTTTTAACTCTGACCCTAAGTCATTTTAAGGGTAATTAAAGGGATTTTTTTACTCTTATTTCCCTATTATTCCTAAACTAATCGACACTTACAAGAATTAGGAGAAAAGAAACGTCTTTCCCTCTTAAGCACAAGCATGAGGTTTTCTACAAGCTCAGCCTCAAACCCAAATATTTCACCACAGAATCTTCTTCTAGGTATGTGGGATTTCATCAATGGCTCCCTTTCACCCATTGAGTCCCTAGATTCAGTCTAGTTCTTCAGTTTTCAATTAGTTCTTTAGACCTAGGGTTCCTTAACCTAATGAAATCATTGCAATTCATATTCTATTATTTGTATAAAATTCATTACATGTTTTCTTGGGAACCTAGGATAGCCATATGTACAGAATTCAATAACCCTAGCATGTGTTAATTTCAGTACTCATAATTTATACTTGCTAGTCAGATAATTCATTCAGGCATGCTTCATATTCGAATGCCTTCAATTTTTAGTATTATTGAGCATTCTAAGTTATATTAGTATTTGAGCTATCCAGTATTTTAGTTTGAATTCATTATTATTATATTCAGTTGGGAGTAGACTTATCACCGAGTGGACGAAAGGATGAAGGCTCACCCATCAGTTTAGGTTGAGACCTTTAGTAGAAGTCTCCGAGTCCCAGAACTACGGCACCACCGTAGGTTCTAAAGGGGTCACCCGTTAGATTAGGTATGACACCCTTGTCCCTTGTGGACATCAATTTAGTGGATCCACATCAGATTTGTTTATACCCTTGGCAAGGTATGAACACCCTTCCATCCAGGGTTATAGGTTGGACCCATAGTTAGCTCAGCTTGGGGTATGTCGATTAATAGTAGCTCCCACAGTTCAGATTCATTACTTGCATTGACCTTGCATTCAGTTTTTCAGTTATTCAGTTCAGCATGTTACAGTACATGATTTAATACTTGGTTATTGCATTCGGTTTATCTCTCAGTTCATGTTTCAGGATATATTTCCTTGTTCAGTATTCATGCTTTATAGATTTTCATATATATCGCATGCTTATTACATTCGAAGTACTAATGCATACTTTTGTGCTATATCTTATCATGATGTAGGTTCAGGTGCCCAACATCCAGACCGCACTTAGTGCAACTTTCCAGTCCTTAACCAGTAGCTTAGTGGTGAGTCCTCATAGTTCGAAGATAATAGTTATGCTTATTCATTTCAGTATTATATGTCAGTTTTCAGACTTCTAGAGTTAACTGGGGGCTTGTCCCAGCAACTCGTTTCAGTTAGAGGCTTTCAGACATAAAACTATAATCAGCTTTTGGGTTGTTAGTTTTACTTTTAGTCTAACTACATTCTTATATATTTATATAGTCAGATATGCTTGGATATTCTTTTCAACCTAATTATTTAAACCAGTTTATTTTCACACAAATTGTATTAGATTTAAATATTCCTAGATATGCCAGGCCATGGGTTAGCTTAGGGTCACTCGTGACACTAAGAATCGTGTTGCATCTAGTGGGTAAATTCGGAGTGTGACACTATATCTGAAAGCCTCTACTAGTGATGAGTTTCCGGTACAAGCCTCCAACTAACTCAAAAAATAGCATAAAATATATCCTCGAATGATAAGGACTCACCACTGGCTGTCATTGGGGTGGCACTGAGTCGAATTGATCATGAGACTGAACCTGAGAACCTGAACCTGGATCATGATAGGATGTAGCATATAGAGTATGCATCAGTACTTTGAATGTACTGAGAATGCGAGATGTGCATGTATCTACACATGCTAAGACACTAATATGATGTTTAAAACTTTAAACTGAACAGTAGTACATAGGCCCAAAACATAATCATGCATAAGAATCTTAAATGCAAGAGTAATCTGAAGAGCATAATGAAAAACTGTAAAAACATGAATTTAGGGCCTAGTGCACACTACTGAAGCTAATTTTGTGGGAGAGACTGTTAACTGACATAGATGGTGTTTGGATTGACTTATTTTTAAGTACTTTTGGCTTTTAAGCTCTTTTTTTAGTTTTGATGGTGTTTGACAAACCTAAAAAGTTCTTTTAAGAACTCACTTTTAGACCAAAAAAGTGTAAAAGTAAGCTAAAAGACAAAAGTTGTGTAGACTTTTGGATTTTAGATTTTAAGCTACTTTTTAAAATTCAATCCAAACAGCCTCATAAACCACATGAGCTAAATATGAAATTTGATGTATACGCCCCATCGAGAGGAACCAATATACCTTGCTAGAGTATAAAGGTATGACTGGCGTGATCATTAAACTGAGGATTATTAAAGGGCTAAATAATCCTATGGGGCACATTATTTAGGGACTTGAGGGTATACTAGACCCTAGTCCAACTCGGTGCTAAGTACTGCTCCAAAAAACTGACATGCTAGTTCATTTAAAACCGAGGTCCTGAATTTCTCTGTCAGAACTAAACTATTCTAAAATAATCATTTCTGAAAACTATAATTGAAAACTGACTAAACTTTGTTAAAACTTCAATGCTTATATTCTGGGTTAGGTCTGGAGATAAACCAATTCATGAGAAAATTACTATAATTTAGGGCTAAGTTCTTAATTTTTCAAACCTTTGTAAAACTCATGAAAATCATTTAAACTAAAGTATAGTTCATTAAAATGGGATTCTAAATCATGAAATACGCATAAGAACTAAATTCTATAAATTTCACATGATAGGATAAGAATCCTACTTTCTAAAATCCATAAATTCAATGAAAAGGTCTGAGGTTTTGGACATAAGGGTGAATAAAACCCTTACTGGATACCCACATACCAGGTAGAAGAAGATTCCTGAAGAAAATATGAAGTTTGAAGCTTGAGAAAGAAAGCCCTATGTCTGGATGGAGAGAAGAATCCCTTTTGTTCTTTCTTTCTGGGACATGAGCGAAGGAATGAGGAAAACTGAACAAAATTTGGTTAAGACTTATTAAAATAAGCCTAAAATGACTTATTGTTGGAGCTAAAACAAAAGGAAAAGGTATAAAATACCCCTGAAAAATTAAATTAGAAACTACTGAATTTACCAAAAGTAGGGTTCCACGGACAGGAACCACGGTCCGTGGACTGAACCACAAGCCGTGGAACCCACTCGTTGTTCCCTGGGAAATTTTCTGATTTCAGATATTGGTCCACCAGGGTGGTCCACGGTCTATGAATAGTTCCATAAACCGTGGATCCTGGGGAAAACATCAACCCTCAGGTCTGATTCCACGAAGGGTAACAATGACCCCTGGTTCCATCCACAATCCGTGGATCCCTCTCGTGGATCAAGACATGAGAGTCTATCTGCAGGACTCTTTCCACGGACAACATCCACGATCCATTGACTATTCTACGGTTCGTAGAAACCATATGTGGTTCCTGTTCTGACTTAGATAGTTTACACTTTTGAAGTTTCTGGGCTGGTTCAAGGCTTAGAATTTTTTGGGGTGTTACACCAAATTTGTCCATGTCTTTTTTATAAAAAGGCAATGAAGGAAGAGGCAGATTTTGAAAACAAGAATACACAAAAATGATTTTTTTAGATGTTTGTATATGTTCTTAAAAAATGAAAAAAAAGACTTTACATTTCTTAACAAAAATCACAAAAAAGAGTTTTTGATTTTGTTTTAATTTCTACTATATAGTTTGTAAAAATAAAACCCAAAATATTTTTCTTTCATGCCATTTTAACAAAGAGAAAAATAAGAAAATAGTTGGATTTTTCAACAAGGTCCAAAAGATTTCATAATTGTCAGATCTGGAAGACCTACGCACACCTGATTCTCACATCGATGAGAAACGTAGGTGTAACGACTGGATCCGTCATTATTTCAAGAACCACGACATCATGAAATTTCAAAATGAATTAAAATATTTTCAGTATTAAGTGGGGTGACATGATGGAAAATTTTAGATTTTTTGAAATTATTCGGGCTGATGTCACTCCGCTATAGGTGTATTTTATCTGCTATAGGAAAACCGCTATGACAGAAGGCCATCCGCTACAGCGGAATGACGGGAGGCAGTAGCCTCAGAATGAGATTTTAATAAAAGATTTCTCCTCCTCAGTTGAGAAACATACGAGGGTTTCTCAAAAAACCCTCTTATGCTGCTCCAAGGTTTGAGAGCCATGAGGAGGAGGGATAATGGCTGAGGGGACACGGAACAACTAATTCCAGGACCTTCATCCAGTCGAGAATGCCTTCACGGAGCCAGAAACGTATCCTTGCAGTTGATTGGCATCCAGGTAGGCTAGGTTTTCACTTTTGAGTGGATAGACCTGTTTGAATTTGTATTTATTTTATAGTTGAAAAGGAGAATCCATGATTAGGCCTTCAAACACGGATTCTGGCAGATTCGGTGTTGGTTATGTGTGACCTAGGAGTTGCGGAATTGAATAGTAGAAAGATAAAATATATTTTTAGGCTATTCATGTTGTCTTAATATGGTGAAATCATAGGATTTCAGGAACTGGGATGTCGGGAAAGTTCGGGGAACCAAGAATTTCTTGTGGTAACTAAATAGGTAATAAAAATGGAGAATCCCTATATAGAGATCGGGTACATGAGTAGAAAGAGGTAGGGAGTGGTTGAATCACCAAGGTTAAGGGGGTGGTTTTCCATATTGTGACTATCTAGGAAAGGGTTTTGAACAATGTAGTTACTAAGATGTGCTAATAAAGGGTGAACAGGATATAGTCTTCGGACAGTAGTCGAGGCTAAGTTATGTGCCCGGGAAAAAGGGTAGCAGATAGTTATTGATTCTTGTATACCCTGTATGATTGTGTACTCTTATCTAAGTAATTGTATGATGTTTGCATTGCTTACAGAATGATTTAATAAGGATAGTCCTGTTTAACAGTCTGGTGCATTTAATTGTGTATTTTGCTTGATTGGTTTACAAGTTGATTGTTCATTGTTTGTGACTGTGGATTGGTTGATATTCGTTGGGCTCGGGTACCATGCCTGGTATGAGATATACTAATGGTTGGCTCAGGTACCACGTTTGGTATGGGATATACTAACGGTTGGCTCGGGTACCACGTTTGGTATGAGATATAATAATTGTTGGCTCGGGTACCACGCCTGGTACGGGAAATACTAACTGGTTGGCTTGGGTACGACACCTGGTACGGGTATACTTATTGCATTGTGCATTTGATTTGGTTCTATGAGTGTAACGGGCTGTGTTTATAAATTATGATATTGTATTTTGGTCCTTGAGAGGCCAGGTTGTGATATTGATCTGTGACTTTGGTCTTGGTGTAGACCGGGGTGTTATGTTACATGTTGAGTTGGTCTTGGGGTAGACCGGGTTGTATGTTTGAAACTTAGGTTTTGTCCAGAGGGGATCCAGGGTAGGTACAGGATATGTAATGGGGTATAAAAATTGTTTATTATGGATTGTTGAATGGTTATAAAGGTGGATCTCATGTGGTTGATAAGCTAGGGAAATGACTGAGGGTCTGGCAATGCATTACTAGTGGGTATTGTCACATTGGGGAAATTTTATAGAGACCCTAGCGGGGTTCCGATACTCTTGAGTAGCATCATGAGGGTAGTGGATCTAGGTTGACAGTGACTAGATTATTCTGGATGCATAGTCACGGGGGTTGACTAGGATAACGGAGAGGTAGTCCGGGTTGGACTTAGTGGTTAAGTTAAGGCTAAGGTGACTTGGGAAGTCTAAGGTTAGTGTGACTCAAAAGTATTGAGAATAAGGGAGATGGCAGCAGAAGGAACACAAAGGGTTGAGGTCTAGATTGTAGTTCGAAGGGTGAAGCGTTGTTGGGTCTGGACAAAGGAGGATGTTGGAGGATGGATCTATTTTGGTTATTTTCATGCTTTCCCTATTTCTCTTATATGATGGTAGGAGTGGATTCGGGTCAACCAATGATGCCAACCAATACGTGTGTTTATAATGATTCTACTCTTGCTATACCTTTTTGGTATAGTCTGATTGCAGGGTTGGTGATGTTCATAGGTACATGACGATGGTGATCTCCAGCAGCTTCTGTCCCTCGATTCCATGGTGGAAGTTGTGTCTTTTTTACATTTTGTGCATAAATCCTGTAGTAGCTCTTATATCTGTTTAGACTAGGTCCTAGGGAGGGTATTTTAAAGTTGCAAAACAGTCTTATTGTATTCTTCATAAAGAAGTCTTCCTGAACAAAGGGTTTTCATGTATCAAAAATGAAGTTTATGGTTATACTTGAGTTTTTCCGGCTGGTAGGTTGTGTCATGATAGATGGTATCAGAGCCTATGTTACCGATCTCCCAGTACAGGAGCAAAATGTCGAATAGAGTCCTACGGGTTGGTGTGTTAACATCCACATCTAATCTTTGGGAAAACTATGAAGCATTCTAGTAAACATCTCCCTTCTTTCATTCTTTTGTGCGGTTTGCTTACTTGCTTGTATGGGTTGAGTCCAATTGGTATCTCTCGATCGCAATTGGTATCTCAATAAAGTAAAGGAGGTCATTGTACTCCGCCTGCGATAAGACAAGTAAGAGAGGTTGGAACCAGGAAGGTTCCAATTGGTATTTGGCCTGAGAGGCTGTGGTGAAACATGGATATACGGCTGATGGTCATCCATGAATATGTATAGAAGGTAAATTTATGTGACTTGATTTTTGCTTTGGCCTGAAGTGGAAATATGGTGTATTACTGTGTTCGTAATACCTACTTGAATTGCATGTACTTGGTTACCTTGATATGAATGTTGAGTCAGCAGAGGGTCATAAGTTGAAAGTAGTGTATCTTGGGTCTTTGCATAACTGTTAAATGTATTGATTGAAAAATTTGTATCACATCTTGAAAAGGACTTGCCATTGGTTAAGATGATAAGGGGATGGAAATTGTGACTATAGGGAAACTTTGGTTTCAGGACGGTCGGGACTTGGTTGGGAACCATGGGAACAAGGGAGTTATTCGTGTGTAATAGCGGGAAGGTATTGTTGGGAACGATTGTCCTTTGTAAATCTTTTATGATTGGTGATTTTATGATGATGATTTTTGATATGTGCATTGCCAGGAATGGTCCTGGGGGTAGTCTAAGACCATGGAAGGATCGATAGGACTAGACAATGATAGCCGGGAAGGGAAACGAGCACACTTTGCTGAAAAGTCCAATTTTTAGACTGTTACCATCGGGGGCGCCATAGCGGACGACACTTCTATGGCGATCCCACTATAGCAGTATTTTCTCTGCTATAGAGGTTTTGCTGTAGCAGAGTGGCAACCGCCATAGCGGAGGGACGCAGGGCAGAACACCTGCCCTATTTTCCCCTGTTTTTCATTCAATCCCGGGGCTCCAAAACGCAATGGTAAGCTATGAATTGCAAGGAAATTAGCTAAAGAACTAATCTAGTATTGCATAATAAGGGAAATTGTGTCTGACACTAGCATCCACGTGCTTCAAAGCAAATTTTCTTTTTCAAATCTTTGTTCCCCAAAAACTTGTTTGAAAAATCTTTTACAAAAGTTAGTTTTGCTCCTTTATAATTTAACTCTATTTTATGTCTATCGTTACCCGGGGAGTCAAGGACAACAAGTACCCGAGAGTAGAAAGCACACAAAAAAGACAAAGCACGGGGCAGGAAATCGAAGGAGGTCAACACAGATCAGTTTTGCCAAAAACTAATAATTTTTCTGGTGGATACAGGAACTACCAGATAAGGAGAGATCAACAACATCTACAAATTTCCCAGCATATCAGGATGCTCAAAATCAAATCACCAAATGAGAGATCGATGACGTCCTTCGCAAATCCCAATGAATCAGAAATCGCGATGAACATACGATGTTCGAAAATGGTGTTTGTAGTTGTCCCCAGAAACGGGTACAACCATTTTGCTCACCTTCGAGATAACCCCTTATTTGTCGGCCTTCCTTGAAAAAGGTTGATCCTTACAATTAAAGTTATTTTTATTAGCTTCATAAACATTGTCTTTAAAGTTTTTTGAATTTGACTGTGGTCGCTAGTAAAAGTGACACTGTGTCTATTAATCATTTACGTTTAGCCCAGGTACACACAAAGGAGTCAACATGACAACATAAAAACCAAGGTAATGTTTTCTGCAACTTCTACGCATGCCATTGCACAATCATCCACATCATTATCACATTTGCATGTCGAGAGGACCATGTCACGAGGACTATATTGCAAGGACCATGTTGTGAGGACCATGTCACAAGAACCATGTCGCAATGACCATGTCTCAAGGACCATGTCAAGAGGACCATATCGCAAGGACCATGTCATGAGGACCATCATCATTAAAATACCGCAGATACACATTTGTTGTGAAGATTATTTCTCTCTACCAAACGAATTCAGAGAGGATGGCATTCAGAGGCATCCCTAAGTCACACTTGGTGTGCAGGATCGACCCAAGCAACATATCTATATCCAATATCGCATAGAGATAATAGAGTCTGACGTTGAGGATATTTGCACATGAATATTCAATGCCATAGGATATTTGAATATGGATATTCATGCCATATATATTCAAAGAGCCAAAGGTTAGAATGAATCAAGACTTTGTCATAGTTATAAATTTTGTTCAAAGAACCTGGAGAAATAACCTGTGAATTATATGCTGTTCATTTAAGAACTAGGAGAAAATAGATAACTATCCTTTCATGTTTGTTTTTCCTCTCGAAACTAGAGCTAGAAACGAAGCATATCCCCTTTATGGTATGATTTCATCTCTGAAATCTCTTAGCTAGAGGCTTTCGTTAAGCACCGATACCTTGTTTCTTTTGTGTTAAGAATAATGGAAAACACCCTTTCTTTTACCTTGGTTGCTATTTGAGATCATGTTCAAAGCTGCCTTAATTTCCCAAAGTTTGATGTTATGAAACATAATTGTTTGAGATCACCAGAGTGTTCAAACGTTCTCTTCTGCTCCATTTTAAATAACCTTAGAGCTGGACCTCATCTCCTAAAATTTTCTTATCCTTTTGCGATGGTTTGAAATTTTGTTTTCAATGTGTTCTGTCCGAGATAGCCTGAAGAGGTTAAGATCAGTCTCCATTTGAGTCAAAGATTAATGTTACCTGCAAATTAAAGAAAAAATCAGATCTTTGTTCAAAAATGGTTGTTTTTTCGTCTTCATTTTGTTTTGAATTAATACACCCTGTTTTGAGCATGACCATTTAGATTCTCGTTGTAGTTGTTGACACTTTTTGTCTCACCTCATTAGTTTCATGATAATCTTAAAGTCGCTGAGCGTTAAGTTATCAATCTGTTGTTCCAGTAATTTTAGAATTTTAAGACTCAGCTTAAGATCTTCTGCTTGTTTGTTTTAAAATTGAGTATAAGTGTTACTATTAGTTGTTTAAAAACAATTTGTTTGAATTTTGCAAATTATCTTACTAGTTGGACGTAGCAACCATGTTAAATGAAGAGTAAATATTGTTAGAAATGCTTTTATTTTGGGTGAGAGTTGAAATCTGATTTGTGTGATTTGTTGGGAGAATCGACTGGTCTTGTTTGTTTCCATTAAAGCCTGATTGGTCCTAGAATAAATGGTTAGTTTCCATTCATGAACAATGTCATTCTTTAGTGATTAAGTCATGTTTTAAATGTTGAGTTTTGTCGTGTGAGGCTGCCTATGAATGTTCTATTTTTTCATGCTTGGTTATTATGTAGCGGCAATCCTTTTCTTGGCTTAATGTTTGGGAGCTTGAATGTGATTTTGAAACTGCTATACATGGTAAATGAGCTAGATCATTTGTTGTGCATCAATGTCTATTTTCTTTCATAAATAAGGGGTAGATGAAGCTTCATAATCTTAGCTTAGTCACATTATTTAATTAACTTACCTTCTCTCCTCTTTCCAGTAGCTCTTTTGCTTTTAAATTGTCGAATTTCTGGTCAAAATTGAATTGGTTTAGCTGTTTTTAAGTTAGAGTAATCTCCTATTCTTTTCAGTAATTGAAACTTAAAGATTGTTTTAACCCATGATGTTCGTGTGAGTCTTTTGAGTCTACAACTGCCACGAAAATGTTGTTATGATTAGTTCTGTTGTTGAATGTCCTCTTTGATACATGATCTCCTAAAGTTCTTTGTTTCAACTGGCTAAGGGAAACCATATCATGAGTGCTCAGATTTAAAATTCGTAGAGATTGGGTTCCTATTTCATATTCCTACTGATATTTCCATGTTTTCCTTCACTATGGATTTTATGATAGATGCAAAGAGGATGATTGGAAGAGTTAGGAATTGATTATATATATCAAATCCAAATATTTTATGCTTTCCAGTAGCTATATTAAACCACCTGGTAGGATTATCTATAGATTCATACTCTCACAATTTTGTTTAGGTTGGCTTAGATTCAAAATGAAAGTGTTTAAAATCTCATGTTAAGATCAGTAGATGCATCATCCATGTTAATCTAGTTTAGGTAGAGAAAATGTGTCGTACATGTTTCTTTCATAAGTTTGAATTTTCCCATTGGCAGCCTCTATTAGCGCCATTTAGCATAGGAAGACTTCAATGATAAGAATGTTATGTTCTTATCTTAATTAAACTGGTTTGTGTTATATTTAGTTATCAATTCATTGGCATAGATAAACACTAATCCTTATCACTCTTTTATTTTTCATGAACACTACCTCGGGTTCAACTTGGACTCTCTCCTTGCATTTTGAGTTAGGTTCAGAAGAGCCCAATAACTTTATCGAATAAGTCCCATCAAGCAAACATACAGGTGTACGAGAAAATGGAGAATAGGCCAAAGGCCCTAAAAGATGCAGCAGTAACGTGGGGCAGCAAGTGGGCTAAAAGCCCAAGATTTTAAAAGTCCAAGATTGGACAATTTAGGTGGGTTTGGGCCTAAGTTGCCTAAACTCAATTTCTTCCCCTTTACTCAATTTCTTGTTATCTTGTATAATTTTTCTGAAGTTGTATGACACTAACAATTTTAATTTAATTTAGTTGAAATCCCCAAAAGAAGAACTTTTCTTGTTTAACACTTTTTCTTAAACTAATTTACTGGCTTTCAATTGATTTCTTCACATAGAGACGTTCCTTCCACTGTTTTTCCTGAAAATCACTTATCAAGAATTTCAACTTTGCACTTGGTTCATTTATTATAGTCAATATCATTCACTTATCTTATGATTCTCATATTTTTCTGAAAAAATTAAATATTTTCCTAAGTTAGTCTTAATAAGTTAGTTTAAACAAAATCGGCTAACCACGAGTTAGTCAATATTCCAAGTGCCTTAAAAAATTTCTTGGAGTATTAATGAGAACCTCTTACCCCAAATCTCTTAATCTTTGAATCTTTATCTGTTTTAAGATTTTTAAGGATCTTTTCAAGGTTTTCTTAATTTTCCTTTAATAAACTAAGTGGCGACTCTTGCTTTTACTTGAAATTATTTTGAGACTTTAACTTGATATTCAAAATAATTTTTAAAGTCAACAAATCATTTTTTCTCAAAAACAATGGTACATTGTGATGAGATTCTGTCCATTACAATGAGACATCTTGCCATAGGGAGACTGGGCTTGTCGCGATGAGCCAGCCCAGGTCTGCAGTCCATTTTGGGTTAAAATTTTGTTAAGTCATTTCCATCTCTTTGGCCTTGGGAGTCATATATCTTAAAATCCCTTAACGAATCCTTACCCTGATATTGGCGAAGAGAAGTAAAAAGGGTAAATAGTTCGTGCCTAATGTTTAGTCCGCCTAAGTTTTTTCTTTAAAGCCTCAACAAGGAGATGGTGAATAAAAAATAAGTTTTTCTCGTATGATTAATGAATTGACTTAAGTCATCTACTAGTGAACTCGTGCCCTACGCCTCCCGAGTTTGTTTGGGAATTAATGGTTGGTAAATTGATATCTATTATAATGACCCATCTCATCGTTATTTAATAAATATGACAAAATGATGGAATTGATAATTTTTGTAATGTAAAATTGTAACGTTCATTTTGAAGTTGTTTAAGTAAATCATGAGCCTAAAATGTACTAAAGATGAGCTATAAATGCCCCTTATTGTGGCGAGCCAAAGCTCACTGCAATGGCTCATTGCAGCAAAGTAAGCCTCATCACAACGAAGAGGTCCTCACTATGACAAAAGAGGCAAGGGAAAACCATGGGTTAAAAGATTCAGCCTCTAAACTCCTTTCCAAAAGGGATACCTTTTAGTAGAAATGTCCCAACACCTTTCCAACCCTGGAAAAGCAAGAAAGGAGATAAAAAGTTCTCAGATAAAGGGTCAGACTCTACCTCTATCATGGTGGTTATTCCTCTGGACTTTCTGGGATGAGAGCAACATACAAGTTGCATGCAGCTTGGCAGTAGCTCGGTAATTGAGGTAGGTTATGGTTAAATAGTAGAAAGACTTGATTAGTAAGAATAAGTTTGGTATATAAATTGATGAAGACAGCATGCTTAGGCCATCAGGCATGGAGTCTTGATGATAATAACAAAATTTAGTTGATAAACCTAAGATTTTGAATAGTTATATTGTGTTTGTGAATTTCTTGTGTAAAGTGATGCTTAGGATGTATGAATTGAGGCTTAGACCTTGTGCATACAGAACTGATGATATTTGAACCATAGAGAAAGCTAGAAGTAAAATAGTCAATTCCTAGAACGAATCTTGAAATTATTTGTAATGATATTCGGAATCCCATGTGAACTGGTAGTAGCTCTGTATTATTAACTTGGGATTCATTAACGGATTAGTCTAATAGTTACGCCCTGGATTACTGGGTAAAATGGTGTCTAAGAAGATTTACTTAACAAAAAGACCCTGTAGTCATAAAAAATTAGTAGGTATTAAGGGTTAAGACAAATATGATCCTATACCCTGAGAATGAACTCTATGTTAAACCTTTGTAAGGGGATGGATTGATAGACTTGAATGGTGGTGTTGGGATATACTATTTGATTAACAAGTTTGGTGAAGCCTCATTTGCATAACATATTTAATTGGAGTTGAGACTCAATTTATTATATGATATGTGATAGAATTATGTTACTTGTGATTGGTCTTTGAACATGATTGAATTATACATGTTTTTCTTTTTATGCTTTACTAACTAGGCTAAATAAATAGAAAGTGATAAGTTAACTGAAATGGCTAAGTGTGAATGTGTCTTGGACACCATATGTATATATATATATATATATATATATATATTCATGATGGAGAGGTCTGATGGCCTACTTCCACTAATTTGATGTCGATTATATATATTCATGATGGATAGGTCTGAGGGCCTAGTTCCACTAATTTGATGCCGATGTGATTATTGAGGATCGAATACCATGCCAGTATGATACATGGACACCTAGGGTCCCCTGCAGGTCATGGATGGTGGGAAGAAATAAGACCCTTAGCATGTGTGTACACTCTTGCATATATCACTGCATATGTTATTTTATTTATCGTTGGATGCTTCATTGTATTGGCTTATGGTCAGTCATTGTGAAATTATATTGTGGCTGAAGGCACTAGTTGCATTGACAAATAATAGGTAGTTTTAATTCCATGTGTAGGGAATTCCTTTACATGGTTGTAGTAACTCTTAATGTATTATATGTAATTAATAACACATTATTTACTTGAATTGAATAAACTGGGTTAGTTGATGCATAGTGATATCTTTTACGTCCATTGGGGTTAAATAGATGGTTATTGATAACTCTATTGTGTGAATTCATATAAAAAGTAATGTTGTGTCTACAAACACATTGTGAGTTAGAGTCGAATGAGAGGTGGGTTGTCATTAAGAGTGGTAGTTACGGGGAAAACTTGGGGAGTGGGTAATGCCTTACCACTAAATCTAGATGAGTAAGCAATGGTAAGTAAGAATAAAGAAGAGGGTTGTGTGAAATAGTAAATACCTCGTGACTGGGTTAAATACTTGGATGTTGGGGATATGTCAGGAGTACTTGGGTGTGAATTGTTGTATGTCTTATCTTGTTGTATGTTAAAGTGAAAGTTATCTATCATAATGTTAATTTGTATATAATTTATGTGAACTAATTTCACTCGACCGATGATACCTACCAGTACGTGTGGTTTTATAGATGCTACTCTTTCTACAACTTTCTTAGTGTAGATGTATGACAGGTTAGCTGAATCTCATGCTCGGATTGAAGAGTCTCCATCAGTAACTTTCATTCTATACTATAATGATCCTTTCGGTCATTCCTACATTTATGCTTTTTTTGTACTGTTAGAGCTTGCATGTAGTAGCCCCAAGTCATTTATGGCTTACTGGGATCGGTGTTTCAGTTCCCTTGCTGTTTGTTTGATCGTTATGGTCGTTTCCCTGTTTTAGAGCTTTAACTTAGGAAATCATTGACTTTAGTCAAAATTCTTAGCTAACGTGCTTGGAATTGAATTTTGATAGTTTCGTTAGCTTCAAAACGTGGAGTTTAGTCGAGGCCTAAGGACTTTCAGTGTGGATTTTGAGTTGGTGTTTGTGTTTTCAAGCTATTTGGAGTTGGAAGTGTGACTTCGATCAACTTTCAATGATCAGAGCGTCAGATTTGAAATTTGATAATTCTATCAGCTTCAGAATGTTGAGTTTGGGTTAGGTAGGTGGTTGGTTTGGGTCCCAGATGAGACGGGCTCATTTTGGGTTGTGAGAGCTTGGTATCAGAGCCTAGGTTCACTGATGTCATCAGTATATGAGCCAATGTCTCGTAGAGTCCTGCGGATAAGGGCGGAGATGCCCATACTCAATTTTCGAGAGGCTACAGTGGCATCTTAGGAAACATGACTCTCTTCTTGCTTCTGTATCGTGTGTCTTATCCTTGGTGGTTTCCTGAAATCTCACTTGTTATAGTTCATTCTCCTGCAGATGGTTCATACGATATCATCTACATCAAGCGAGGGTAAGCCTTCGACTTCAGCACTCCCAACTCAAGCTAGGGGCCAGTGAGGTCGTAGAGGGAGAGATGGGGGACGTGCTTGAGCAGTGGCAACGACCAGAGCTCTTAGGGTTGAGGTTGAGCCTGAGTATAAGCCGAGTTTGTTCCAGAGCAGCAGCTTGTGAATCGAGGGACAACCTAGGTACAACCAGTGCTAGCACTAGTTTCTGTGCCAGCTTCAGCCCCAACTCCATCGTCAAATATTCGGGGTTTGCTTCTTCAGTTGTTGGGTATGATTGAGGGACAGCCTGCTAATGTGGCACAAAAATCTGATCAGGGGGTAGCCCTGATTGTACAGATTTCAGAAGTGCAACTTTCTACAGTGGCTCCCCATGCTAAGGTTATTCCGGTACCATCTACTACACAACCTCTTGCTTCTCGCCCAGCTATGACAGAGATAGGGCTAAAGGCGTTGGGTACATTTCTGGGATTAGCTTTACCTAGATTTGCTGGTATACCTGGTCAGAATTCTTATGATTTTATCTCTACATATGAGGAGATGCTACACAATTTGGGTTTGTTGGATACTCATGGTGTTGGATAGACTACTTACCAGCTGGAGGGCCCAACTAAGTTATGATGGAGGGCCCAGGTTGCTTGCAGACCATGTTCGTCTCCTCCGTTACCTTGGTTAGAGTTCTATGAGGCCTTTATGGCCAAGTTCTTGCCTTAGAATGATAGAGAGCATCGTAGGGAGAAGTTCACTAGACTTATGCAGGGTTCTATGATCGTATTTGAGTATGAGACCCGCTTCCACCAGCTTGCTCCATTTGGGGCCATGATTATCCCTAACAAGCCAAACATAGTTCATAAATTTTTGTTTGGGGGTTGCGATTAGAGTTCAGACAGACAACTGAGGTGTTAGTTGCTAGTGGTTGATCCTTCCAGGCTATAGTTGATCATGTTCGCACTATGGAGGATTTGTACCGTTATGACCCGAGAGCCAGAGATAAGAGGCCACAATATTAGGTAAGCTATAGTGGTTCCCAATATGGTGGTAGAGGTTCAGGCCAGTGGGGTCGAGGTTATCAGCCACAGCAGCACAAGGGTCAGTCTAGTCGTCTGGTTCAGGCATCACTTCAGGCTTCTGGTAGTTCTCAGTTTGAGCAGGGTCAGAGTAGCCAGCAGGGTTACGCTGGTCAGACTCCAAGGGGTACATCTTATAGGACATCATACCATGGTGGTCACACCAATATAGCTAGTTCCTTCGGGTAGGGTAGTACATTAGGGTCTTGTTATGAGTGTGGAGTTATTAGACACTATGCTAGAGATTTCCCCCAGCGAGGTACAGTTCAGCCAGCTGCTCAGCTGGCTCAGCCTATCCGTGCAATTCAGCCACTACATATAGGAGGTAGTAGTCAGGTCAGAGATGATTCCCTACGTGGCAGGATAGGTGGTAGGGATGGCGATCAGTCAGGTGGTGGTCATCATAAATTATATGCGGTCCCAGGGAGACCGAAGGCAGAGGCCTCGGATGTTGTGATCACATATATAATTTATATATGCCATCAGTCAGCTTTGGCTTTATTTCATCCTGGATCTACTTGCTCAAATGTATTTTCATACTATTTGCCTTGTTTGGGGTTGGAAAGTGAGTCGTTATCTATGCATGTATCTGTGTCGACCCCAGTAGGAGATTCTTTAGTAGTGGATCAGATTGTGAGGTCCTGTATGATTTTTATTGGAGATATTGAGACATGGGGTAATTATTTGATTCTTGATATGTTAGACTTTGATGTGATTCTGGGCATGGACTGATTAGCCCCACATCGAGCGATTTTGGATTGTTATGCCAATATTGTTATAATAGCCATGCTCGGTATAGGCCTTGTTGTGTGGCAGGGTTCTGACAGCTGTGCACCATCTGGGATCATCTCTTGCCTTCTAGCTAGGAAGTTGATTTCTCGCGGGTGTTTGGCTTATCTAGCATATGTCCGAGATGCTAGTGCTGACCCTCCTTCCCTCGAGTCAGTTCCTGTGGTTAGAGATTTCCTAGAGGTGTTCCCTAACGACCTTCCAGGATTTCCACCTAAGAGAGATATTGACTTTTCTATTGAGTTAGAGCCGGGCACCAGGCCCATTTCTATTTCTCCTTACCGTATGGATCGAGCTCAGTTGAGAGAGCTTACATAGAAGTTCTAGGACTTGTTAGCTAAGGGCTTCATTAGGCCGAGTGTGTCACCTTGGGGTGCTCTAGTTCTATTTGTGAAGAAGAAAGATGGGTCGATGCAGATGTGTATTGATTATAGGTAGTTGAATAAGGTGACTGTGAAGAATAGGTATCTGATGCCGCGCATAGATGACTTATTCCATCAACTTCAGGGTTCAGCCATGTTTTCGAAGATAGAATTGAGGTTAAGCTACCACCAGTTGAGGAATAGGGCAGAGGACATCCCTAAGACAACATTTAGGACACGTTATGTCCACTATGAGTTCTTAGTGATGTCTTTTGGATTGACTAATGCCCCTGCAGCTTTCATGGACTTGATGCACAAGGTGCTTAGCCTATATTTGGAATCGTTAATGATAGTATTCATTGATGACATCCTGATATACTCACAGAGTAGAGATTATCATGAGCAACACTTGAGGATTATACTCTTAACTTTGAGAGATCATCGGTTTTATGACAAGTTCTTAAAGTGTGAGTTTTGGATTGAGTCGGTAGCATTCCTAGGACACGTGGTGTCTAAGGATGAGATTAGAGTGGACCTAAGGAAGATTTTAGCCATTCGTGATTGACCGAGACCTACTACTCTTACTGAGGTTTGCAGCTTTGTTGGATTAGCAGGGTACTATAGACAGTTCATCGAGGAGTTTTCTTCCATAGTAGCACCTTTGACTATGCTGACTAGGAAGGATGTTCCATTGCAGTGGTCGGATCAGTGCGAGGTTAGCTTTTAGAGGCATAAGGCCTTATTGACTTCAGCTCTAGTGTTGACCTTGCCAGTTGAGGGTGAGAGTTTCTCCATGTATTGTGATGCTTCAGGGGTCGGTCTTGGTTTTGTGTTGATGCAGCAGGGTCGAGTGATTGCTTATGCGTCGAGACAACTGAAGGGTCACAAGCAAAACTACCCCACTCATGACTTGGAGTTGGCTGCGGTAGTCTTCGCGCTTAATATTTGGAGGCACTACTTATATAGGGTTCACTGTGAGATATTCACTGATCATCATCATCTTCAGTATATCACGACTTAGCGAGAGTTGAACTCTAGGCAAAGGAGATGGATCAAGCTACTAAAGGACTATAACTTCACTATTTTATATCATCTGGGCAAGGCAAATGTGGTAGCGGATTCCTTGAGTCAAAGGACGGTGAGTATGGGAAGCCTAACATTACTTCCAATCTCGGAGCAGTCGTTGGCCTTGGACATCCAATCCTTGGATAACCATTTGGTTCTCTTGATGGTTATACTTGGGCTATCGGTTGATTTCCTGATTTGAGAGTTGTATTACTAGCATGACTTGGGTGTTTGTCTTGTTTTCAAGCATGATTATCGTTATTTCCTTTTCTTCTTCCCTTTTTACTTGAGGTTACCGGTATGTCACCTTCTTCATGAATTCTCTTTATATATATTGTTAATGCAAGGACCCAGGTTCGTCTTTCTCTACTTCACATGTATTCTGTGACATGTATGTCTAGTAGCTAGCCAAGTATGTTATTTGATCCTTGTATTCCTTCTGTGCTAGCTTTCGTGTACCTATTCATTGCTTTTGTGACTACTTATTTCATTTCCGCTATATTATTGCCTTTTTATCTTATATGCACCCAGTCGGCCTATGATACGTAGTGAGTACCCATTGCTTAGAAATTGGTGCTCATACTACACTCTGCATCCTTCTGGTGCAGATCCTAGTGTGGGCCATCACCATTGACCCATTGGAGACTCGTGCGGGCTGATCTTCTGGACTATACGATACTGATGGTGAGCTCTTGGCGACTAGAGCTTAACTTTTAGTTCATCTTTTGTATTATGTACTCTTTTACTATTCAGAGACATATGTATATATACTTTGGATCCTTTATACTCTGTTGATGTAGTTCCGACTCTTATACTATGATACCAGGTTTTTGGTTTGGTTTATCTTCCGCTTATGCATTCCTATTGCTGATTCTTTATCTTATTCCCTTGCTTCTGCTTATATTATGCTTCTTCTGCATGCTTGTTAGAATAGTATCCCATTACTAACCATTTTGGGCTATGTGGTATGGTTCACCTACTGGGGGTTGTAGGTGCCATCATGACCAAGAAATTGGGTCATGACATATACTCTTCAAATAGGAGTTGTGTCTTTTACATTTTTCATTATGTTTTTCATTAACAACTCTTGTATAGGCTTAGACTAGAGTTTAGGGTATAGTAGTGTTTTTATATATTTGATGGGTAGTGTGTAATAAAATTACAAGTGATTTATTGAGATTAATTCAGTTATTTATATTATCAGTAGTTTGAAATCATTTTTAAGGGATTGTTGTATGTTCATGGATGGGTGGTTTAGGGTTCTCCTACCTGAAAAGGCTAGAGTAGGTGCCTGTATGACCTTACCATACTTGGGGTCGTGATGGTTGGTATTGGAGCATAGGTTACCAGTCTTTCATGTACAAGAGTAATGCCAAAATAGAGTCCTGCAGATTGGTGTGTTGATCTCCATATCAAATCTTTGGAAAGATATGGTGGCATCTTGCTGTGGTTTCACTTTCTTCTTTCCTATTGTGCCATCTTGGTCAGTTGTCTTCCTTGTTGAGTTCCATTGGTATATAGCCAATTCCAATTGGTATCTTAACGTGATTAGTTTGTGGTTGGATGAAACCAATTGATATCTAGTTGATTTTAATTGGTACCTCACCTTAAGGAGTTTTTATGATATGTTGACTATGTGATTATGTATTATTGATGATGTGTTAAGTTTCTGACAAATAGGACCACAATTTGGTCGTTATGTGCTTAAATAAAAGAGAAATTGTTAAATTGTTAGGTGATGACGAAGTTTTTATGGAATGGCAGTTATTAAAACCTGTGAGTTAACCTTACCATTCGGAATTTGTGCATTGAAAGTAAGCAAGGAATAAAGTTGTGTGGAATCTTTGAAATTTTTCCAGTTGTAGCAGCGTTCTGCTCGAGCCCTCCATGGGAAATAAAAGTAGTAATAAGAAGGGATAAGGGGGTGGGGAGTGCTGTAGCCACAATATCAACTCTCGGCACTCGAGCTACCAGACTTTTCCTCGATAAACGTGCAGATGAAGGAGAACTCTTGAACATCCTCCCAGGTCACTTTGGGAATCTTCTTGCCTTGAAGGGATCCTTTGACAAGGGCCTTGATCCCTCTCAACATCGGCACTATCAACTTGTCCCGAGAGCGTCCCTTCTTTCTCTCTATATCTAGCTCCTCCAAAATCTCTAATTTTGCCTATGCCAGGTACTCAAAAGAGGAAAGGGGAACAAAGGTACCTGCTTCATCAGATGGTCCGATGGCTGAAGGAGGCACTGACTCCAATAAGGTTGATGATAAGCCCTCAAACATGATGTTCATCGCTGCCACATCTACCTCGAGTGACTCTAAGGTCACCTTGCCCGATGCTAAACTAGCCCCTGATCCTTCACTGCCCTGGCCACTATTGCTACCTCTCTCTAACTCTATCCTCCTCCTCTTCTAGCTCCGGCTTGAAGTACCTTTCACCTTTCAAAGGTCAAAGGGATTATCGATGAGGGTAATGCAGCCAGTGAGCTCTAGGGGCATATTTTCCCTCCAACTATTTTTTTTTACCAAATTTCTCAACAGATCAGGCATAATGCACAAACATACTACTCCTATACATTGATATTATGGTCATTTAAACATCAAAAGGCAAGCCCCAACCATTGAAATTAATTCAAGAATTTTTTTTATCAATACCATCCTATTTTGAGTCTAAGACTCCATGAACGTCGTGAGAACTACATGAGGGATAGTGTAAACACATTAATCGCATAAATCTAATAATCATGCTTGGTAGATTATCTAGTAAGCATGCTTTGTAAATCTACCCTATAAGGTCAAGAAACCAACCCATACCCCAAACCCCAATTTCCTATGTGAAATCAAGCATTATAGATGTTTCAATCATGGTGTAAGTCATGGAAAGAGTCCTTACATTGAAAAAATGATATAGAGAGTGTTAAAGTTGAGTGGATTTCGTGTGGAAATGAGGGGATGGTTTTCTTAAATTGGAGAAATACATATCTCCCTTTCTTAAAATTGATTTAATACTCGTTGCAATGAGCTTCGCTTCATCGCGGTGGTCTATCGCAATGAGATTCTATCCATCATGATAAGATAGCTCACTATAGAGAACTAGGCTCACTGTTACTAGTCAGCCTGAGTACACATTCCATTTTGGCTTAAAATTTCGTAAGGACTTTTACGTCTCTTCAGCCTTGGGAGTCTTAAATCTTAAACTCACTTAATGAATCCATTCCCCGATATTGGGAAAGAGAAGTAAAAAGGGAATGTGGTTCGTGCCTAATGTTTGGTCTGCCCTATTTGTTTCTTAAAAGCCCCAAAAAGGAGATTGTGGATATAAAAAAGTTTTTTCAGGTATGATTAATGACTTGACTTAAGTTGGCTTCTAGTGAACTCGTGCCCTATGCCTCCTGAGTCCATTTAGGTATGAACGGTTGGTAAATTTGTATTTATTATTATGACCCATCCTATTGTTATTTAAAAGTCACGAAAAAATTATTGAATTGATAATTTATGTAATGTAAAATCGTGGCGTCGATTTTGAAGTTATTTAAGTAAAGAACAGGCCTAAAATATGTTAAAGATGAGATGACAGTGCCCCTTGTCGTGGGGAGTAGAAGCTCATTGTGATGGACCATCATAGCAAAGTAGGCCTTATTGTGATAGTCTATCACAATAAAGATGTCCTCGTTGCAATGAAAGACGTGGGGCAGAACCCTGGGTTAAAAGATTCAGCCTCTAAACTCTTTTACAAAAAGGAGGCCTTCTCTTATATATGTTCCAGCACTTTTCAAACCCTAGAAAAGTAAGAAAAAAAAAAGAAAAAGCTCTCAGATAGAAGGTGAGACTCTCCCTCCCTTACGATGATTCTTCCTCTAAACTTTTTGGGAGGAGAGTAACATGCAAGTTGCATACATCTTAGCACTAGCTCAAAAAACGAGGTAGGTTATGGTTAAATAGTAGCAAGACTTGATTAGTAAGCATAAATTTGGTATAGAAATTAATGGAGACAACATTCTTAGGCCAACAGACATGGAGTCTTTATGGTAATGACTGAATTTAGTTGATAAACCTGAGATTGTGAATAGTTATATTGTGTTTGTAAATATCTTCTGTAAATTTATGCTTAGGATGTATGAGTTAAGGCTTAGACCCTAAGCATATAGAAATGGTGATATTTGAACCGTAGAGAAAGCTCGGCTGTAAAGTAGTCAATACCTAGAATGAATGCTAAAATTATTTGTAATGATATTCGGATGCCCATGTGAACTAGTAGTAGCCCTGTAGTGATTCCTTGATGGATTGGCCTTATAGTTACGCCCTGCATTATGGGGTAAAATAGTGTTTAACAATATTTACTTAACAAAAAGACTCGGTATTTATGGAAAATTGGTTGGTTTTAAGGGTTAAAACGAATTATGATCCTATACCCTGAGAATAAACTCTATGTTAAACCATGGTAAGGGGGTGGATGGCTAGACTTGAATGATGGTGTTGGGACATATTGTTTGACTAACAAATTTTTTGAAGCCTCATATGTTTAGCATATTTAATTGGAGTTGAGATTTAATTTATTATATACTATGTGATAGAATAATGTAACTTGTGATTGATCTTCGGACATGATTGAACTATACATGGTTTTCCTGTTATGCTTGAATGAATACGCTAGTTGAACAAAAAGTGATAAGTTAGCTGAAATGGATAAGTGTGAATATGGCTTGGACACCATATATATATATATATATATATATATATATATATTCATAAGAGATAGGTCTCAGGGCTTTGTTGCATTGATTTTATGCTGATATGATTATTGAGGATCGGATAGCATAACAATATGGTACATAGACACCTAGGCTCCCTTGAAGGTCATGGATAATGGGCAAAAATAAGACCCTTAGCATGTGTGTACACTCTTACATATATCATTGCATATGTTATTGTATTTATCATTGCATGATTCATTGTATTGGTTCATGGTCAGTTATTGTGAGATGATATTATGGTTATGTCTAAGGCTGAAGGCACTAGTTTCATTGACAAATAATATGTAGGCTTAATTCCATGTGTGAAAAATCTCTTTACATGCTTGTAGTAACTCTCTATGTATTATGTGCAATTAATAACACCATTGTTAACTTGAATTAAATATGAAGGGTGGGTTCATGCATAGTGACATCTATTATGTCCCTTTGGGTTAAATAGATGGTTATTGATAACTTTGTTATGTGAATTTGTATTAAAGGTAATGTTGTGTCTACAAATACCTTGTGAGTTAAAGTCTGAATGAGAGGTGGGCTATGATTAAGTGTGATAGTTGCTGGGAGATCTTGGTGAGTGGGTAATGCCTTACCACTAAGTCTAGAAGAGTATGCAATGGTAGGTGTGAACAGAGAAGAGTGTTGTATGAAACAGTAAATACCCCATGACTGGATTAAATCCTGGGATGTTGGAGATAAGTCAGGGGTACTTGGGTGTGAATAATTGTAACCCCTCTCCTCCTTTCGTGTTAATCCTCATAATTCTCCCACTAAAACTCTATTGTTGTTAATTCCTAAAGTTCGGCCATCCCTTGTAGATATTTTATTCTTGGGGCTGCATGTTCTTGAGTTCGTGCAACTCACCTCCGCGGCGTATTTCTCTTGGTCGGGGTAAGCTTCCGCTTTTAATTCCGAGATTTTCCCATTTTGATCTCGTGAATTTGTAGCAATTCGGGGTAGTTTTGGGCCCAAAAACCAGCTCCATTTGATCCCAAACTTTGGGCATGGGTTTCTTAACCCATCGCGAGCATAATTGTAAAATTTGTTTTCTGTTTTGTTGTGCGGGCCTCGAGGGTCATTTTTCTGACCCGATTCCTGCCCTGATTTTTTGTATAGTAATATGGGTATCGTTCTTCTTGTCTTGACACCTGGATTGTGTTCTTGATAGCATGACAATTTTTTGAAGCTGTTCAGAAAGGGAAGGCACACGAGTGATGGTTCGAGCTTGCAGTTCGGTCCCGAGGTAGTTTACGGTTTACCTTCTAGACTGAGTTTAGTTAGATTATATATATTTATGTATTACTGGAATGTTAGGTTGGATATTAGGTAGAATTTAGGCTTAAATCTTGTTTATCATTTTAATTGGCCATTTTGGATTTTAGTTTAGAATTGTTATGTTATCCTTAGCCTAGGGACTTGTAGTATCTTTACGGCTAGTTTAAAATCCTTGGTATGCTTTTAGGAGGCTTTAGAGGTAGAGTAGAGATTCTCAGTGCTTTTTGCTTTATTTTCTGTATCTTTTTGCTTTATTCTACCATTATGTGTAACTGTGGGCCCGAAATGTTTTGTTTTCAAATCATAGCTCAAATTTTGATGGAGTTCCAGGTAAGTTCTTTTGTTTTGGAGGGTGCTTTGCCCTGTTTTGCCTGGTTGTGTGTGTTTTCTTTGGATATGGAAATTTATATGCTCATACTGCATTGTCATGATTATCAATATGGAAGAGAATAATTTTAAGGCTTTTTGGTCCTACACTTGGCAACTTTGGATTTTCATGATCTTTGGGATTTTAAAAGTATTGCCTTGGAATTGTTACTTATTTTGGGAGGAAAAAGGAAAAATACTACTTTTTAAGCATACATTTATAAGTCCGAGGTTAAATTCTAGGCGTCCGATGTGTTATCTCGGGTTTTACTTTTATGCATATGTTGATGAGTCCGAGGTAATTTTTGGGCTCCCCGATGCTCTATTTTGGGTTTTCCTTCCTGCACTCATTAGATAAGCTCAATGTTCCATCCCGGGAACCCGAGTTCTAGATACCGAGTTTGATTTGTATACATTCATACATTAAATCATTGTTGCATCGCATTACATCGGTTTGGGTGCATTTGGGTTGTTGGCTGATTTGAGTTGATCTTGTTATTACTTCACCCTTTTATTGTTTTGGTTGTTCTGATTTTAGTCTTTATAACTAGATTTAGGTGGATCCCTATATTTTAACTACTTTCTTGTATCTTATTATTTATATATTATCTTTCTGCGCTCGTTCAGCCTATGATGCCTACTGAGTACCTATTGTATTGATACTCATACTACACTCTGCATCTTTTTCTGATGCAACACCTAGTATGATCCACCTTCATTGATCTTCCTGTCATTCGAGGCCTATGCAGTTAAGATCGCGATGAGCTCTCGGCGCTTTTAAAGATTTTACATGCTTTCCATCTTGCACATTCTGTCTATATTTTGTATTTTTGATAGACAGAGTCTGTTGTATAACTATTCCTTACTTTAGTCACTTTTGTACTAGTGACACCATGTCCGGGTTGGTTCTCGTGTATGTTTTGTCTATTCGGTCACTTTAGGGCCATCCTTTGTATATTTTGCACGTTAACATGTATATATACTATTGGCCCTGTCTTCTCTTATATCTTTCGCTTTGCCTTAGTTTTATTGTTATTTTTGTCTTTCGTATCGTGGGTTTGGCTTGCCTACGGGGGGTTATGTAGGAACCATCATGGCCCAGTTTTGGGTCATGACAGAGTGGTATCAGGGCACTATGTTCACCGGTCTCACCAGTACAAGAGCAAAGTGTCTAGTAGGGTCTCGTGGATCGGGATGATGATGTCCGTATCCAATCTACGAGAGGCTATAGGATATTCCTAGCAAATATGTTGTCTTGTTTGATTCATTGTCATGCGTTCTTGGCTTGCTCAACTTCTAAGTACCTTTGTTTCACTCTTTCTCAGATGGTTCGGACGAGATCTGCAGTGGGTGAGGATGAGGCCCCTGTGCTTGTAGTTAGATCCCCAGCTAAGGGACGTGGTAGAGGTCGACCCAGAGGTCGAGGTAGGGCACGGGATGCAGTGCCATCTCGGGCCTGGTCTAGACTATCAACACCAGATCATGAGGTTTGAGTGGATGAGGTTCAGTATGAGCTGGAGCATATAGGGACAACCCAGCATCCGATAGGTTTTGTGGCTACTCCAGTATTGCAGGACACTTTGGTTCGATTGTTGGGGTTCCTTGAGGGTATCACTCCACCAGTAGCTTCGTTGAGCACTCCGATTGGTTCTTAGGTTCAAGGTGAGGCTCAGACTTCAGCTCACGCAGTAGCACAGGGTTTAGGAGCGCAGCCTACTACTACAGCTCCCTTAATGGAGGTATTACTGGTACCTGCAGTTGCTCCCCCTCTTCCAGCCATGCCAGTTATGTCTTCTGAGGAGCAGAAGATGCTTGGTAGGTTCTTGAGATTAGGTCCTCTGAGGTTTTTAGTTTCTTCTAGGGAGGATGCGTATGGGTTTCTGACTAGATGCCAGGAAAGGTTACATAATTTGGGGTTAGTTGAGTCACATGGGGCAGATTAAACCATGTTTCAGCTGGATGGTCCAGTGAAGTAGGGATGGAGGTCATATGTTGCTTGTAGACCAGCCGAGTCACCTCTGCTGACTTGGGATCAGTTCTCTGCAGCTTTTCTGGAGAAGTACGTTTTGCATAGCATGAGGGAGCATCTGATGGATAAGTTTGCTGGGTTGGAGTAGGGCCCCATGACTATGTCTGAGTACGAGGTTCGATTCCATCAGTCATTTATACACGCCACTATGATTCTGCCCTATTGAGCATGAGAGGGTACACTGCTTCATTCAAGGTTTGACCTTGCATCTTCGCTTGGCCACAGAGGGTATGGTAGCATCGGGTCAGTCTTTTCTGGAGATAGTTGATCATGCCCATACTATTAAGGGTGTACTTTGCTAGGACCAAGAGGGCAGCATTAAGAGGCCCCACCATCAGGGCAGTTTTAGCGGTCCACAAGCCTGTGGTAGATGATACTATGGTAGAGGCCAGCACCATCACCGCTTTAACCAGAGCCGGCCTGTTCAGGCAGCCTTACAGACTGTTGAGGGTCAGAGTAGCTAGAGTATCCTTCCTACTCCACGAGGTGGTCATTCAGGGTCCACAGGTTGTGGTGGTCATTTTGATTCAGTCAGGTCTTCATAGTAGGGTACATATGGTCGGGGTTGTTATAAGTGTGTCGAGATAGGCCACTTTGCTTGAGATTGTCCATTTGTACCGCATCAGAGGTGACGAGATCAGTTGGTTCAGGCCCTAAGGGTTCTAGCACCACCAGCTCGAGGCGGTTCACAGGGTAGTAGGGGTGGTCCTCAGGGTACTAGAGGTGGTCCTCAGTCCAGTAGGTCAGGTGGTCGTGGAAGTTTGAGCAATATGTATGTAGTTTGAGGCCGGACGGAGGACGAGGCTTCAGATGCTGTGATCATAGTTACGATCTCCATTTGACATAAGTCTTCTTTTGCTTTGTTTGATCCAGGGTCTACATTATCATATGTATCTCCTTATTATGCTACTCGTCTAGAGTCTGCTTGTGAGTGTTTGCCTATGCCCTTGCGTGTATCTACCCTAGTAGATGATTCTTTAGTAGTGTATCAGGTGTATCGAGCTTGTGTGGTGACTATCTTGGAGTACGACACGTGGGTAGACTTGGTTGTTCTTGATATGGTTGATTTTGATGTGATCTTGGGCATGGATTGGTTGTCTCCTTATCATGTGGTCTTAGATTGCTTTGCTAAGACTGTTATCCTTTGGATCCCTGGTATCCCTTCTATCATATGGAAGGGAGCCGATAGCCAAATGCCGAGGGGAGTTATATCTTTTCTGAGCGCCCAACAGTTTGTTGGGAAGGGGTGCTTAGCTTATCTTGACTACATCCGTGATACTAGTTCCACCACACCTCCTCTTGAGTCTGTTCCTATGGTTTGTGAGTATTCGGATGTGTTTCCTTCTTATCATCCAGGTCTTCCTCCTGATCGTGACATTGATTTTGGTATTGATGTCAAGCCAGGCACCAAGACCATTTCAATTCCGCCATATTGGATGGCACCTGTGGAGTTTAGGGAGCTTAAGGACAAGCTCCAGGATCTGTTAAGTAGAGGGTTCATCACGCCTAGTATGTCTCCATGAGGTGCTCCAATTCTGTTTATGAAGTAGAAGGACGGGTCTATGCGTATGTGTATTGAGAATAGGTAGTTGAATAAGGTGACAGTTAAGAACAGATATCTGATGTCGCAAATTAATGATTTGTTCAACTAGATACAGGGTGCGGCAGTGTTCTCTAAGATAGATTTGAGGTCCGGTTATCACCAGTTGAGGATTAGGGTTGAGGACATCCCAAAGACTACATTTAGGACTCGATACGAGAATTATGAGTTCCTAGTCTTGTCTTTCAGGTTGACTAATGCCAAAACAACATTTATGGAATTGATGAACCATGTATTCAGTGCCTACCTGGACTCATTTGTGATTGTGCTCATCAACGACATTCTGGTTTATTCGAGGAGTGGAGAGGAACATGAGCAACATCTTAGAGTTGTACTTCAGGCCTTGCGAGACCACCAGTTGTATGCCAAATTTACTAAGTTTGAGTTTTGGCTTGAGTTAGTGGCATTCTTGTGGCACGTGGTGTCCAAGGATAGGATTATTGTAGATCCGACGAAGATTAAAGTAGTTCGTGATTGGTCTCGGCCTACTTCTCCTACCAAGGTTCGCAGTATCATTGGGTTGGCAGGTATTACAGACGGTTTGTAGAGTGATTTTCTTCGATAGCAGCTTCATTGACTAGATTGACTTAGAAGAACGTTCCCTTCCAGTGGTCAGACGAGTGTGAGGTGAGCTTTCTAAAGCTCAAGGCCTTGTTGACTTCAACTCCGAATCTTACTTTTTCGATCGAGGGTCAGGGTTTCACCGTGTATTGTGATGCATCATGTATCAATTTGGGTTGTGTGTTGATGCAGCAGGTCTAGGTTATTTCTTATGCTTCTAGACATTTAAAGATTCATGAGAGGAACTACCCCACACATGACTTGGAGTTAGCAGTGGTAGTCTTTGCATTGAAGATGTGGAGGCATTATCTTTATGGCATCTATTGTGAGATCCTTACTGACCATCATAGTCTTCAGTACATTTTCAGCCAGAAGGATCTAAAATTGAGGCAATGGAGGTGGTTGGAGCTACTGAAGGACTGTGACATTTCTATTCTCTATCATCCGGGCAAGGCAAACATGGTGGAAGATGTATTTAGTCGGAAGGCGGTGAGCCTGTGTAGCTTGGATTTCTTAGCGACTGAGGAGGGACCTTTACCTTAGGACATCCAGTCCTTGGCTAACAGGTTTTTTAGACTTTACATTTCTTAGCTGGTTGAGGCTAGATCTTCCTTGTTGGAGCAGATTTGGGCACAACAGTTTGATAATGCGAGGTTGAGGATCATTCGTGACAAGGTGTTGAGTGGTGAGTCTAGGAAGGCGACTTTAGATTCAAAGGGAATTCTGAGGATCGAGGGTCGTATTTGTGTTCCTAGAGTTGGTGACTTGGTCAGATTGATATTGGAGAAGGCTAATTGTTCTAGATATTTCATTCATCCTGGGGCAGCTAAGATGTATCGTGACTTCAGGCAGCACTACTAGTGGTATGGGATGAAAAGGGATATTTCAACTTTCATATCTAGGTGCTTGAACTGTTAGCAGGTGAAGTTTGAGCACCAGAGGCCTGATGGTTTGTCTCAGTGGCTAGCCATTCCTGAGTGGAAATGAGAGTGGATTGTCATGGATTTTGTAGTTGGTTTGCCACGCACTTTATGGAGATTTGATGATATTTGGGTTATCGTGGATAAGTAGACGAAGTCTGCTCACTTCATGCCGGTTTAGACTTCCTACAGTTTCGAGAGGTTGGCTCAGATCTATATTCGGGAGATTGTCCATCTGCATGGTGTCCCAGTTTCTATCATCTCCGACTGAGGTACTCAGTTCACTTTGCACTTCTAGCGGTCTATTCTGAGAGAGTAGGGTACTAGTGTTGAGCTTAGCATTGCTTTTCATCCCCAGGCAGACGGTTAGTCAGAGCATACTATTCTGGTTCTTGAGGATATGTTGCGAGCCTGCGTTATTGATTTTGAGGGTCGGTGGGACAAGTGTTTAGCCTTGGCAGAGTTTGCATATAATAACAGTTACCATTCCAGCATTAAGATGGCTCCGTTCGAGGTTTTGTATGGTAGGCGGTGCAGATCTCTTATAGGTTGGTTTGATGCTTTTGAGGTTAGGCCATGGGGTACCAACTTGCTTCCTGATTTTATGAATAGAGTTCGGGTTATTTAGGAGAGACTTTGCACTGCCCAGAGTAGGCAGAAGAGTTATGCTGACCAGAGTGTTCGAGATCTAGAGTTCATAGTGTGAGATAGTGTGTTCCTTCGGGTATCTCCCATGAAGGGTGTGATGATGTTCAGGAGGAACGGTAAGCTCGGTCTGAGGTTCATTGGGCCATTTTAGATCCTTCGTCATATTGGAGAGGTTGCCTATGAGCTAGCCATGCCTCCTGCTCTTTCTAATGTGCATCATGTGTTTCATGTCTCTATGCTGCGACAGTATATTTCGGATGAGTCTCATGTGCTTCAGTTAAATTCGGTTCAGTTGGATGAGTCCTTATCCTCCGAGGAGGAGCTTGTTGCTATTTTTGACAGGCAGGTTAGTAAGTTGAGGTCCAAAGAGATTCTGTCAGTTAAGGTTTAGTGGAGGAATCATCCTATCGAGAAGGCTAATTAGGAGATCAAGACTGACATACGGACCCGTTATCCTCATCTTTTTGGGTCTTCGGGTACTATCCTTCTTCTAACTTTCGCGAACAAAAGTTCTTTTAGTAGTGGATGTTGTAATGACCCTCTAGGTCATTTTTTGTTTTTTGTCCTTTTTCTACATTTCAAGCTTTCTCCCAACGGCTACAGATCATTTATGAATTGCCAAGACTAACAGTTTGGTGCCTGGACTGTTCGTTAGGTCGTTATGACCATTTCCCTGTTTTAGAACTTGAACTTAAAAAATCTTTGACTTCGATCAACTCTCTTGGTTAACGTGCTTAGAATTGAATTCGGACAATTCTATTAGCTCTAGAACGGGGATTTTAGTCTAGTGGGACCATTGGTCTGGGTCAGAGTGCTTTCAATTGGATTTTGTGTTTTTTTCTGTGTTTTCAAGCCAGTTTTGCTGGTAGGGTTGACTTTGGACAACATTCATAGAATACAGCCTCAGATAAAAAATATGTCAGTGCTGTAAGCTCCAGAATGTCGACTTTGGGCTACAGGGACCTTTGGTTCGGGTCCCGGGGATTCTGGACTTGTTTTTGAGTTTTGAGTTCCGAGTTGGTTTTGGTCATAGGGCCCAGTTTTCATTTAAAAAATCTCTGTTGGGAGTTTCATCAATTCCATTGAGTACAGAATTCTGTTTCTGGTATGGCAGCATGGTTGGTTTGTATTAACAGGGTTCTGGATAAATCTCGAGGGGCCATCCATTGTTTTTTGTCCTTGGTGTTATTGCCGGTTGATGTATTAAGTTGCAGACCTTTTGGTCTTTGTGATCGCGAGTCTCCTATCGCGTTCGCGATGGTCTAGTTTCTTGACTATCGCATTCGCAAAGGTTGCTCTTTGCATCTGCGATAAAGCTGGTTGGGACCTGACTCAGCTTTCCTCTTCGCGAACGCGAGCTGGACCATCGCAATTGCGATGGTCAGGCAAGCTCTTCTCCACAAATATGGCGGTCCTGTCACAATCGCGATGAAGGACACCTGGTAGCTATTTAATACTCCAACTTTATTTTCTCCTCCAAATTTTTGAGAAACTCCATAGCTGAGCTCCTAAGCTCAAATTTCCAGCTCCCTTGCTCCAGTATTCTTCACCCTTGAAGTTCCCTCATCACCCCTCTCCTCCTTTCATGATAATTCTCGTAATTCTCCCGCTAAAACTCCATTGTTGTTAATTCTTAAAGTTTTGCCATCCCTTGTAGAAATCTAATTCTTGGTGCTGCAAGTTCTTGAGTTCATGCAACTCACCTCCGCTGCGTATTTCTATTGGTCAGGGTAAGCTTCCGCCTTTAATTCTGATCTTTTTCCATTTTGATCCATGAATTAGTAGCACTCCGAGAATGTTTTGGGCACCTAAATGAGCTTCGTTTGCGACCAAACTTTGGGCCTAGGTTACTTAACCCACTATGAGCATAATAGTGAAATTTGTTTTCTGTTTCATTGCGCGAGCCCCGAGGGTCTTTATTCCGACCCTATTCCCAGCCTAATTTTTGTATAGTAATGCGGGTGTAATTCTTCTTGTCTTTACACCTGGATGGTCTTCTTGATAGCGTGGCAGCTTTCTGAAGCTGTTCGAAAGGGGAAGCTACACGAGTGATGATTTATGCTTGCAATTTGGCCCCGAGATAGGTTATGGTTTACATTCTAGACTGAGTTTAGTTAGATTATATATATTTGTGTGTTATTGGAACGTTAGGTTGGATATTAGGTAGAATTTAGGTTTAAATCCTGTTTATCACTTTAATTGGCCATTTCAAATTTTAGTTTAGAATTGTTATGTTTTCCTTAGCCTAGGGGCTTGTAGTATCTTTACGGCTACTATACAATCCTTAGTATTCTTTTAGGAGGCTTTAAAGGTAGAGTAGAGATTCTTGGTGCTTTTTGCTTTATTTTTGGTATCTTTTCGCTTCATTCTACCGATATGTGTTACTGTGGACCCGAGGTCATAACTCAGATTTAGACGGAGTTCCAGGTTAGTACTCTTGGTTTGGAGGATGCTTTTCCCTATTTTGCTTGGTTGTGTGTGTTTTCTATTGATCGGGAATTTATATGCTCATATTGCATTGTCATCATTATTAGTACGGAAGAGAATGATTTTAAGGCTTTTTGGTCCTTCACTTGGCAACTTTGGGCTTTTAAAATGATTGCTTTGGAACTTTTTACTTATTTTGGGAGGAAAAGGGAAAAATACTACTTTTTATGCATACGTTGATGAGTCCGAGTTAAATTCTGGGCTCCCCGATGCTCTATTTTGGGATTTTCCTTCCTACACTCATTTGATAAGCTTGATGTTCTGTACCGGGCACTCGAGTACTAGATACCGTGTTTGACTTGTATATATTCATACATTACATCATTGTTGCATCGCATTGCATCGGCTTTTGGTGCATTTGGGTTGTTGGTTGATTTGAGTTTATCTTGTTATTATTTCACCCTTTTATTGTTTTGGTTTTTTTGATTTTCAGCTTTATAACTAGATTTAGGTTGGTTCTCGTGTATATTTTGTGTATTCGGTCACTTTAGGGCCATCCTTTGTATATTTTTTACGTTGACATGTATATATGCTACTGGCACTGTCTTCTCTTATATCTTTCGCTTTTCCTTAGTTTTATTGTTATTTTTGTCTTTCACATCGTGGGTTTGGCTTGCCTACAAGGGGGTTATGTAGGCGCCATCATGGCCCTGTTTTGGGTCATAACAGAGTGGTATCAGAGCACTAGGTTCACCGGTCTCGCCAGTACAAGAGCAAAGTGTCTAGTAGGGTCTCGTGGATCGGTATGATGATGTTTGTATCCAATCTACGAGAGGCTATAGGACATTCCTAGGAAATATGTTGTCTTGTTTGATTCATTGTCGTGCGTTCTTGATTTGATCAACTTCTAAGTACCTTTGTTTTACTCCTTCTCAGATGGTTCGGATGAGATCTGCAGCGGGTAAGGATAAGACCCCTGCGCATGTAGTTAGAGCCCAAGCTAGGGGATTGGGTAGAGGTTGACCTAGAGGTCGAGGTAGGGCAAGGGCTGCGGTAACATCTCGGGCCTGGTCTATACTATAGTCACCAGAGCCTGAGGTTAGAGTGGATGAGGTTCAGTATGAGCCAGAGCATCTAGGGCCAGCCCAGCATCCGATAGGTTTTGTGGCTACTCAAGTATTGCAGGACACCTTGCTTCGATTGTTGGGGTTCGTTGAGGGTATGACTCCACAAGTAGTTTCATCGAGCATTCTGATTGGTTCTTTGGTTTGAGGTAAGGTTCAGAATTCAGCTCACGCAGTAGCACAGGGTTTAGGAGCGCAGCCTACTACTGCGGCTCCCTGATTGGAGGTATTACCGGTACCTGCAGTTTCTCCCCCTCTTCCAGCCATGCCAGTTATGTCTTCTGAGGAGCAGAAGATGCTTGGTAGGTTCTTGAGTTTGGGTCTTCTGAGGTTTTCAGGTGCTTCTAGGGAGGATGCGCACGGGTTTTTGACTAGCTGCCTGGAAAGGTTACACAATTTGTGCTTAGTTGAGTCACATGGGGCAGATTAAATCGTGTTTCAGCTGGATGGTCCAGTGAAGTAGGGGTGGAGGTGATATATTGCTCGAAGACCAGCCGGGTCACCTCTGCTTACCTGGGATCAGTTCTCCGCAGATTTTCTGGAGAAGTACGTACCGCATAGCATGAGGGAGCGTCTGATGGATTAGTTTGCTGGGTTGGAGCAAGGCCCTATGACGATGTCTAAGTATGAGGTTTGGTTCTATCATTTTTTAAGACATGCCACTATGATTCTGCCCACTGAGCATGAGAGGGTACGCTGCTTCATTTAAGGTTTGCCTTGCATCTTCGCTTGGCCTTAGAGGGTATGGTAGCATCGGGTCAGTATTTTCTGTAGGTAGTTGATCATGCCCATACTATTGAGGTGTACTTCACGAGGCCCAAGGGGGTAGCAATTAGAGGCCCCGCCATCAGGGCAGTTTCAGCGGTTCACAGGCCCGTGGTAGAGGCTGCTATGGTAGAGGCCAGCACCAGCAGCGCTTCCACCTGAGCCGGCTTTTTCAAGTGGCCTTACAGACTGCTGAGGGTCAGATCAGCCAGAGTATCATTCCTGCTCCACGAGGTGGTCACTCAGGGTCCACAGGTTGTAGTGGTCATTTTGATTCAATCGGGTCTTCATAGTAGGGTACATATGGTCGGGGTTGTTATAAGTATGTCGAGATAGGCCACATTGCTAGAGATTGTCCGTCAGTAACGCATCAGAGGTGACATGATCAGTTGGTTCAGGCCCCCAGGGTTTTAGCACTACCAGCTAGAGGCTGTTCACAGGGTAGTAGGGGTGGTCCCCAGTGTATTAGAGGTGGTCCTCAGTCCGTTAGGTTAGGTGGTCATGGCGGTTGGAGCATCATGTATGTAGTTCAGGGCCGGACAGAGGCCGAGTCTTTAGATGTTGTGATCACAGGTATGATATCCATTTGCCATCAGTTTTCTTTTGCTTTGTTTGATCTGGGGTCTACATTATCATATGTATCTTCTTATTATGCTACTCGTCTAGAGTTTGCTTGTGATTCATTGCCTGTGCCCTTGCGCGTATCTACCTCAGTAGGTGATTCTTTAGTAGTGGATCAGGTGTATCGGGCTTGTGTGGTGACTATCTTAGGGTACGACACGTGGGTAGACTTGGTTGTTCTTGATATGGTTGATTTTGATGTGATCTTGGGCATGGATTGGCTGTCTCCTTATCATGCAGTATTGGATTGCTTCGCTAATAGTGTTACTCTTTGGATTCCTGGTATCCCTCCTATCATATGGAAGGGAGTCGATAGCCAAATCCCGAGGGGAGTTATATGTTTTCTGAGCACCCAGCGGTTGGTTGGGAAAGGGTTCTTAGCTTATCTTGCCTACGTCTGTGATACTAGTGCCACCATACCTCCTCTTGAGTCTGTTCCTCTGGTTTGCGAGTATTCGGATGTGTTTCCTTCTGATCTTCCAGGTATTCCTCCTGATCGTGACATTGATTTTTGTATCGATGTCAAGCCAGGCACCAAGACCATTTCCATTACACCATATCGAATGGCACCTGCTGAGTTGAGTGAGCTTAAGGACAAGCTTCAGGATCTGTTAAGTAGAGGGTTCATCAGTACTATGCGTATATGTATTGACTATAGGCAGTTGAATAATGTGACAGTTAAGAACAGATATCTGATGTCGTATATTAATGATTTGTTCGATAGTGTTCTCTAAGATAGATTTGAGGTTCGGTTATCACCAATTAAGGATTAGGGCTGAGGACATCCCAAAGACTACATTTAGGACTCGATACAGCCATTATGAGTTCCTAGTCATGTCTTTTGGGTGGACTAATACCCCAACAATATTTATGGAGTTGATGAACCATGTATTAAGTGCCTACCTGGACTTATTTGTGATTGTGTTCATCAATGACATTCTGGTTTATTCGACGAGTAGACAGAAACATGAGCAGCATCTTAGAGCTGTACTTCAGGCCTTGCGAGATCACAAGTTGTATGCAAAACTTACTAAGTGTGAGTTTCAGCTTGAGTCTGTGGCATTCTTGGGGCACGTGGTGTCCAAGGATAGGATTATGGTAAATCCGGCGAAGATTGCAGCAATTCGTGATTGGGCTCAGCCTACTTCTCCTACCGAGGTTCACAGTTTTGTTGGGTTGGCAGGTTATTACAGAAAGTTTGTAGAGGGATTTTCTTCGATAGCAGCTTCATTGACTAGATTGACTCAGAAGAATGTTCCCTTCTAGTGGTTAGACGAGTGTGAGGCGAGCTTCCTGAAGCTCAAGGCCTTGTAGACTTCAATTTGAGAAGGCAACTCACTCCACAGGAGGAGAAGGAGGAAAGTGAGTTGTCTTCTCAAATTGCTATTGAGATCAAGGAGAAAGCTCCAAGTGTGCCAACGCCATTGCCTAAAAATCCCCCTCCATATCCTCAGAGGTTGATCATGAAAAAGAAAAATAATTGATTCAAGAAGTTTTTAGACATGTTCAGCAAACTATCTATCAACATTCCTTTGGTTGACGCTCTGTTACAAATGCCAGGCTATGCAAAGTTTATGAAAGAATTGCTAAAGAACAAGCAAGTGATTGATGTGGGGACAGTTGAACTGTCCCATAGTTGTAGTGCGGTGATGACAAGTAACATTGCTCCCAAGAAGGAGGATCTGGGAGCTTTCACCATCCTATGTATCATTAGTGTGTTCTTATGTAAGAAGGCCTTATGTGACCTTGGGGAACGTATCAACTTGATGCCCGTCGTGATTTTCAGAAAGTTAGGTCTAGGTCCCCCTAAACCCATACCAATGAGGCTACTAATGGCTAACAATTCAATAAAGCATCCGGTGGGAATACTATTTGATGTGTTGGTGAAGGTAGACACCTTCATTTTGCCGGCTAATTTTATGGTCATGGATTGCAATGTTGATCTTGAGGTTCCTATCATTTTAGGGAATCCCATATTGTCCACCAGAAGGGACCTTGTTGATGTGGAGCTAGGGGAACCCAAATTCTTAGTGAGGAGAGAGGAAGTCACATTTAAAGTGTGTCAACCCACCAAACCAACAGATTGGTATAGAGTTGTGTCCGTGATTGCTACCGAGGGAGAGATGGTTAATATCCCTGGAGAGGTTGAGATTAAAGATGGACCACCAAATGATCAACTTGTGGTCTTGAAGGTTCAAGAAAAGAAGAATCCAAATGACATCCTCCAATTTCCCATATCTATGAAGTTGTCAACTTGGCAACAAGAGGAGGTGATGCGGATTTTCAAGAAGTATTTCCAAAGCTTTGGTTAGGATTGTGTCCATTGTCTTAGCATGACCCCGGGCTATGATTGATCCATGAGGTACGATCATCATGTTGCAATGAAAAATCAAGCGCTTCTTGGGAGGCAACCCAGGTGTTTTTAGTTGATTTCTTTTACCTTTTGTTGTTTTTGGTGTGTTTTAGGAATGCATGGAGATTGTAAAAATGGATAAGTGGAAGAAAAATCTCTAAGGGCATGTGCATTGAGCCAAGGGTTTTGCATGTCTCATTCTATGGCCGCATGTGGTGTTGCACCTGACAACGTGTGAGCTGAGAAGAAAAATAGAAAGTTGAAGGCATGTGCAATCAGGAGTGCGAATCGCACCCTACAATGTGCATGTTGCCCCTGTGTCACACGCCAAATTAGAGAACTTGAAAAAATTATGCTAAAAACATCACGTGTGAAGTGACATGCGAGACGCACATTGTCATATGTGAATCACACTTTATGATGCACACACAGGTAAGTTTAAAAAAAATGTTAACCTACCCATGTCTTCTCCACTTCCTTCTCCCTTTTTAAACCATCACCTTCTTCCTTTTTCTCCCATAAAATCAACAAAAACCTATATTACTCTCCGCCAAAATCCCCTAATTCCTCCAAACTTTCTCCAAAATTTCCATCTCCCTCACCACTCCCTCACCATAGCCGCTAAACCATCACCGCACCACTTTTTTTCCGGCAAAAATGTTGGGTCTCCATTGTTAGGCACTAAAAGCTTTAAGTTTTTACTTTTTACCCCCTTATTTTTACTTGTGGTAAATTTCCCAACGTTAAACCCTTGTTTTAAGTAGATTAGGAATATTATTTATGAAGCATTCTAGTTTAAATCCTCCATCTTGATTTTGGGTGAGATCTGATTTTTGGGACCCTAATTTTAGGGCTTATTGTCAATTTTAGTTGAGAAAAACATGGTAGATCTTGATTTTATATTGATGCATGCAACTTGTGTTAATTTTAGCAGAGATAGATTCTCGGACTCGAGGTAGGGGAATCTCTACCAGAGATTGGTTCCATTTCTTCTTATCTACTCGGCCAGTTTCAGTTACTCTATAGGTTTAGAGGGTGGTGGTACAGGGCATATCGAAGAGAGTGGATTTGGAATGGGTCAGGCTCTTCAAGGTTTGTTTTCAGGCTGTATAGGCCATGGTGGCTGGTCAAGTTCAGTTAGATCTCCTCGCCCATATGTATCCATTGGGATTTGTTTTCAATGCGGTGAGCATGGGCACTTTGCTAGGGTTTGTCCCACGATCCCACCTTCGAGTCACCAGGTTCAGCAGGTGATATCTCCCAGGGCTCCAGTATCACCAGCTAGAGATTGAGTGCAGGGTAGTAGGGGTGGTCCCTATGCAGTGAGAGGTAGTGTGCAAGGTTGCGGGGGTGGTCCCCAGATGGTTAGAGGTGGCTTTCAACTAGGTGGTTCAGGTATCCGTCAAGAGTTGACAAGCATTGTGCATTGGGGAAAGTCTTTCTTAGGTTGCTACGGTTGTAGAGTGGTTGGTCACTATTTTAGAAATTATCCCCGGTGAGGGATGGTTGACCCTTAAGCTTTGACTACTCAGTCTAGAGTTAGATCCCATTCATTTGATGCCCTTACTGGTAGGCTAGAGGTAGAGATTCCTGATATTATTGCTCTAGGTAAGTCTTTTGTTACCTTCGACTTGTGATATTACTGCTCGCTCTGCAATTCTATCCGTTCTATTATTTATTTGCTTATATGCCTACCTGCTAGTTGTTTAGTTGTTTGACTACTTGAGTGTAGTGTTTATGTGTTGTTTTCTTGGTAGTTTATTCCTTAGTAGTGGATGGGGTAGTTATCCTTGTGAGGTGATTTACCCGGAGTTGTAGCTCGTGGGTAGTTTTTGTTAGTCTCTTTTCTGGTTGGGTTTGTTTCCTGTTTCATTGTGGTTCTAGGCTTGTGTTGAGTCTTCCTTGTTGAGTGGTCCTTGATGGTTGTTGCCTAGGCTATTATCTAGTATTTTCTAGAGATCCTTGTGTTGGTTTGGTTTTCTTGGTTGTTTAGAGTTGATCCTCTTTGTTTGGTTGGTTAGGAGGTTGGCAGGTATATGGGTGTTCCCATAGTCTCCTTCAGTTTCTTGTCTGGTTGGGTTTTTTATTGTTTCCCCAGTTCTAGTTAGAAAGAATTTCGATCATAGTTCTGTAGTTGAGTTTTTTTGTGGCTTTGTGGTTGAGTTTTGACTATGGAATTATGGCTAAGTGTGCCAGTAGAGTTGTAGGAGCTAAGGGAACAACTCCAGAGTCTTATGAGATAGAATTTATGGAAATTAGTGTATACTTGTAAAAGGTTTCATTTGGTTTGCGAAAGAGAGTGATGACTACTTGTGTCTATGTATGTGTTTTAGTGGCTGACTGAGGTGGTGACCGAGAGTTTGCTTTGGTTGGAATGTTGGTGACTTGCATCAATGGAGTTCAGGATTGTGGTGTCATTTCCTTTGATAGATTTGAGGTCTGAATACCTTCTAGTCTGATATTGAGGTAATGGTCATTCCCAGTAATACCTTTGAGAGTTTGTTGCATCAACCTTGGCTTCCTTGTTATCTTCTTTAGAGGAAACCAAGTTTCAATAGCATCTATAGATTTGGCAAATTGTGTATTCATGTCCTAGTAGGCTCTGGTACATGAGTGTTCGTCGACAATGTATGGATCTACATATGGGTTCCGACAGAGGCATAGATTGGCAATTGAGATTGAGTCTCAAAATTGTGGGCTAGCAAACTACTCTGGATAGTTCATGGTTGATTATCTTTGGTTGCAGCTTCTTGGGTTAGAAGGCAATGAGTTCAGACAGCGTAGCTTCCCCATTTCTGTTGTCAAGTGATAGTTGGCCTTGGACACCTAGTCCTTGGCTAACCTTTTAGTTAGGCTGGACATTCCAGATTTCAGTGGTGTTCTAGATTGTACGAGGTTCCTTCTACTATGATTGGGCAGATTCAGCTGCGTAAGTTTAAGTTTTAGCAGTGGTGTATGCTATATGTGATCAGGTTGTGTAGGTTGAGGTTAGCAAGCCTATTTTGAGTTCCAATGATACTTGAAGACTGGTGGTCACCATTGGTTGCCTAGAGATTAAAAGCTTGACTAGTTGATTCTTCTGGGGTTGTCTTTTATGTGCGGTTCCAGCATTTGTTAGACTCGGCAAAGAGGTACTAGAAGTTCAGTATGTGGTACGCTTCAGGATGGTTAGTTTATGTGTTGATTCAGTAGAGCGGATGATTCGAGCCAAAGGGATGAGTTGAAGGTATATGCAAAGAATTTTATGGCTAGATAGCAACCTTGAACCCCATGCACCTTTTCCTTTGTCTTGGGGGTGTTTTGACTTGATATTTGTGGAATGGTAGACTGCTTCCCAAGGTGAGATTAGTAAGGCAATTTCAAATTCGAATGATGTTTGACTATTTGGAGTAGCAGCAATACTTCTCAAAGATTGGAGCTTAGTGATGACTACAGACTTCATTGTAGGCTTACCACACTCCTTGCAGGGTCTTGGTTTTGGTTTTAGGTCTGTTGGGAAGGTTTCCTTTGTCTATTCGCTTCCAGTTGATTCAGACTTAGCATGATTAAGCAAGGATGGTTTCTTTCTACAGTTTGGAAGTTTCTCTGTCAACACAGGGTGTTCATACATGACTTTCCTAACACTATTGTGCAAATTTAAGTCAAGTTCAGATGGGTTGTTCTATTGGGTTCAGTTATCTAGTTTACTGTTAGCAAGGGTATTCGTCCGTTGGTTGGTGGTAAGTTAGGGATTAACTACTACAGTTTCGAGTATGTTCTTTGGGTTAGTGTTTTAGATGTCAAAGGCTAGTAGACTATAAATTGGCTTTAAAGGAGTTTAAGCAAAAAGGGTAGATTCGTTTGTGGTAGAGTATAAGTGGGAACTATGGATCTCCGGTGTGTGAGTTTATGCTTCGAGGGTGGTTTGAGTTTTCGAATTATATGAAACTTCTGGTGGGTGCTACAAAAGGGTTCAGTTTAGATTAAAGGGTTCTTGCGGATCAGCGGGTTCATGAGTTAGAGTTTTGGGTTGATGGCTTGTGGGTGAACTTGGTTGTGATATCGAGGATTTGGGGTTTCTTTGTGTGTTGATCACCTTGGTCCTCTGGTTTAGTGTTGTACTGGTGCTTTCTAATTCAGATTCTCAAGGTTCAGTTTGGGTTGGTAGATCTATGAAGTTGAGGCTTGGTTGCTTATTGTGGTTCTGTTCTTTTAGGTGTCGTCCGATCGCGGAGGCTACCCGGGTCATTCAAGAGAGTAGTGGGGCTTTTTATCCACTGTTCTTAAATCTCTAGTCCTTCCCTCTTTCCTGACTTTTGGGGATGAAAGTCTTTTTAGTAGTGGATGATGTAATGACCCTTCCGATCATCTATGCATTTATGCCTTTCTTGTACTGTTAGAGATGGCCTATAGTGGCCCCAAGTCATTAATGGCTTGGTGGGTCCAGTAGTTCAGTGCTCGGGCTATGTGTTTGGTCTTTTTGGCCGTTCTTTGTTATAAAGCTTTAGGATTTTGAAATTGTCAACTTCGGTCAACATTCTTGGTGAACCTGCTCGGAATCAAATTTTGATTGTTCTGTTAGCTCTAGAGCGTGGACATTGGTCTGGTAGCACCTTTTGTTGGGATTCGGGAGCTATTCAACTTGAAATTCTCTCTCATTCTATGCCAGTTTGGCTTATTTAGTTGACTTTGGTCAACATTTGGAGAAGACGGCCTGAGATGGAAATTATGTCAGCGCTGTTAGCTCCGAAATATTGAGTTTAGGCTAGAGGGACCATTAGTTTGGGTCTCGAGGATTTTAGACTTGATTTCGGTCATTGGGTTCAATTTTGGAAATAGTTGGCCATATGTTGATATTTGGGCATGGGGCCCACTTTTTAGTAAATTAACCTCTGATGGGATTTTTATTGATTCTATTGGATCTGGAACACCGTTTCTAGTCGAGTAGCATAGTTCATTTGCGTGCGCAGGGTCCTGGATGAGTCTTGTTGTCCCATTCGGAGGCTTTTTCCCTTTTAGTTTTCTGCTGGTGTTGTTGTTGGTACAGGCCTCAGGCCTTAATTGCAATCACGAGGCCCTTCACGTGATCGCGATGAAGGTCCTGTGGAACTGATACATTTGCTCTTTGCGATCGCGAAGTCTCTCGTTGTGACCGCAATGTTGTCCCTTTTCCCTTGCTCTTCGCGATTGTTGGCTCCCTCCTCACAATAGCAATGTAATCCCTTCCTCTGTACTCTTTACGACCACATGGCTAGTCCTCGCGATCGCGATGGTCTAGCCAGCCTGGTCCTCACGACCATGAGGGGTCCCTTCACGACTGCAATGAAGGACCCCTAGGGAGTATATAAACTCCCCACTTTGTCTTCTTCGCTCAAAATACGATTCCACCATTGTTTATAGCTCCAAGCTCACCTAAACTCTGTTTTGACTCAATTCCTGGTGTTGGGGTGTAAATTCCATGCTGGTGATCGTTCCTCCATCATAAATTGTATGTTTTATCCGCTTTATTCCGTTAAATTTTCTCTTTTGTTTCTTCAATTGCTCTTGTTAATGGCTGGCTGGTTTGAGCCATTTCCTTTGATTAAGTTCCTTCTCTAATCTGAGCATGCACACTTAGGAGTGTTGTGATCATTGTGCGCTCCTTCATTTCTGGTTTCGGCTTACGGGGCACACGGGCCCGTCGGTAGACCAAATTTTGACCCAGATGTGTTTATTGCATTATGGGTATCATTAGTCTTGTATTAACTCCTAAATTGTTGTATTGATAGTAGCTTTGTGACTTGTATCTTCCCCGAGCAGTTCGAGCTTGGACAACGCCGTCCTCGCAGCTAGTCGTCGGATAACATATAGGTTATGGTCTTCCCTACCTATATTCTGCGTATATTGGCTATAACTACATTAATTAATATCCTTGGGTGGGTTGTATTAGGTTGGTACCCTCAGACCTTGTCCGCATTTTCTGTCTGTTTATTTCATACGTTGTTTGTAGTATTTGTGTAGTATTGTACATTACCCTTGTGGTCTTGTGTGGCCTTGTATTGACTCTGGAACATAATTGGTGGGTTGTTTATATCTTATATGTGCTCAGTCGCCTTATGATGCCTACTGGTTACCCGTTGACTAGCAATTGGTGCTCATACTACACTTCTGCATCTTTCTGGTGCAGATATTAGTTGAGCTTTCTCCATTGATCGCGTTGGAGACTCGTGAAGCTTTTGGATATTAGAGACTAGGGTGAGCGTTTGATGATTGAGGCTTGACCATATCTCATCTTTTGTACTGTTACTCTTTGTATATTCGGAGACAGTTGTACTTATCATTTTTGTTACTTCTAGCACTTGTATTCTATTAGAAGCTTATATATTGTCGATACCAAGTCTTGGGGTTGGTGTAATTTCATTATGTATATATATTCAGGTTATTGCTTTCGCTTTGCCTATATTTACATTCTGCTTCTACTTATTTCTTCTTATGGTGCATATTTGTTAGGTAGTAGCACATTACTAATCATTTCGGGTTATGGGGATTGGTTTGCTTACTGAGGGGTTGTAGGTGCCATCATGACTTGAGAAATCGGGTCGTGACAATGTTAAGGCTTTCTTTTTTACTTTTTGGTATAAGCCTGAAGGTCTAAACTTGTTATAGCTTGTATAACATCATTATTCAACTTGTGGCCTCGCATTATTGAGTTTGATACCATAGCATGATATAATGACTATTCGTAGCACTCTATTCCTTACTTACTGGCCCAAAAATCATGTTAAGATTATATTGAGATCACCTATGATTACATGAAACTACTGTGTTGTTTTTATCATCTTGTTGCTGCCTATGAGCTTGTTTTGACCTCAGTAGGCACTGACACTGTAGGGTTTTAGAGCCTACATATGGATTATTATTACCGTGCCTTCGAACCGAGCCAGCCGTACCTATTGGACGGGTAGGCTATACCTATTGGGCAGTAGTTACATCATATTATTGTGCCTTCAGGCCGAGAAGACCGTACCTACAAGACGGGTAGGCTGTACCTATAGGGAAGCTGTTATATTACATTACTGTGCCTTTGGGCCGGGCAGATCGTGCTTATAGGCCAGGAAAATTGTACCTACGGGTTGGGAAGGCTATATCTATGTGGAAGCACTTATATTGTACCACAGAGCCTTTGAGTTGTATTGATTCATGACACATATACATTTAAACAATTCAATCAGATCATCATTAGGGTCCAGGCAAGGGGGCCAGTATGGGTATTTAGAGATTGTTTACACTTCTTAGGACTTATGGTAATTGTATACTGTTTGGACCTGCCAGTCTTATGAGGGATAGGTTAGGTTATTGTTTGCTATGTGGTTTAGATGGTATCTTTTTGCAAGAAGGTAAGTTATTGTACTTTTGTTTTACTTCTGCCTTGTTGTTCAGTCCTTACACTTCACTTTCAGTTTTCAGGTTCCATTGCATGCTCGGTACATTATTTCATATAGATGCCCCATTGCCTGGGGGCACTGCATTCATGCCTGCGGGTTCTGAGTGATTACCAGACATATCTGTCGGGTAGCATAGCCGAGCTTTCAGCAGGTTGGTTGATTCCTTTCATTCAAAGGGTTACTAGAGTCTCGGAGGTTTGCCTTTTTGTTGTTTATAGATTTTGGGTAGGTTGGGGCCCTGTCCCACCAAGCATTGTATTCAGAAAGGCTTGCAAACTAGTTTATTGAGGTGCATAGCTACAATGGTGGCTATTTTGGCCTTGTATGTTTATTAGTTGTAGCTGGTTAGCCAATTGGGCCTTGTTGTTGTTGTGTTGGCTGTTTAGCAGCTCTTTGGCCTAGTTTACATTGTATATACATGTTTTCAGTTTTTGTATAGAGATTATGGTAGCATCGATGTCCCGCATAGCATTTATGCTTTCCTAGATATCATGGCGGCCTTAACAGCCCAAATAGGACTTATTTTCTACCTGCTTATTGCTTTATATGAACTGTTGGGAGTAGCTATTTTCTTTCTAGAGCTATCAACAGGGGCCTTTCTAGACAAGGTTGATTTTTATGCCGAGATATACTTGTTTATTTACTTGATTGTGTGTGGCATCTATGCGTCATTGGCAAATGGTTCACCAGGGTCAAATTTGGCCTTAGTTTTGGAATTAAGTGCTAGTTGCGCCCCTCGAGTTTGGGGCGTGACACCAATGTTTTTGCAGTGGTTTCGGTATAACGAGAAAGGGGCTCCTACAGTGGATGACGGGGAGGAAGAATGCCTATTTAAGTTAGTTTTCCAAGTTTTATTTCATAAACTCCAAACCCTTATTCCAGAGCTCCAGAAAGACAATTTTTCCAAGGCTAGAGTGATTTTCTTCGATTGAGGTAATTTATTCCACCAACGTCATTGCTTAGTAACCCATTATCATTGTGGAATCTCCAGGGAGATTATTATGAGGAGATTGCTGGTTAGAACTCTAGGTTAATTAAAAAGGTGAAAAGACTTAAGGGAAGATGAAATAATCATTTAGAATGCTTCTAGGGTGTAGACTAACACTTCCTAGCATGTAATTTTTGTCCTAAAACATGAATAGTGATTAATGGGAACCTTGAGTTCCACAAAAATGTGATCTTTAGCATAAAAATAGCTTAGAGAGGGGTGGAAAATTGGAGTAGAAACTCTATGGATGATGATAATGTGAGACTAATTTATGGGTAATTCACCCTGGAGGAAAGCTTCAAACCTTGAATAAGTGTAGATGATTAATTACTCTCAATATTATTTGATTCTAGACTTTGAACATTCTGAGGTGTTGAGGAAATGCAAGGCTCTTGCAAAGTAGCTTGTTGACTTGGATTCTTAAGTTGAGGTAGGTTATGGTTTTACGTGGAGTTAGATTTAATATAGTATCTTATATGTGTTTTGGATTGATAGCATCTTTGTTTTTTCTTCAGACATAATTGGTAGATGATTAATTGTTTAGCTTGACATTGCTTGCATCAAGAAGCTTAACTATTGAAGCATGTCTTTAAATGACTTATGATTATGAAGTGTACCTATAATTAATTGTGTACTTGTGCCATTATCCTGAGAGATGATTAAGATAATAACAAACTAAGATATGCAGATAGTAATAAGGAATAAACTGTAACACCCCGGAAACATATCCAACTATCTAGGTTGAAGCCTCAGAAAATTTTCATGTTTTAGAAACGATGGATCCAAACCACGGACCGTCATTCAAACCACGAGTCGTGCAAAGGAATCCGTAGTTCAATATCTGCAAGGTTGGCCTCTGGTCTGAGAACCACGAGTGGGTTCTACGGACCGTAGGTCATTCAAAGAGTCATGATTCCACTCATAGAATCAGACTTGTAGGCTGACCATGCTCCCAGGAACCACTAGTTCAAATGACGACTCATGGAATGAGTTCAGAGGATTGGCATGTTCCCAAGTTTCACGACTCGACTCTAAGACCTGTCATTCCAATGATGAACCATAGTCTTGAGTCATGGTTTGACCAGGAGTCAACTGAGCTCCATGTGATGACGACTCCAATTGACGACCCATCGTTTAGTCTACAGGTCCATCTTATTGACTCGTAGAAATGCTTCTGCGACCTAACCTCTTAGCTAGGAACCACGGGTTGGGACTACGGGTCGTGGTTCAAACGACAATCCATGGAATCCAACCATAGAACCTGAAGCCGACCAAATTTCCTGATTTTTCTAAATTAAGTCACGGCGGTATTTTAGTCTTTTCCCACCCTTTTAACTACTAAGTGAAGTCATTTTGACTATTCCTAGAAGGGTTTCCACCCATATTATCCTAAGTCTTTTCTAAGCTCCTCATTCACCTCCCAAAAAGGAAAAGTTCCTTTCATGCTTGAAGTCTCCAAGCTTCAAGTTCAAGCCTCCAAGATCTTTCCAACCAAGTGGGTAATCTTCCACCAAGGTATGTGGGTCTTCAACAATGGGTTCCTTCACCCTTGTGCCCAAAAATCCCCAATCCATGTTGAATTATGAACTTATGAAATTAGGATTTTGATCCAAAATTTAGGGAAAATTTATGAAATCAGTTTCTATGTTTAAATTCATGGTTTCTTAATGATTATTCATGATTTTATTATGATCCTCTTATTGGATTTAAAGGCCCAAGCATGAAAGTTGATTTCTAGCATGAATCCATGAATTTGCATGTTTTCAAGGGAAACTTGGCATGATTAGATATCATGGCCTTTATGTTTTTAAGAAATTGCATGCTAAATTCTTCAAGTATGATTTGGAAAGAAAAGTGTGTTTTGAATTATGGCTTTGCTAAGCTTTATGAACTATGTTATGAAAGTTGGATGATACCCGATATGTTTTCATGCATTATGAATAAGATTTGGCATGAGAGTATGCCCTATGAAATTAAGAGTTATATGTGCAAGTTTTGGGAGTAGTACTTAGCACTGAGTGGACAGGGTGAGAGTACCCTTAGTCCCAAAAACTACGTTGCCAGCGTAGGTTATGATAGGATATGATATGTGCCTTAAAGGCTTATGAGAGTGGATCCACGCGCTTATGTATGGTGTCCCTGCCTTAGCGGGGCATAGGACAACTTTGCCAACTAGGGTTATATATTTGGGTATGGTGACTTGTTCCTCGGCAAGGTTCAAAGTCAGCTTTACCAACTAGGGTTATATTGTTAGATTCCATGTAGCTCACATGGTCTCATTTTGGTTATAAGAAACTCCCATATGTAAGTATTCATGTTTTCCATGCTTTTTGAACTCTCTTATGAACTGTGATTTTAAAGTTGGCTTTGGCCTCATGATTTATTTTTTTATTTTGATATCTTCTCTTGATACTCTATTATGTATGGATTATGTTTAAGCACATTTTAAAGCATGTTTTATAATACTTATTCATTGCTCACATACTTAGTACATTCCATAGTACTAACGCATATTGCGCTATATCCTTTGATGATGTAGATTCAGGTGTCCCTTCACAGATACATGGCTAAAGTTCCCGGCCACTCTCAGTCAGCCTTGGTGAGTCCTCATAGTTCGAGGACTAGACTTTACTCTAGCTTTATGTTCCCTTTCTTTTCAGATGGTCGAGATAGTTGGGGTATTGACCCATCAACCCTTTATGCTAGTCTTAGAGGCTTTTCAGACATAGATGTTATGGGATGATCTTTGAGTTATATTCCTTATTCGACTTATCTATTTATGATTATGTTTTCTATTTTGGATTTCCTTATGATGTTTCTGTTATGTTTTCCTTTATGTCTACTTGAGAATGCTATGAACAAGGGTTAGCTTGGGATTCTTGTGGTCCCGAGTACCTTGTTACGTCTAGGGGTAACCTCGTGGAGTGAAAACTTGGTATCAGAGCCTTAGGTTCAAGAGTCCTAGGGTGTCTAAAAGCCACATCGAGTAGTGTCTCTTTCATGGGTGTGAAGCACACCACACTTATGAGGGGAGGGGGAGGCTATGAGGTGTTTTAGGAAAAATTTCACTTCTTTGTGTTCAATATCGTGCGATAGAGTTTGACTCTACTTACCCTTCTAATCCATTTCATATGCATTTCAGATAATGTCTCTGCAAAGGAACCCCCTGAGAAATTCTATTCCAACCACTCCAGATCATGAGGTTACGAATGAAGAATTTCGTGAGGCCATCTGTATGTTGGCTCAATCCATGACAACTTAGTTGAATGAGAAAAAGAAACTAAAGAAGAGGAAGAGGAAGAACAAGAAGATCGGAGCATGGAACCAATCATCTTAACAGCATAGGTCATCCAGACTAACCCCATCTTCAGTTAGCACACCTGACCTTGATTCTCAGTCTTGTCACAATAGAGCTCCGATGACCTTGAGGTACCCTCATTATAGAGGATACAATAAGTTTTATCTAGGTGAATGTCTTGCGGGCAAGGAGGGTTATTTTATGTGTGGTTAGTTAGGCCATAGGATCAGGAATTACCCCTCATCTAAGCGGAGCAATGGTGGTGTTCAGCTCCAAAACCAATTCCTTTAATTGCCCAGCCAGCCGGGTCAGAGTATTCCTCCAAAAGTTGAATCAGGTACATCAGTAGATTTTCTCCCTGTATGCATCCATAGTCCCAGGACCCCTACTCTTGTTTGGTTGTGAGTTGTCTTGACCTAGAACTAAGTGGGAATAGGAGGGTTGAGGCCTATACTTTTAGGAGAAGGAGAGTCTTAGACTATAGAAAAAAGTGGGTATTTGTGCTAGATTCTAGAGTAGTATATGTTCTGTTAGTGTAAAATGATCATATTTCCTTTGAGAGGTTAGTGAGAGGTCCATAGACTTAGGCGGGTGGCATGAACCTAAGGGGGAGATGGTGGAGTGTAGAATCGGTCAGATTTTAGAGGCTCAGGTATTGTGGGTGTTAGAACAAAGCCAAGAGAGTAGGCAGAAGATTATTTCCATCCTAGCGTCCTAAGTATAATTCTCCCATTATGATATCTTTACATGCCTTGTGTGTTAGCACCATGGTCCTATTTCAGATTCACGCCCATGTTCAGGTTCTAGAATGGCAAGTAATTGCTCCAGGCAACGATTCTACTCTTATCCTGTGATTCTATAAATTCCACCTTTATGCCCTGAGGTTTGTTATCTATGTAAACTCATGTCTCTTAGTATGCTCGGTCCTATTTTGTCAGCTCATTTCTCAGACGTGCCTCAATGGCTAATCAAATCATGTTACGCCATGTATATGCTCATACCTGATTCTTGAAATGATTAACTCTTATGACTTCCTTATTCTAAAGCCCTTTGATCTTTTCCTTTGATGACGAGGGGTGGTTATCCTCACTAATTCATGTCTTACTTGCCCAGTATGTGAGTTGCTCATGCCTATTGCGCTCAATTCCCCAAGCCCCACCTTGAGTGGCTTGATCACGCTAAGTGTAAGTCAAGATCAATCAGTAGTCTTTCATTCGTGGCGCTCATGCTCTCTCTCTTTTGTTTTGATGATTTTGGTTTATGTTGTTATAAGTGTTAGGGGAGAAGGCCATATAGTAGCCTAGCGGGGAGGTAGCAGATTTCTTTTCCTTGTTAGTGTACTTGTTCCACCTTGACTTCTAGGTGTGGGTGAATTATAAGGTAAGGATTATTCATGCAAAATAGTTAGATGAGGAAGTGTGGTATGTCCCTTTGTATAAGTTCTTTAATTTGCGATTCCTAGTTATGATGGGAAAAAGGAGAGAAGTCTTAAACAGGGTAAGCTACGAAACCATAAGGTGACCATAATTATAAGCTTGAATATCGTGATGGGATACATGTGGATAATTTTTTTGCTCAACTAGTGACCCTTTGGTTGGGAGCCCTAGGTTAGTTGGTTGTTGTGATAAGAGGGGATGCTATTCTTAGAAGACGTTCTAGATGCAATAGATCTAGTTGAGACAAGTTTAAACATGGAGAATTGAGTAGTTAGACTGAGACCTTAGTACCTTTATGTGCGCTGTTGAGGTTGTTAGTTGCAAATGGTAGGAGTGGTATTCAGTAGAGAATAGTTTTCTCGTGTATCTACTTTTCTCAGTTTGGTGTCCCTTTCGGTTAACTGTGAGTTCTAGAGTATGCTTGTTCTTTATGAGTTTTTGCCAAGTCCTTACTCTCATCCAAGGCCAATTATCATGTCGAATGACCAGTTCCTGTCCTATTGGTCATTTTTACATTCTCAGCATGTATACGTGTCTTATGAACCCAACTTAGTTTTTATCAGAAGTCGGTTACCACGATAGTACTTCAGCTTTTACAACTCAGTTGAAGGAGCTACTAGGGGAGAAGAATCATCCATGAAGGCCAAGTACCCTCATCCTTTTCTTTTTGATACAGTTCCAGCTTGAGAAAGTAGTTCCATCCTTAGTATGTCCCTCTGATTCTAATCCAACAATTTCTCTCATGATCCTAGCATGTATTCATATTTTCGAAGTTAGTTTATCATGTTTTCAAGTTGAGAAGTTCAGTTTTCATGATGTTTCCTTGATTTCTATATTTTGATGTTTGGTTGGGCTATTTCCCCCCTCAGTTTTCCTTGTTTAGCCTTCATTCGAGGAAGAATGATCCCAAGGGGGAGATATTGTAACACCCCGGAAACATATCCAGCTATCTAGGTTGAAGCCTCAGAAAATTTTCATGTGTCAGAAAATGACGGATCCAAACCACGGACCGTGGTTTAAACCACGAGTCATGGAAAGGAATCTGTTGTTTAGTATCTGCAAGGTTGGCCTCTTGTTTGAGAACCATGAGTGGGTTCTATGGACCATAGTTCATTCAATGGGTCATGATTCCACTCGTGGAATCAAACTTGTAGGCTGACCATGCTCCCAGGAACCATGAGTTCAAACGATGACTTATCCTTCAAATGAAGGGTCCATCCTGTTGACTTGTGGAATGAGTTCAAAGGATTGTCATGTTCCCAAGTTTCATGAATCGACTCTACGACTCGTCATTCTAATGATGTACCATAGTCTTGAGTCATGGTTTGACCAAATGATGGACCAAATGAAGACCCGTCATTCATTCTACGTGTATGTCATGTTGACCCATAGGAATGCTTCTACGACCTAACCTTTAGCTAGGAACCACGAGTTGGTACCACGGGTCGTGGTTCAAACAACGATCCGTGGAATCCAACCATAGAACCTAAAATTGACTAAATTTCCTGATTTTTCTAAATTAAGTCCCGATGGTATTTTAGTCTTTTCCCACCCTTTTAACTACTAAGTGAAGTCGTTTTTACTATTCCTAGTAGGGTTTCCACCCATATTATCTTAAGTCTTTTCTAAGCTCCTCATTCACCTCCCAAAAAGGAAAAGTTCCTCTCAAGCTTCATGTCTCCAAGCTTCAAGTTCAAGCCTCCTAGATCTTTCCAAACAAGTGTGTAATATTCCACCAAGGTATGTGAGTCTTCAACAATGGGTTCCTTCACCCTTGTGCCCAAAAATCCCCAATCCTTATGTTGAATTATGAACTTATGAAATTAGGATTTTGATCCAAAATTTGGGGAAGATTTATGAAATCAGTTTCTATGTTTAAATTCATGGTTTCTTAATGATTATTCATGATTTTATTATGATCCTTTTATTGGTTTTGAAGGCCCAAGAATGAAAGTTTATTTCTAGCATGAATCCATGAATTTTCATGTTTTAAAGGGAAACTTGGCATGATTAGATATCATGGCCTTTATGTCTTTAAGAAATTGCATGCTAAATTCTTCTAGTATGAATTTAGAAAGAAAAACGTGTTTTAAATTATGGCTTTGCTAAGCTTTATGAACTATGTTATGAAAGTTGCATGATACCCAATGTGTTTTCATGCATTATGAATAAGATTTGGCATGAGAGTATGCTCTTATGAAATTATGAGCTATATGTGCATGTTTTGGGAGTAGTACTTAGCACTGAGTGGACGGGGTGAGAGTACCCTTAGTCCCAGAAATGACGTTGCCAGTGTAGGTTATGATATGTTATGATATGTGCCCTAAAGGCTTATGAGAGTAGATCCACGTCTTTATGTATGGTGTCCTTGCCTTAGCGGGGCATAGGACAGCTTTGCCAACTAGGGTTATATAGTTGGGTATGGTGACTTGTTCCTCGGCAAGGTTCAAAGTCAGCTTTGCTAAATAGGTTTACATAGTTAGATTCCATGTAGCTCACATGGTCTCATGTCGGTTATAAGAAACTCCCGTATATAAGTTTTCATGTTTTCCATGCTTTTTGAACTTGAACTATGATTTTGAAGTTGGCTTTGGCCTCATGATTTAGCTTTCCATTATGATATCTTCTCTTGATACTCTATTATGTATGGATTATGTTTAAGCAAGTTTTAAAGCATGTTTTATCATACTTATGCATTGCTCACATACTTAATACATTCCATAGTACTAACGCATATTGCGCTACATCCTTTGATAATGCAGATTCTGCTGCCCCTTCACATTCGTGGCTAGAGTTCCCGGCCACTCTAAGTCAGACTTGGTGAGTCCTCATAGTTCGAGGACTAGACTTTACTCTATCTTTATTGTCCCTTTCTTTTTAGATGGTCGAGTTAGTTGGGGTATTGTCCCATCAACTCTTTATGCTAGTCTTAGAGGCTTTTCAGACATAGATGTTATGGGATGATCTTTTAGTTATATTCCTTATTCGACTTATATAGCTATTATTATGTTTCCTATTTTGGATTTCTTATGATATTTTCGTTATTTTTTCCTTTATGTCTACTTAAGAATGCTATGACCAAGGGTTAGCTTGGGATCCTTATGGTACCGAGTCCCGTGTTACGTGTACGGGGTAACCTCGGGGCGTGACATAAACATACTATTATGTTGTTGAGTGGATCGAGTCTGATGTGAGCTTATAGAAGAACATTTATATGGTGTAGCAAGTACAACGCCAGTATGGTACATAGACCCTAGGTTATTCTCTGCATGTCATGAGATATTGGGCATAAATAAGACCCTTTGGCATGCGTGTATAGATTGAGTGACTATTATGGGACTGATGAGGTACAGAGACTACATGTCTGAGAGATCAATATGAGCATGAACCCATGGATGTGACTGCATTATATTTGTAGGTTACTCGATGACTTTTATGTCTATTTTTGTGACTTATATGTCTTTTACTTATTGACATTAATATGGCTGGACTTGGTGATTTATCTGGTTAATGTAACTACCTGATTTTTGTGAATATTTCATTAACTGATTATTTAATTATTTTTGTTGTACGTGCTACGTGTTTTATTATCCTAGACATATATTTCTACTACTTTGAGTTAGCCTATGATACCTACCAGTACATAGTGTGTGTACTGATACTACTCCTGTACTTCCTTTTCTGAGTGCAGACTGTGTTCCACAGGTTTTGTCAAGACCTCGCATCTAGCATTATCGGTTGATAGATTCGAGGGTGAGCTACTTTTGCTCATAGCTTCCATGGATCATTCCTAGTTCACACATGTCTTCTAATTTCAGACATTTTTATTTATTAGTTTTTTTGGATTATTCTTAGAAATTGTTTAGTAATCACCCTTGTACGATGAATTTTGGATTTTGGGGATGTATTATTTAGACTTCCGGATTTTATTTTAAGAAGTTTTGAGATTTAATTACTATGCCTTGAGTTATTCTATTATTGCTAAATGACTAGTTAAGGCTTGGGCTGGACGGTAATACTTAGTTTTCCCACCATGGGGTTAGTGTGGGTTCCACTCATGGCCATTTGGGTCATGAAAAAGTTGATACCAAAGCCTTAGGTTCATCAATCTCGTCGTACAAGGATATGTCTAGTTTAGTCTTGTGGAATGGTACAAAGATGTCTGTACTTTTCTTTGAGAGGCTATATGGCACTAGGAAAACTCAATTCTTTCTTTCTTTTGTGCTATTACTTGATTTTAATTGGTATCTGCCGATCTAAATTAGTATCTGACCTCTTTCACTTTTTCTTTCATAGATGGTGAGGAGATGTGTTGCAGAAGCAAGAGAAGAGGCACTTGAGTAAGCTATTAGGGTCGTGGCTTGAGGTAGAGGACACGCTAGAGGAGGTGGCAGAGGTAGGGTATGAAGAGCAGCACCTGCTAGGGGTAGAGCTCCTGGTGCTAGATAGGTCCATGATAGATCAAAAATTCACACTGCGATAGAGGATCACGCTGGTGTGGATGCAGAGGAGGAAATTGAACTAGTGCAGAAAGGTGCTATGCTACTTATTTTTCAGAGGTACTAAAATAGGTTTTGATACTAATGGGCGATTTGGTAGGGACTGGCAGTGGGTTCAACATGTTGTTGTTGTGGCTCCATGAATGGATGAGGTTGTTGAGGTAGGGCTATTTATGAGATTGGTGACTAGGTAAGTGATGACTGGAGAGGAGCACAATTTATTTTGGAGGTTCACTAAAATAAAGCCTCCAGTTTTCCATAGTACTGAGGCAGAAGATTCATTTGAGTTTACTATGAATTGTCATGAGAGGCTCTATAAAATAGGGGTAGTTGAGTGATATGCGGTGGAGTTATTTACTTATCAGCTAATAGGGGATGCAAAGTTATGACGGAGAGCCAATGTGGAATGTAGGCCATCCGAGTCACCTCTATTGACCTCTTCCTAGAGAAGTACGTTCTTCGTACTTTTTGAGATAAGAGGTAGGATTAGTTTACAAGTATTGAGAAAGGCAGTTCTTCTGTTGTAGCCTATGAGGCTAGATTCAGTCATTCTCTAGGTATCCACTATAATTGTTTCATACAAGGGAGGAGACCATTTGCAGGTCTGTTAAAGGGTTGAATACGGGACGTCATCAATTAGCGCTTCAGATGGTTTTTTCCTGGGAAGAAATATTAGGAACTGGTTGACTATATAAGGAATATGGCAAAGATAAAATAGTATGGTTATGCTAAGTCTGCTAAAAAGAAGACCCAAAAGGGTGGTAGCTATAGTGTCTCTTTCTCAAAGGACCCAGTTTCTCAGGGGTATTCTGGATGCTTCATTCAGTCAGCCTTGTAGGTATCAGCTCGGGGTGTACTAAAGGCCAGCTAGCCTTTTTCTAATCACAGTGGTTACATTACTTCATTAGTTTGGACTCAAAGGCCCACTTTGGATTTGTCAGTCTATAAATATTGTTAGGTTGGGCATATCCGGAGATGGTGTCCTAGCTTTAGATAGATTGGTCACTCAGCTCAGCACCAGGCTCCTAGAGCTCTAGATCCAGTAGGTAGGGGAGGTGGTGCACATGGTAGAGATCATGCTCAGGGTGGGTGTGGTGGTCACATTACTGGTTGGGGTGGCACCTAGCCCATATGGGGCAATAGACATGTTGGTATAGGTGGTACTTAACCCGACAGGGGTGGCATGCTGACAGGAGGTAGGACAAATTTTTATACTTTTCTAAGAAGACTTGTGGCTAAGGCAATCAATGTAGTAATCACAAGTACCATTCTATTCTGTGATTGGATGGATACAACCTTATTTGATCAAAGATCCACCTTTTCTTACATGTCTACCTATTTTTCTGTGGCATTTGATATGATATATGATTTACTTCATGTGTCTGTACATGTTTCTACTTTTGTTGGTGATTCCGTAATAGTAGATAAAGTCTATCGTTCTTGTTGTGTTACTTTCATAGGATATAAGGCTTGGGTAGATCCAGTTATTCTTGACATGGTAGATTTTGATGTCATTCTGGGGATGAGTTGGTTGTCCTTGTATCATGCTATATTAGATTGTAATGCTAAGACTATGACTATAACATGCCTAGTATGTCTATTCTTGAGTTAAAGGGTGATTGTAAACCTGTTCCTAAAAAGATTATATCCTTTATTCGTGCTGAGAAATTGATTGAGATGTGGTGTCTGGCATTTTTAGCACATATTTGGGACACTGGTACCACAGTTTTGTGCGTACCATAAGTTCTTGTGGTCTGTGACTTTTTGGAAGTGTTTCCCACATATTTAACTGGCATGCCACCAGACTGTGACATCGACTATTGCATTGATTTAAAGAATGTGACTCATGCTATTTCTATTCCTCCAAATAGGATAGACTTGTAGAGTTGAGAGAATTATAAGTTTAGTTGCAGGACTTTCTTAGTAAAGGGTTTATTTATCCAAGTGCCTCTCCATAGGGTGCTCTTGTGTTTTTTGTAAAAAAGAAAGACAAAAGTATGCATATATGCATTGACTACAATAAGCTAAACAAGGTCACTATTCAGAATAAGTATCCTCTTCCTCACATAGATGGCTTGATTGATCATCTTCAGGGTGCGTCAGTCTTCTCTAAAATTGAATTTAGGTCTGGGTATCATATGTTTAATATTTGGGCTGAAGATATACCTAAGACTGCTTTTTGGACCAGGTATGGGCATTACGTGTTTTTTATGTCTTTTGGGCTTACTAATGCCTCATATGCTTTTATGAGTTTGATGAATGGGATCCTTATACCGTATTTAAATTCTTTTGCAATTATGTTTATTGATGACATTTTTGTATATTCAAAGAATAAGGAAGAGCATGAGAACCATTTGAGGGTATTGTTAGGGTTGTTGAAAGAGAAGCAGTTGTTTGTTAAATTTTTTACATATGAGTTTTGGAAAGATTGGGTGTCCTTCTTATGGAATATGATTTCAAAGAGGGGAATCATGATTGACCCATATAAAATAGAGGTACTCAAGAGTTAGGCTCGGCCCCTCTGTGTCTGAGATTCACAGCTTTGTGGGGTTGGTTAGCTATTACCATCAATTCGTAAAGGGGTTTACTTCTATTGATTCCCAGCTGACTCGCTTGACCTTGAATAATGTATCTTTTCAGTGGTCTGATGAATGTGAGGAGAGCTTCTAAAAGGTCAAGACTTTGCTGACTACAATTCCCATCCTTGCTTTGCCTGTGGAAGATAAGGAGTTTGTTGTTTGTTATGATCTTTCATGTTATGGTTTAGATGTTGTTTTGATGCAAGATAAGGAAGTCATTACATATGCTTCTAGGCAGTTAAAGGTGCATGAGAAGAACTATCCTGCATATGACTTAGAGTTGGTAGCAGTGGTATTTTCTTTTAAAATTTAGAGGCACTATCTTTATGGTGTCCGATGTGAGGTGTTCACTGACAACTGCAGCTTGTAGCATATGTTTATGCAGAGGGATTTGAACGTGACATATCATCAATGGATGGAGCTACTCAAAGGCTACAATATTACTATCCTGTACCATCAAGGTAAGACGACTATGGTGGCAAATGCTTTGAGCAGAAAGCCTGAGAGTATCAGTAGCCTTGCTTGTTTAGAGGATACAAGGCGTCCATTGTCTATAAAGGTTCAAAATTTGGCTAATAACTTTATGAGACTTGATTTGACTGAGTCTAGTAGAGTGTTGGCTTGTGTTGAGTCAAGGTCCTCTTTTCTAGAATATATTAACGCTAGGCCGTTTGAAGATGTTAAGTTGAGCAAGATCCATGATAGGATCTTGAAGGGAGAGGCCAAAGAGGTTGTGATTGATGATAAGGTTGTCTTGAGGATTAAGGTACGTGTATGTGTTCCCTATGTTGATGATTTGATCAAGACTATTCTTTTACAGGCTCATATTTTGAGGTACTCTATACATCCTGGTGTGGATAAGATATATTATGATTTGAGACAACATTATTAGTGTGGTAGAATGAAGCGCGATATTGTAGATTTTGTTTCCTGGTGTAAAAATTGTTAGCAGGTAAAGTATGAGCACCAGAGGCCTGGAGGGACACTTTACAGAATCCCTATTCCTAAATGGAAGTGGGAAAGAATTGCAATGGACTTTGTGGTTGGTCTTCCAAAGACTTTAGGTAAGTTTGATTCTATTTCAGTCATTGTGGATTGATTGACTAAGTCTTCACACTTCATTTCAGTTCAGGTGACTTACAATATAGAGAAGTTAGCCAAGCTTTATTTCCATGAGAATATTCCATTACATGGAGTTCAGGTCTCCATAATCTCAGATATATGTACTCAGTTTACCTCTAAATTCTGAGTAACATTTCAAGCTAAATTGGATACTAGGTTGGACCTTAATACGACCTTTTACCCTTATACCGACAGGAAGTCTTAGTGAATAATTCAGGTCTTGGAAGATATGCTTTGCGCGTGTGTGATAGACTTTGGTGGTCATTAGGACTAGTTCTTTCTATTGGTTCAGTTTGCATATAACAATAGTTATCTCTTTGTAATGACCCTTCCGGTTATTTTCACGTACACATTTCTTTGTACCGTTAGAACTTGTTTGTAGCGGCCCAAAGTCATTTAAGGCTTGTCGGGACCGGTATTTCGGTGCCGGGTCCATTTGTTTGGTCGTATGATAAGTTTTGAAATCAAGCAAGTCGGCAAAAGTTATCGTAAGTTTCTTTAATAAATTTTCCTAACTTTTGGTAAAATGTCTCGGAGCTTTTCTCTCAATATATAAAGAGTTAGAAGTCCCCCGAAATACCAGATCGAAGGTCTACGAGTCTAGTTTCCAAAGCACAAAACTTCACGTCCAACTGCTCTCGGAGTAAAAGGTTATGACTGTTTTACCGCAGACTGTCTGGCAGGAACCGGGTTGCGAACCGGGTCGCGGACCGGGTCGGGTCAAAATCGATTTAAAGCCTCAACTTCACGTTTTAAAATGCCATTTTAGTTTGGAAATAGTGAGAAAACATAAGGGAGGATTCCAAGAGAGTTCTTGAGTGTCAAAATCGTGCGTTGGTGAATTGCGAGCCTAAGTTTGAGAATTTATTAACATCGCGTGTATTTGAAAGCATTTTATTTGAAAGTTGAATTTGGTAAAAAGTTATATTATTATTACCTTGTTAAAATATTTTAAAGGTTTATGAAAAATATTTTTGTTACGATATAATTGTATATGTATTTATTTTATAAGGTTTTTATACATTATAATATTTTAACGGAGATGGTAAACTTTGTTATGTTAAAAATTATTATTATAGTATAGTAGGTTTTATTCGAAATGATTTTCTATCAATTATGATATATTTGAAAAGCTATATTTATTTTACCACGAACTTATGCAATACCCGAGTATATATATAGTGGGAAATGAATTTATTGGGTGTCACCTCCACCTCACACGTGGAGGTGGAGGGAGTGTCCAGCAAAGCTAATAGGTGAGTGGTGGCAAGTTAATGTAAGTTGTAATGGTTGATCCTCCAATTCTTTAAGTGGAAATTGCTGCTGATATATATATTATATCTATTGCTAATGCCCATTATCTTTCCCTTACAAATACAAGCTACCTATATACATATCTATAGGTATTTTGTATTGAAATCAACGGATTCCTAAAATATTAACTTCTATGTTATCACGTTGGAAAGTGAATTGGCAAGAGTAATATTTTGACGATTTATTTTGATCACCGAAAGAAAATTTACTATCTACGTCAAGTTATTCAAGCCCGAGTTCAAGTTTGATTTCGTTTCGGAGCTTCTTTTGGAAAGCGAAGAGGCTAATAAAAGAGGAACAAACGAAAAACAGGAAGACGCAGAGAGAGAAGTACGATACATAAAAGTTCGGAGATAAGATTGGTAGCAGAAAACTAAGAAATTGAGCAGGAATATAAGGGGAAATAGGAGAAGACAGGGGCGAAGGCGAATAAGGAAGATAACGGAGACACTAGGTTAAGTAAAAGAAGAGCGAAAAGACAAGTACGAAGTAAGAAGGGGAGAAGAACATATACGGTAAAAGAAGAAATAGGGCTACGCGAAAGCAAGAAAATGAACCCCCCGAGTTTTGACGTTTTTTTTTTTTTCGAGCTTGTCATCTTACGCCAGGGTAAATTACGGTTTTCAAAATGTTTCCCTAGACTCCGCATAATGATATATTGTATTAATGGGCCATCCGTTGGTGGTTTATTAGGTTGGTAACCCACAGACCTCGCCGCTTTATCATAATCCGCCTACTTTTGGTCCCTCCGTTGCTTGTAGTACTTGCCGATATATTTTATTTACCCTTGTGGTCCTGTGAGGCCTTGTTGACTCTGAACATAGAAGGTGGGATTTTGGGAATGTCCGCGAGTCCCGGGCATGGAATTATCCTTCTAGGCTGGTTATGCTTGCTGAGTAGCTGTGGGCCTGTGCAGGGTCGATAGGTTGATTGTGAGCTGCTGGCAGCTATTGTGTTTGATCATACCATTTTCATGCATAAAAAGAGGTTTTATACAGGTTTTACTACGGTTTGGGCTTCGGGCCTACTGGCACCATTTTCTAAACCTTGCATGGCCCGGGGGGCCCGTTTTTGATGGGAATGATTTGGAAATGGTTGATTAACCTGTGAATATTTTTGCCAAGAAAGGAAAAATTATGTTTAAATCATCAGTTTACATTATCCTAGACTCCAGGCCGCGTGCACTTGAGTTTCTATACATAAGATATTGTTTCCTCGGTTCGGACCGTAGCACCTGAGATGGACTTTTTACTGGTTTAGACCCTTATTCCCGCGCCATCTTGGAACTTGTTGAGACATTTTCCTATACTTAGTCCCGACAGGTTCTGGCATTGCATATTCAGGACTGGGTCTCTACCCTTGATGCCGGACTTGCTTCCGGGACACATGTTTTGATACTGAGTTTTAGTATGGGGTCTGGGACCTCCATGGACCTTGCCATCCGGGCCAGGGGCTACGGGCTGCGTGTGCCGGAGGAGGGGTATACGGTGGAGTAGAGGTATACGGGCAGTGTCCTTCCATGGAACCTACCTGCTGGTCCGGATCGGCACCGGAGGAGGTACATACGGAGATATCATTTCACTTGAGATCTTCATGCATCATATCATTCATTGTTTGAGGCTACACCCTTGTTTGTTGTTTGTTGATTGTACGCTCCGGTAGTATGGGATGCCGGAGGGTTTGTTTTCACTTGTTTGTGTTCCTCGGTTGTATGGGCGGCCGGGGGACTGTAGGTAGACTTCTGCTATTTACTTACACAATTGTTCTCTATTATGGATAAGTATGAGATTGGTTACTGCTAGACTGTTAGTTTCTGGATTTGAGATTGATATGATTAGTTGAGTTTGATTCATTTCTCTTAGCATGCCTATCATTACTCTTTCTCTCTTCTTCTTACACTTGAGGTTACCGGTATACCGTCTATTTCGTAAATATATTTTGTATACACTGTTGTTGTAAGGACCCCAGGTGCGTTATTTCTTACTTTCACCTGTGCCTATGGTGTGTATATTCTGCTTACTGGCCTCACATGTGGTTTTGTTGATTTCCCTCTGGGCTAGTTCCTGTGTACCTTTCGTTGACTTCTGTGACTGCTTGCTTCTATTCTGTCTGTTACTATGCTTTTATCTTATATGTGCCCAGTCGGCCTATGATACCTACTGGGTACCTTATGCTTCGCATTTGGTGCTCACCCCTACCCCCCTTGCATCTTTGGGTGCAGATCCTAGCGTGGGCCATCGCCGTTAGATCGCTGTGATTCGTGCTTGGAGATCTGTTGGGGACTACTTCAGACTGAGGGTGAGCTCTTGGCGATCGGAGCTTAGCTTTAGTTTATCTTTTGCTTCATGCACTCTATTACCATTCAGAGACATCTGTATATATTGTTTTGGATTATTTGCACTCCATGTATGTAGTTTGGGCTCTATACTATGATACCAGGTCTTGGGGTTTGGTTTAGTTTCCGCATATGTATATATTTATAGTCCTTTTATCTGTTCTCTTCGTTTTGTTCTCTTATTTGTTAGATAGTAGCCCATTACTAACTGCTCTGGGCTACAGGGATTGGTTCAATTACCGGGGGTTGTAGGTGCCATCATGACCGAAAAATTGGGTCGTGACAGCATGGGTCATAAGTCTAGAAATATCCATGTCACCCAAAAGCATAGAAGATCTACACTCCTTCTTCACCAAGTCTGACACTCCATAAATGAACTTGCTCATTCGATCCCTTGGATTAGCCACCATAGAAGGAGCATACCTAGAAAGCTGAGTGAACTTTAATCCATACTCCTGAACCAACATAAAACCTTGCCTTAAATTCATGAACTCCTCGGCCTTAGCCTCCCTCAACTCTCCAGGGAAAAACCAATTAAGAAAATCCCTCTTAAAGCACTCCCAAGTCATAGGGACCACATACCTAGCCCTAGAATCCTTCTACTAAGTATACCAAATATGAGCCACATCCTTGAGCTGATAGGAAGCTAGCTCAACACCATCAATACCAACAACTTGCATCACCTCAAAAATCTTCTTTACCTCATCCATGAAATTTTGCGAATCCTTACCAACTTTCGAACCCTAAAACTCAGGCGGGTTCATGCGAATGAAGTCTCAAACTCAGGCTATAACTCTACCTTTAGAGTTGATGGGGATAGGAGCCTGTTGATTGGACTGAGCAGCCATAGTCTGATCTACCATATGAATGGCATTCCTGAACTACACATTTGTGACCTCAGGATTTGGAATCGGAGGATTAGCATTTTGGGCATTGGCCTGGGGAGGCATGGCTCGGTGAGGAGGCATAATCTAAAATGCATAAAGATTGGATTAGAGGAGTAAGAGAGTTAAAATCTATAGCACGATATTGATCATGAATGAAGTGAAGTTTTTCCTAAGATATCTCATAGCTTTCCCCTCATAAGTGTGGCATACTTCACACGCATGAAAGAGACTCTACTCGGTATGACTTTCAGACACCTTAGGACTCTTGAACCTGATGCTTTGATACCAAGTTTGTCACACCTCGAGGTTACCCCCTAGGCGTAACATAGGATCTAGGACGATAAGTGCCCCAAGTTAACCCTTGGTCTTAGCATAACTTAGACAACCAAGAATCATAGCGGAAGCATAAATAAAATGACAGGCAACCAACTCCATAATAGATAAATGTCTAGAAGAAACACAATCTGAAATGAGAATCCGAATATCTATCTATGTCTAAAAAGCCTCTACATACGACATAAGGAGTTGCTGGGATAAGACCCCATCTAACTCAAAAATCTGAAAGAAAGACATGAAAGTAACAAGTCTAGTACTAGCCCTCGAATGATGAAGACTCACCAACACAAGATGGATAATCTCCGATGTCTAGCCACGAGTCTGAGGATAGGAGCCTGAATCTGCATCATAAATAGGATGCATCACAAGAAGTATGCGCCAGTACTATAGGATGTACTGAGAATGCGAGACATGCAGAATCTGAATTAAACATGCTATAAGTTCTTTAAAACTGAAATTATACTATGATGATAAAAGCTAAAATGCAAAGGAATCAATGCAATATCATAGGCAAAATATACTTGAAAACCATAAGTAATAGTAGAAGTTCTGAAATCTAAAACAAAGAGTCAATGCATTTAAAAACCTTAAATTGTTTATGTGGGAGGTTATCTAACCGACATAGACCATGTGAGTTACATGGAATCTGATGTATCCGCCCCATCGAGAGGACCCAATATACCTTTCTAGGGTATTAAGTCCTAATTATGGCGTGATCATTAATTCTAATGCTCAACTGAGGGGCTAATCAACCTACGGGGGCATGTAGTTTTGGGACTAAGGGTACCCTCACCCTATCCAACTTAGTGCTAAATACTACTCCAAAAACATACATATAGCTCATAAAATACTTGTGACATATTTGATGTCAAAATAGTTAGAAAAGCATAAGGACATATCTGATGTCATGCCAATCTCAAATCATAAGTCTTAAAGCTTAGCATGGACATAATTCAAAATATACTTTTCTTTCTAAATTCATAACTTGAATAATTAGGCATGCAATTTCATAATACTTTAGGTCATGTTATCTAAACATGCCAATTTTACTTGAAAAGATGCGATTGAGTGAAAACATGCAAAAATTCATCCATAATGCATGGGTTTTTGAAAATACTTAAGTAATATCAAACAAATTATAGATAAATAATGAGGAACCATGAATTGATGCTTTAAAACTAAACCTATAAGATTTTCCTAATTTGGGTAAGAACCCTAATTTCACCAATTCATAAATCAAAGTTTAACTTGAGTGTTTTTGGCATAAGGGTGGAAGGAATCCCTTATTTAATATCTCTATACCTGAATTGAATCTTTCTTAATTTGGGGTGAAGAGAAATGGAGACTTGAACTTGGAGCTTGAAGCTTGAGAGACATTTTCCTCTTTTGGGAAGATGACTGAGAGTTTGGAGGGGACTTAGGCTAATTAAGGGTGAAACCCTACTAAAATAGTCCAAACTACCTCACTTGAGAGTTAAAAGAATAGGAAAAAATACTAAATTACCCCTAACTTAAAATAAAAAGCCACAAAAATTTGTCGCCTCACGGGCTGCCCGATGGGCGTAGCACCCACGATGGCCTGACGGACCAAGGCATCGGGCAAGCTATCTAAAACACCGAGGGATCTGGAGGGTTCTGATGATATGCTCCCATGATCTGTCATAATAATGACGCCCGTGGTGACGCCCGTCGAAGCAGAGGACACTTGGGGGAAAAGCTGCTGGAAGATCTCGATGATGGGTATCCATGGGCCGTCGCACCTGTGACACCCATTGTGACCGCCCGTCGAGCTGGAGGAGTTTGGATCAATAGCCACTGGACATTTCCTATGGTGCACCCCATGGCTCATCAAAGCTTCAATGCCCATGGCGACTGCCCGTGGGGTCCAACCGTTGCAGAAAAATTCTAGTTTCTAAGTTTGTTAGCTTGCTCGAATTTTGGGATGTTACACTTGCTTGCATACTAGATCGAATGAAAGAACTTTCCTTTTTGCTGGCCCAACACTTGTCCCACATCCACATCACTGGCATCACATATCAACTCGAAAGGCAACTCCCAATTGGGAGCAATCAATATTGGTGCTTCATTCAACTTTCTCTTCAGACCCTCAAAGGTTTTTTTGTATAGTCATTAGAGAACTGAAAATTTACCTCTTTCTCAAGTAGTTTGCACATTGGTCTTAAGATTTTGGAAAAGTCCTTGATAAACTTCCTGTAAGACCCCACCTTCCCCAGTAAACTGTGCACGCCATTCACAAATACGGTGGTGGCAGTTTCTCTATGACCTCGATTTTAGCACGATCAACTTCTCAACCTTTTTGTGAAACTTTATGGCCTAGAGCAATGCTTTCTTTGACCAAAAAGTGTCATTTGTCCCAATTTAGTACCAAGTTTGTTTCCTCATAACGACCAAGTACCCTATCAAGATTCTACAGAAAAACATTAAAAGAGTTACCAATACAGAAATATAATTCATAAATACCTCTACGAAGTCCTTTACCATGTCCTAGAATATTGCCATCATGTAACGCTGGAAAGTGGTGGGCACATTGCATAGCCCGAACGGTATGCACTTGAAGGCATATGTACTATATGGACATGTAAATGTTGTCTTCTCCTGGTCTTCTGGGGAAATGACTATCTGGTTGTAGCCTAAACACCCATCTAAGAAACAATAGCACTCCTTCCCTGGAAGCCTGTCTAGTATTTGATCAATGAAAGGAATCGAGTAGTGATCTATTCGAGTGGCTTCGTTGAGCTTGCGGTAGTCCATGAAAATTCTCCAATCTATGACTGTCTAAGTCAAAATCAATTAATTCTTCTCATTAGTAACCATTATCATTCCTTCCTTTTTAGGGACGCATTAGATTGGACTGACCCACTTGTTATCTGAAATAGGTTAGACAATGCCAACATCTAGCCACTTAATCACTTATTTTCTCACCACATCTTTCATCACTAGATTCTGTCTCTGCTAATGTTGAACACTTGGTCTGTGCCCTTACTCCATGAAAAATTTATGCATGCAGTAAGTAGTGCTTATTCACTGAATATCAGACATCTTCCAACCAATTGCTTTTTTCCTCCATTTTAAGATCATTAATGCTTCTCCAACCTATGCGTCAGACAAACCTGCCGAGAAAATAATTGGTAGGGTTTCATTTTTGCCCAAATAATCATACTTGAGGTGTTATGGGAATGTTTTCATCTCTCCGAATCAAGATCAATCACTGTGATTGCAGATAACTCCTCATAGATAGCCTGAAACTTCATGGGTTTGTAGACATCAAAAACTTCAACTTTGTCATGTGCCTGCATTGTGAGCTTCCTATAGCTACATCTATCAAAGCTCGATCAATATCCAAAAATGGATGCCCCAAAATAAATGGGACTTGCGGATCTGCATCAAAGTCAAGAACAATATAATCCATGAGGAAAATAAGTGACCTCACTTGTACTAGAACATTATCAACTACACCATCTGCCCTTGCAACTAAATGATCAGCTAGCTGCAAAATAACTATTGTGGGATGTGGACTTCCCAACCCCATATTTTTTAACAAAGAAATGGGCATCAAGTTAATGATGTCCCCAAGTTCACACAATCCCCGGAAGTCAATGTCTACCCAATAGTTATCTGGATGGTTAAACTTCTTGGATCTTTGAGCTTTGTTGGCAGTCTATTTTGAATTCAGGATGTGCACTCTTCAGTAAGTGCAATTGTAGCATATTCCGTCAGCCTATTTTTGTTTGCCACAATATCCTTTAAGTACATGGAATACCTTGAAATTTCCTACAAAACATCAATAAGAAGAAGATCAATGTGCACCTGTTTTAACAAATCAATAAACTTTTGAAAACATGCTTCCTCCTTCCGCTTTTTCATCCTTTGTGGGAATGGGAGAGGTGACTTAACACTTGTTACATTCTTCATATTGTTCGCATCATTCTTAGCCTCTGCTTTATTTTCATCTCTCACCACAACCTTTGAAGTTACTTTCTTGGGCTCTGACTCCTTCAATTGTCTACCGCTTTGAGTGGAAACCGCATTAACCTGCTTGGGATTAGGATCAATATCACTTGGCAGACCATACTAAGGTGTAGTATTTTGTGCCCCAGCAAGCTGTCCCATATGAACGTCTAAAATATTTGTGGCTAACTATTGATTTTTTATGTCAGCAGCTATTTGTGCTTCGTTAGCCATGATTTTCTTCAACATCTCCTCAATATTATTAGATGTGGCATTAAGGTTACCACCCTGTGCCTGTTGCAGAATATTCTGAGTTCCCGCTGATTCTGATTCACATTCTACCCATGGTTTCTTGTCCATGAGAAATTTGGGTGATTTCACCAGGCTGGGTTATAAGTGTTCCCAAAATTTTGATTTCCTTGGCATTGAGCATTACCCAAAAAGTTAACCAACTCTAGATTCTCCCCATATGCATCAGTTGAGTGATCACAATTACCACATACCTCACACCAAGTCTATGTTTGTTGCACCATATTCACAAGAGCCTGTTCTTGTCCTAAATTCAGGTTGCTAAACTGACTATTCATTTGATTCTGCAAAAATGCAATCTGTGTTACTATGGCTGTCAATTTGTCCACTTCTAATAACTCTACAGTCTTCTTTGTGGTGCTCCTTGAAACATATGCATTCCATTCTGGATTTCCCTGTGATAATTGATTCAGTAGCATATATAGCTCATCATATGCCTTTTCTAAAGCTCGTCCACCATTTTATGAATCCTGAAGAATCTTTGCATTAGTTTCAAGCCCCTTTATAAAAGTATGCACTAGAAACTCATTTTTCTGGTGGTGGTGAGGGAAATCATGAAGCATGGACTTGAACCTTTCCCTAGATTGATACAAATTTTAACCATCCTTTTGTCTAATGATCAAGATCTCACTCCTCAACTTCGCCATTTTTCCAGATGGAAGGAAACAAATCAAGAACTTCCATGCCAAATCATCCCAGGAGGTGATGGAATTAGGTGGTTCAGCCTTCAACCACCTCTCTATTTCCCCTAATAGAGATAAAGAGAAGAGTGTGAGTCTCACATAGTCAAAGATACTCCAGCAAGGATGTATGTGTCGCTAATCTCAAGAATATTCTACAAGTGTTGCTGTGGATCCTCATGAGATAGCCATGTGAACTGCCCATTAGTGTGCAATCGTTGCACCATATTCTGTTTAAGCTCGAATCGACCTCCTGCATCTGGTTTGCGAATGCTAGAGGTGACATTATTGGCGAGTGGGATTGCCACCTTGCATACAGGCCTTGTTGCTGCCATCTCTCCAGGAATAGCTTCTACCTGATCTGCTAGCTGAATCTGTTGAATTGGATACTGAAGAGTAGCTGCTCTTCGCTGCTGATGAAATGCTCGTTCAGGCTCTAAATACAGCTTTACCAATTCTCTCTCTGTTGCCAGCTTGAAGAACAAATTGAACCTACAAAAACAATTCGCTAATATCAAGTTCTTAAAACCTGTATAATATTATAAAAAAATTAAAATTTAGAAAATCACTAATTGCTTAAGTCCTCGGCGACGGCACCAAAAACTTGTTGCGTCCTAATGTACATGCAAGTGTATGCGGTCGTACAAGTAATATAATAACTATATTGAGTCGGATATCGAATCCACAGGGACTATGTGCTTAGCAATTCACTCAATTTAATTTTGAATGATAGTTCAGACAAGCGTTGTGATTTATCAAAAAAAATGTGAAATTATAATGTTCTACTTGTTGCAAAAATAATAAAGTAAGACAATAAAAATTTAGTGAAGGTTGTTAACAATATCAAAGGAGAATTAAAGGGCTACGACATTTGCCACAATCATGAATAACATTTATTCATCTCAAAGAACTTTATTTCTCCAATTGCTTATTTTGGGGTTAATAATACTATTTGGGAATGGAGATCCTCTAAATCACCTATTTAAACTAGTCTCACAACTATATTGTTGAGCGGGGATGTGTGTTTCCAATTCAAACGCATTAATGTTTTCATCCCGTTTAAAATCAAATAAGGCAAACTAGGTATATCGCTATCCTAGTTGCAAACCAACCCTAAAGTAATCCAGAGATGATCTTATTCCCCGTGTGTTTTTCCTATTCTCACGTCCCATGTTCAAATCACACATAAATTATCGATTTATTCTGATATTGGCCAGACAGTAAAATAGTAAGCATAAGAACATGAGAGCAATCAAATGAGAAACAAGATTTCTTTGATTCAAATAAAATACTATTCAATCATGTTCTAGTTGGAACCCCAGAACAAGGGTATTTAGTTACTCATAATTGAGAGTAAAATACTAAAATAACTGTTAATCATACCAAAGTAATGAGTAGTTGAGTTATGAGATGAAGAACCCTAGTAAAAACCCTTGTTCTCTCTATTATCCTTCACTATAGTACTCCCCCACCCCTAAACAATTCATCACTTAAAACACAATACCCGTCTGGCACATGGTCGTGGTGCATGGCCCAATGCAAAGCCCAATGGCTCGCGACACCGGTCCAATGTGCGTCAAAATAGTGAACCTGTACATTGTGTCACATGATGCAAGGGTAAATGCGAGGCCACTGGCCATACGGAACAGGGCTCAATGCATGGCCCCTGGTCGTACGACACAAGCCTCTCTTCTGGAGATCAACTTTACCTCGATGCTTATCCAGTCAATTGTGTCTTTCTTATACTTTGTGTTATCGCTTCATTGCATGCCTCTTTTTCTCCTGAAACACTACTAATCATTATTATTAGCTCATTTACATTAAACATATTAGAAAACACACATATACAAGGTAATTTGTTCTCAAACTTAGCTAAAGTACGGGTAAAATGCGGAATTTGGGTGTCCAAAATATGCCCAAGATCACTCAACATAGTAACAAATAAATGTTAGCAACAATTAAATCATGTAGCAAGTACAACAACACATAATCAACTTAGACAGTCAAGTAATTACTTCACCCGGATGAATCACCCAAGTCCATATATATCAATATCAACCAGTAAAGACTTGTAAGTCACCACAACAGTCATATAAAGTGTCAACAAGTCAGGACATATAAGTCACAACAACAGACATGTAAGTATCAACAAGTCATGACATATAAGTCACCACAATAGAGATATAAAGTCATCTCAATCTCTGCACCAATAAGCAGTCACATCTCACAATATGGATCTTGATCATGCGTATATTTGGAACCTACAATAATCACTTATATGTACACACATGCTAAAGGGTCTTATTTCTGTCAAACTTTTGATGACCTGCAGGGGACGCACTAGGGTCCATGTACCCCATAGAACAATTTTCCATAGGCACAATAACACCCGTTGGAACTATTTCCCATTGGCACAATGACACCCATAAAAACCATTTCCCATTGGCACAATAACACCCTTCAGAACCATTTAACATCGGCACCATAATAATATAAATTTCACAAATAACTCAATGTCACTTTCAACCAATAACTAACATGCAAAAGTAAGAGTGGGATAAATATGCATGAACAAATATATAACAGTGATTCATCAATCACAGTCATGTTCACATAATTACCACATTTTAACCATTTAATTATTTCACCAATCATGGGATACTATCAACCAATAATCAATTTCATATAAGTTTTTCCATAGCATGTCACAAATATACACCTGCTCCCTTTATTGGATAGTCACCAGAAGCAGACATAAATATAATAAGTGCACTTCACATTCATGATAGTCAGCCATTTCCCAGGATAGTAATGACATGTACACAATTAATAACAGGTGCACTTTATAATCATAAGTCATCTAACGATAGGCTTCAAATAGTTATCCAACTTATTTATACAAGTATTACCAAGCCAAGTAAATAGTAAACCACAATTATGTCTGAAGACTAACCAACATGCTTTCAATAAAAATCACATATATGAGACTATATCAAGTCTAAATCTACATAAAATCATAACCTATATCAATCGAAGAATTCCAAATCACAATCTACCTTGCAATAACCTTGCTCTTCCTCAATGCTTCAGAACATAGAAAGCCTAAATAGATAAATAATAGAGAGCAATTATTCTTTTACTCTTTCATTTTAGGCCTTGAAAAATTAACCCACTAACTCTACCCTTACTCGAGGCATGTAACATTACCCAAGGATCAATTAACCATCAACCAGCCCCATATTATTCATATGATCACAATTAAGGGAGTTTCTACTCCAATTCCCCCCTTTCAAGCCATTTGTGTGCTAAATGTCACACCTTTATAGAACTCAAGGTTCCTAATTCATTCTAATGATGTTTAGAAATATTAAATTCATGTTAGGAAGTATTCAATAACAACCTAGGATCAAGTGTATGTGAATTTACACCTACTCATAGGGTTTTTTCCCACTTTTCATGCATTTAGGGCTCTAACCCAAGAATTCCACTATTCGTCCATAATCTAATGATTCTACAAGTATTAATGATTGTTAAATAAAGAGGTTTACAAAAGAACTTACCTCGAACAAAAAAAACACTCTAGCCTTGAGAAAATTGCCTTTTTGAAGCTCTAGAATGAATTTTGGGAGTTTGTGAAAAAAACTCAGAAAACTAACTTAAGGTAATTTGACCCCATATCTCATTGCAGCAATCACTTTTTCACTACAACGAGACTGCTATGGCGAGACTTGGCTCTTTATGATAAGCTCTGATGGCTTTCTAGGCTCAATGTGATAGAACTGTACTGCTATAAAAAACTTATTATGGTGGGATTTCACCCACGGTAATGGTCCCAAAAACCAAAAATTTAGGAACTCGGGTCAAACTTCTCATTTCACAACACACACCTTGATTTTAGACATCCCAACACAGTGACCACTATAATTGGAGTTCTATGAACCCGTTTATCATCCCAAAACTTTCTACGGGATCCTACAACACTTGAATATCTATTATCAAAAACCACATAATCACATATTACACCATGAGACATGAATTATCTCTAGAGCACATAACATTAGATTTTTGTCAAAAGTCACCTAGCTTGAGATTTTATCAACTCTCCTCCTAGGGACAACTCAATTTGGGTACTTACACCCTAAGTATCACTATAAAAATAGGATGGGTCATTAAAGTATGACCATTGAAATGCATGTTTGTCTAGATTTGAGTGGAAGGATTACTGTAGCCTTATTCCTAAAAAGATTATATCCTTCATTCATGCCAAAACACTAATACAGAGGGGGTGTTTGGCATTTTTAGTGCATCTTTGAGACATTAGTGCAGAGGTTGCATCTATATGGTTGGTTTATGTGGTCTGTGATTTCTTAGAAGTGTTTCCACAGATTTACCTGGCATGTCACCAGACTATGATATCAATTTTTGCGTTGATTTAGAGCCTGCGACTCGTCCTATTTCTATTCTACCATATTGGATGACACCTACTGATTTGAGAGAATTGAAAGTTTAGTTGCAGGACCTACTTAGTAAGGGGTTTATTCATCTGAGAGCCTCCCCATGGGGCACTTCTATGTTATTTATGAAAAAGAAAGATAGGAGTATGCATATGGGCATTGACTACTATCAACTAAACAAGGTCACTATTCAAAATAAGTACCCTCTTCCACGCATAAATGACCTATTTGATTAGCTTTAGGATGTGTCAGACTTTTCCAAGATTGATTTGAGGTCTGTGTATCATCAGTTTAAGATTCAGGTTGAAGATATACCTAAGACTACTTTTTGAACCAGGTATGGGCATTATGAATTTTTGGTAATGTCTTTTAGGCTTACTTAGCTTTTTTTATGAGTTTGGTGAATATAATTTTTAAGCCATATTTTAATTTATTAATAATTATGTTTATTGATGATATTTTAGTATATTCGAAGAGTAAGGAAAAGCATGAAAGAGTTGTGTTGGGGTTGTTGAAAGAGAAGCAGTTGTATGTTAAATTTTCTAAGTGTATATTTTGGTTGTCTTCCATATCCTTTTTGGGGCATGTGGTTTAAAAAGAGGGAATTATGATTGATCAAAAGAAAGTAGAGGCAGTTAAGAGTTGGGATAGGCCCACTTCAGTGACTGAGATTTGCAGCTTTGTGAGGTTTGCTAGTTATTACTACCAATTTATAAAATTGTGCACTTTTATTGCTTCCCAGCTGACTCAGTTGACTCAGAAGGATGTTCCATTTCAGTAGTATGATGAGTGTGAGGAGAGCTTTCAAAAGCTCACTCATCCTTACTTTACCTGTGAAGGGTAAGGACTTTGTTGTTTATTGTAATACATCACATTCTAGTTTGGGTGTTGTTTTGATACAAGATAAGAAATTCATTGCATATACTTCTAGGTAGTTGAAGGTGAATGAGAAGAACTATCCTGCATATGACATGGAGTTGACAGTTGTGGTGGTTTCTCTTAAAATTTAGTGGCACTACCTTCATGTTTTCTATTATGAGGTGTTTACTGACCACCGCAGCCTTCAATATATGTTAAAGCAGATGGATCTGAACTTGAGGCATCATCGATGGATTGAGATTCTCAAGGACTATGATATTACTATGTTGTACCATTCGAGCAAGGTGAATATAATAAATTATTCTTTGAGTAGAAAGTTAGGGCGTACGGGTAGCCTGGCTTATTTAGAGGCTACAAGATGTTTGTTGTCTAGGGAGGTTCAAACTCTAGCTAACAGTTTTATGAGACTTAATATGACTGATTCTGGGGAGTTTTGGCTTGTGTTGACGCAAGGTCTTCATTTCTAGAGCAGATTAAGGCTATGCAGTTTAAGGATGCTAAGTTGAGCAAGATTTATGATAAGGTGTACCAGGGAGAGGAGAAGGAGTCCATGATTGATTTTAAGGATTTTATCAAGACCATTCTTGCAGAGGCTCACAGTTCTAGGTATTCTATACATCATGGCAATACCAAGATGTATCATGATTTGAGACATCATTATTAGTAGGGAAGAATGAAGTGTCACATTATAGATTTTGTTGCATAGTTCCCAAATTGTCAGCAGGTGAAGTATGAGAACTAGAGACCTACAGGGATACTTTAGAGAATGCCTATTCCTGAATAGAAGTGGGAGGGGATTGTAATGAACTTTGTGATTGATTTTCCAAGGACCTTGGGCAAGTTTGATTTTGTATGGGTGATCTTTGATAGGTTGACTAACTCTGCACACTTTATCCCAGTTTAGGTGACTTATAATATAGAGAAGTTATTCAAGATTTACATCTGTGAGGTGGTTCAATTTCATGGAGTTCCATTCTCCATCATGCCAGATAGAGGTATGCAATTTACTTCTAACTTTTAAAGAAAATTGTAGGTTGAGTTGGGTACTAGGTTAGACCTAAGTACAACACTTGATAGGCAGTCTGAGCGGGTGATTCAGGTCTTAGAAGATATGCTTTATGCCTGTGTGATAGACTTTGGTGGTCATTGGAACTAGTTCTTGTCATTGGTTGAGTTTGCATATAACAATAGTTATCACTCAAGTATTGATATGACTCCATTTGATAAGTTATATGAGAGGATAAGTAGATCTCCGATTATATGGTTTGATGCTTTTGAGGTAAGGCCTTCGGAAACTAATTTGTTGAGGGATTTGTTAGAGAAAGTGAAGTTTATTCGAGAGAAGCTACTAGTAGCCCAGATTAGGCAGAAGAAGTATGCAAACTGGAAAGTTAGAGACATGGAATTTATGGTAGGAAATCAAGTTTTGCTCAAAGTTTCACCCATAAAGGATATAATGAGGTTTAGTAAGCGAGAAAAGCTTAGTCTTCATTGGGCCATTCAAAATTCTTAAGTGGATGGGAGAGGGAGGCTATGAATTAGATTTGTCTCCAGGATTATAAGGAGTTCAGCCGGTGTTTCATCTATCCATGTTGAAGAAATATCATAGTGATGGGAATTATATTATTCACTGGAATTCAGTCCTATTCGATGAAAATTTGTAACATGAAGAGAAACCTATAGCTATCTTAGATAAAGAGTTCTGCAAGTTGAGATCAAAGGAGATTGCATTTGTGAAGGTCCATTGGATGAATCATCCTGTAGAGGAGGCCACCTGTGAGAGTGAATCATACATGCGTAGCAACTTACCCCATCTCTTCGTTAAGTCAGGTAATCCTTTCCTTGTTTTCCTTTTTTTATATTAGGGACAAATGGTTGTTTAATTGGTATGTGATGTAATAACCCTCATAGTCGTTATAGGGTGGTTAGGGACATATGTACCCTGTTAGTGTTTCCCTAGTGAATTGAGTTAATAAAATCTCAAGGTGGGGTGGTTTAAGACTAAAATTTGGTATTGTGTGTAATTATGGTAAATTTTGATTCACGATGTTGTGTTTTGTGGTATTGAATTTTGTTAAAGGGTGGCCTAGTGATCTAGCCCTTTATAGTAAATTCTGAGACTGCAAGTGAATTTGCAGCATGTGGTTTTAGTAGTTGCCGCATTGGGACTATTTCGTGATGCTTTACATTTAAAAAGATTGTTGAGAAATAGGGCTTAAATAAATTTCCCAAGCTACTGGTTCAGGCGCAACTACAGTGGAAGGATTACTGCTACAACAATACTATCGTAATGGTTGGAGTGCCTCCATAGCTAGCCTAATTTTTCCATAGCAGACCTGATACAATGAAAAACCATCTGCTGCAGCGACTGATGGGAGGAAGAATGCCTGTTTAAGTGACTTATTCTGAGTTTCATATCATAAACTCCAAAACTTCATTCCAGAGCTCCAGCGAGGAGATTTTTTCAAGACTAGGTGCATTTTTGCATTGAGGTAAGTTATTCTATCAACCTCTTCGTTTAGTAATCCATTATTATCGTAGAATTGCTAGGGAGATTGTGATGGTTGAATTTATTGGTTAGAACTCTAGGTTTATCAAAATTATGGGAAAACCTATGGGTAGATATAATAATCATCTAGAATGCTTCTTGGGTATAGATAAACATTTTCTAGCATGAAGTTGGTATTTCTAAACATGAATTGTAGAGATTAGGAACCTTGAGTTCCATAAAAATTGGAACTTTAGAATAAAAATTGTTTGAAAGCAGGAAATTAGGGTAGAAACTCCATGAATTGTGGTAATGTGAATACTGTGGGAGTAATTGATGAATAATTGACCCTTGAGTAATGTTATAGACCTCAAATAAGGGTAGAGCTAGTAGGTTTAAATTTCCAAAACTTGGAATTAAAGATTAGATGATTAATTACTTTAGTGATGGTTTTTTTTAGACTTTGAATATTCTGAGGCATTAAGGAAAGGAAAAACTCTGATGATTGAGGTTGCTTGATTTGGGTTCTTCGGTTGAAGTAGGTTACAATTTCTATGTGGAGTTAGACTTTATATAGTCTCTCGTATGTATTATTGAATTGATAAGTATGTTGGTTGGTCTTCAGACATAATTTATGGTTGAATATGTTTTTAGCTTGACAATAGTTGCATAAATAAGCTTATAATTGTATGAAGCCTGTCTTTAAATGACTTATGATTATGAAGTGCACTTGTTATATTTTATGTAGTTGTTGATAATATCCTGAGAGATGGTTTTGTATGAGAGCATATAAATATATGTTGAGAGAATAAAGATATACATACTATTCTATTGTTGAGTGGCTCGAGTTTGGTGAGATTATGGACGAGAAAATATGTGGAGGATCAGGTACCACACCGATATGGTACATAGACCTTAGGTTGTCCCCTATAGGTCATGACTAGCTGGACAGAAATAAGACCCTTTAGTATGTGTACACAGATTGAGTGATTATAGTGAAACTGATGAGGTACAGAGACTGCATGTCTGAGAGACCTGTATGGACATGAATTCATGCTTGTGATGTGACATCATTAAATTTGCAGAGTTATTTGATGACTTTTATGTCTATTTTGGTGACTTATATGTCTTTCACTTATTAGTGATTTTGTATTACTCTTAGACAATGTTTAGTTAGCATTCTTTGTACGATGACTTTTGGATTTTGGAATATTTATTAGTTAGATTTTCGCATTCATTTTACTAAGTTTTTGAGGTTTAATTATTATGTCTTGCTAGTTGTTTTATATTGTTAAATTGATTGGTTAAGGATTTGGTTAGATGGTAAAGCTTGGTTCGCCAATCGGGGGGTTAGTGTGGGTGCCACTCACGGTCATTTGGGTCGTGACAGTGTCGTTGGGATGTCACCTATATTTTAGGGTGGTACTTATGTCTTTTCCCTCAGATTTTCTAAACCACTTAATGAATTTTCAAAATTAGTCAAATATGTTTAATCCTTTGGTCAACCGCATTTAGTGGATTCTTTAAGGTGTTTAACACTTTCCTAAGAGGATCACTTGAACCCTTATCCAAACTCTAGTCTAAACAAAAGGTTTTCTAAACTACCTTAATAAAATGGTTTTCTTAATTTTTAAAAAATTAAATGGTTTCTCTATATTTTTCAAAATCAATAATTTTTCCAAAGTAATGAACATGTTTTGAAACTTAGTTTCGAAATCGATCGTAAAAGAATGGTGACTTTGCTGGAAATTTATCAAGGTTCTAATAAAAAAGATTTTATTTGTTTGGATAATATTTATTTATATTAATTTTTTTCGCAATTATATGTTTAAATTTTGAATTTATTATTGTCTCACGACATATATTTTCCCTAATGGCAAAATAAATTGCATTAGATATAAGGCGATTATGTGACTATTCACAACCGTCTAATACGCCTAAATTACACCTCACTTAAAAAGTATAAGCGGTCGTTGTAAAATATAAAACCCAATAAAAATTGGGGTCGAATCCCACAGGGACTATAGTGAAAGTTAAGTCGTTAGTAGTTTAAATGACTATTAATCAATGATTTTCGGAAAATGAGGGGAAGTTTATGAAGATCAAACGTTTCTTAGTCTTTGGCTAATTCAAGTAGCAAAGAACAAATTTCAATGAGTAAAAATCAATGTTAGAGATGAACTAGGGATGTGTTCACCATGGCTTCGTAAACAACCTCGGGTTAGAGTTCAAACAGATTCATTTCATAATGCATAACATGAAGTAATTGAATTCATTCTTACGTCTAATCATTTCTCATGAAAAGATGCAATAAAAAACTCAATTGATACTCCAAGTTGATTAACCTTGCTAAAGCGTTATTCATTAGATGGGAGTTACTAGTCCCGAATCCTTGTTGTTAATCCTTTTCACCTGATTTTAACTTCTTGATTAAAGAAAATCAAACCTAGGTTTGTTCTAATGTTTGCAACCATTAGAAAATAGTAAAAATGCAAGATTAACAACGTATAATGCATACAATACAAACCCAATATCACAGGTAACCTAAATTGTTACTTTTTCATGGATCCCACAATCCTAGTTGTGGGAGATTAGCCACTAATTCTTTTAGAAGAAGAGAAGGCAATAATATTCATAATAAAGGAAGGATTCTTACAAATAATATGAAAAAACTTCAATTCTCCAAGAACACTTGGGCAAAATAAATCTCCAAAACCAATGAATTCAAGAAGTAACATTTGTTGTTGTTTTTAGCATTACTACTTATTCAAAAATAATAGAGAAATATCTAGTATCAAATAATATAATTAGCCGTAACACTTGGTATTTATAGTAGGCCAGGAAAATAAATTCCAAAAATAGAACTCACAATTCTCGCTTTTATCCTGACGGCTTGGCTTGGTGACTTATCATGCTTTTGCGACTCGTCAGATCTGTCATCACAAGTTCCAGTGACTTGTGACCTTTTATGCTTTGACTTGGTGGGTTGCCTAGTGGTTCGTCAGGCTGGTGATGACTTGTCAGGTGAGTCGTCACCCTATCAAGTGACTTGTGCCCTTTCTGCTCGACTTGTTGGGTTGCCTAGTGGTTTGTCAAGTTTGTGGTGACTTGTCAGGTAAGTCACCACCCTTAACGAGTGGACTCCTCCATTTCTGTCACACTTGGTGGCTTCAGTGACGACTCACCATGACCTTGATGATTAGTCATGGGAGTCGTCACACCAAACATTGAGCACCATTTCAGTGCCAACCTCCGTCCTTTCTATCATTGTTCAATTTCCTGCAAGTTAAACACAAAAACTATCAAAACCAATAACAGTTGCTTGAAAAATTACGTCTATTCTTGGTTAAAGGAGTAAAATGTACTGTAGAATGCTGGCGCATCACTGTCCTTTAGAAAAAAACCCTATTTTTGAAGATATTAATGATTAGTTGATTCACGTTTGTCAAATAATCATTTAATGTTTCATCCCGCAATTGTCCACTTCGGTATCCAGTCTCTTTTCAAAAGCCAAATCTAGTCAACCTGAATTCCCTCTTCTTAATCCTCCAATCATGACACAACTTCATTTTTTCCTTGTAGAGAGAAGCTCTTTCCTAAGCACACAGCCGGAACTAATCCATCTCATTCAGTTGTTCCAACCTCAACTCCGAAGAATCTTTCCAGCTAAGATTCAACTTCTTGAGCGCCCAAAGGGCCTTATGCACAAGTTCCATAGGCAGCTGACAAATTTTCCCAAATACTAGTTGATAAGGAGACATACATATCGGTATTTTGAACGCCGTTCGATATGCCTAAAGTGAATTATCAAGCTTTTGGGCCCAATTCTCTTGATTAACATTCACAAAATTTACTAATATCGCTTTGATTTCACGATTGGACACTTCTACTTGCCCACTGGTTTGCGGGTCAGATGGAGTGGCCACTTTGTGCTGCTTGATAAGTCGGTATTCTACCAACTTATTGAGCCTATATCCATGAATTATTGATATGTTTTGAATAGATTTAGAGGTTCTTATGGCCTTTATTGATGCCTATGCAGGTACTTTTGATAAAAGATGAAAAAAATTATATGGACCCAAAAGAAGCTCAAAAAGGAGTTTAAGTGTGAAACATTCGGAAAAGCTAAAGATTCTGACCGGAGATGCGGTGGCCGTGTGACACGCACAAGTCCAAGCGTGAACTACACCTCCTCCGCATGAAGCTACAAAAGCCACTGAAGAATTTGTTAAGGGGTGCGGTCAATGTGCAACGCGCACATCCTAAGGTACGAACCGCACCCCCTTTGCATGAAGATCCCAAGTTATCTTAGTCACTAGTCCAACTGAAGGCAGTGTGCAATGCGTACAGCACAACGTGCGAACCGCACGTCCCACTGCACCTCTCCAGAAGGGCATTTTTGTCCTAACTTTTAGTGACATTTTGGGAAACTATAAAAGCCCTATTTAGGAACAATTGTAAACAACTTTCTTCAGTCTTGAATATTCTAAAGATCTTTTTGCTTTGAGACTAAGTTTTCACCTCTATTGAGAGGAGGGTTTTAATCTAATTCTCTTGGTTAACACTTGTGTGCTCAAATTGAATCTAGAACATGAGATTCAGCTCTAATCGAAGAGATTTTGACTTATCCAACTGGTATTATTTCTCTCTTGCTATGAGTGGCTAATTTCACTTGTCTAGCGGTGTGTTGATGATGGGTGCTTAACAAATGGGTGTGGGTGTTATTTATTCTTGCTTATAATTTCTTATTTGACATGGGTCTAGTAATTTCACCACGTTTTAATCCTAAAATTGGTGGTTGCAAACATTAATTTTCATTACTTGACTATGTGATTGCTTGAGAAAGGATTTCATGGTTTCGAATGTGAAATTACTAGTGGGAACTTGGGACTCCACTCAGATTTATGTCTAGAGATAACTCTTATTGACGAAATCACCCATTTAAGGGTCTAAGCTAGAGATAGTGTGACCTATCCAAGTTTAGATTGGTTTTTGTTGATCAAACCAATGATGCTCTAACCGAGATCATCGGATATAAGATTGTTGATGGAGGGATAAAAAATTCTTAACAATGAACAATGCTACTTATGTCAATAAGAGAGAATAAGTATGAATTGATAATCACTCTATCCCATAATAAAAGCTCCATCGAATATGCATCTCTAGTCGTTTAGTCAACTTGGCACACCCGCTTTTGTTTTACTACATTTTAATTGAATTGTGATTGTAGTGACAACATCCCAATTCCCCCATCCTCTTACTTTCTATTTTGAGCATTTACTCTCGCTTTGAACTAAACTCAATACAATCTCTATTTAGCTACTCCAACTCCCTTGGGTACGACCTCGATACTCGTTGGTATTATAAATTTGGTTTTCCTGTACGATCGCCGTGACCTCTAATAAGTTGATACTCTACCCACTTATTGAGCCTATATCCATGAGTTATTGCTATATTTTAAATAGATTTAGAGGTTCTTATAGCCTTTATTGATTTCTATGTAGGTGCTTTTGATAGATGATGATAAACAAGGAAATGGACCCAAAAAGAGCTCAAAAGGAGTGAAGTGTGAAGTGTTTGGAAAAGCTAAAGATTTTGACTGAAGGTGCGATGGTCGTGCGACACACACAAGACGAGGTGTGAATCACACCTCCTCCGCATAGAGCTGCAATTTAGTTGAAGAGTATGCGGTCACTGTGCGACGTGCATATCTCAAGGTGGGAACCGCACCCTCTTCGCACGGAGCTCCCAAGGATAAATGAAGTCATTGGTTCAACTGAAGGCAGTGTGCAATGCGCACATCACAACGTGCAAATCGCACGTCGCACTGCACCTCTCCCGAAGGGCATTTTTGTCCTAACTTTTAGTGACATTTTGGGAAACTATAAAAGGCCTATTTAGTAACCATTGTAAACAACTTTCTTCAGTACTGAATATTCTAAAGATATTTTTGATTTGAGACTAAGTTTTCACCTCTATTGAGAAGAGGGTTTTAATCTAATTCTCTTGGTTAGCACTTGTGTGCTCAAATTGAATCTAGAACTTGAGATTCAGCTCTAATGGAAGAGATTTTGACTTATCCAACTGGTATCTCTTTCTCTCTTGCTATGAGTGGGTAATTTCACTTGTCTAGGGGTGTCTTGATGATGGGTGCTTAACAAATGAGTGTGGGTCTTATTTATTCTTGCTTATAATTTCTTATTTGACATGGGTCTAGTAATTTCACCAAGTTTTAATCCTAAAATTGGTGGTTGCAAACATTAATTTTCATTACTTGACTATGTGATTGCTTGAGAAAGGATTTCATGGTTTCGAATGTGAAATTACTAGTGGGAACTTGGGACTCCACTCAGATTTATGGCTAGAGATAGCTCTTATTGACGAAATCACCCATTTAAGGGTCTAAGCTAGAGATAGTGTGACCTATCCAAGCTTATATTGGTTTTTGTTTATCAAACCGATGATGCTCTAACCCAGATTATCGAATATAAGATTGTTGATGGAGGGATAAAAAATTCTTACCCATGAACAATGCTACTTATGTCAATAAGCGATAATAAGTATGAATTGATAATTACTCTATCCCATAATAAAAGCCCCATCAGATATGCATCCCTAGTCGTTTAGTCAATTTCGCACACCCGCTTTTGTTTTACTACATTTTAATTGAATTGTTATTGTAGTGACAACATCCCAATTCCCCCATCCTCTTACTATCTATTTTGAGCATTTACTCTTGCTTTGAACTAAACTCAATACAATCTCCATTTAGCTACTCCAACTCCCTTGGGTACGACCCCGATACTTGTTGGGATTATAAATTTGGTTTTGCTACACGATCGCCGTGACCTCTAATAAGTCAGTAATCTACCCATTTATTGAGCCTATATCCATGAGTTATTGCTATGTTTTGAATAGATTTAGAGGTTCTTATAGCCTTTATTGATGTCTATGTAGGTACTTTTGATAGATCATCATAAACAAGGAAATTGACCCAAAAAAAGCTCAAAAGGAGAGAAGTGTGAAGTGTTCGAAAAAGATAAAGATTTTGACTGTAGGTGCGATGGTCGTGCGACACGCATAAGCCGAGGTGTGAATCACACCTCCTCCGCATAGAGCTGCAATTTAGCTGAAGAGTCTGTTAAGGGGTGCAGTCACTGTGCGACGTGCATATCTCAAGGTGCGAACCACACCCTCTTCGCATGGAACTCCCAAGGATAAATGAAGACACTGGTTCAACTGAAGGCAGGGTATGACGCGCACATCAAAATGTGCGAACCGCACATCATGCCGCACACCTCCCGTGGGGCATTTTTGTCCTAATTTTTAGTGATGTTTTGGCAAATTATAAAAGACCTATTTAGGCACAATTATAAATAACTATTCTCATTCCTGAATATTTTGAAGAGCTTTTTGCTTGGAGACTAAGTTTTTCACCTCCATTGAGAAGAGGGTTTCAATCTAATTCTCTTGGTAAACACTTGTGGGCTCAAATTAAATCTACAACTTGGGATTCAGTTCTAATGGAAGAGATTTTGACTTACCCAGTTGGTATCTCTTTCTCTCTTGCTATGAGTGGCTAAATTCTCTTGTCTAGGGGTGTATTGATGATGGCTGCTTAATGAATGGGTGTGGGTGTTATTTATTCTTGCTTATAATTGCTTAATTGACATGGGTCTAGTAATTTCACCAAGTTTTAATCCTAAAATTGGTAGTTGCAAACATTAATTTTCATTACTTTACTATGTGATTGCTTGAGAAAGGATTTCATGGTTTCGGATGTGAAATTACTAGTGGGAACTTGGGATTCCACTAAGATTTGAGGCTAGAGATAGCTCTTATTGACGTAATCACCTACTTAAGGGTCTAAGCTAGAGATAGTGTGACCTTCCCAAGCTTAGATTGGTTGTTTATTGATCAAACCGATGATGTTCTAACCAAGATCATCAGATATAAGATTATTGATCGAGAGATAAGCAATTCTTACCCATAACCAATACTACTTATGTCATAAAGCAAAAATAAGTATGAATTGATAATCACCCTATCCAATAATTAAATACTCATCGGATATGCATCCCTAGTCTTCTAGTCAACTTGGTACACCCGCTTTTGTTTTATGGCTTTTTAATTTAATTGTGATTGTAGTAACATCATCCCAATTCCCCATCCTTTTACTTTTTATTGTGAGCATTTACTCTCTCTTTGAAGTCAACTCAATACAATCTCTATTTAGCTACTCCAATGAATTGAGGAGTGGTTAAATAATGATGGACAGAGGAATAGAGAGTTATCAATCACTTCCACACTCCTTGAATTTATGGTAAGTAGTATCTCAAAGGAGCTAGTTGAAAACATTTGCACCATTGGTGTTCTTAGGGGTATGAGGTTGGAAGAAGATGGTGCGAGTTCAAATGATGGTAGTGATGAGGTGCTTACAACTATCCACGAGGCGGGTTCCCATGTTAACCCTCATAGTTTGGGTAGATGTGACCATGGAAATCAAGGCTGGAACAAACAATATTAAGACTCTAGAATGGAAAGAATGCTTGTCCAGGTGTTAGAAAAAGTCGAGGAAACCTATGGAGTCATTGAGGAGTTGAGCCATAACCTTGGAAGTCTTGCCCAAACCATTCAATCGCACTCCATAGCCATTGAACATCTTGAAGATAGAATCTTTTGGCTGAATTCACAATTAAAATCTAGGCAAGCTGAGAATGAAGAGAGGTGTAGTGGTGTTGAGAGCTCCCTAGACAAAGTTGATGTTACAATGCCAATGATAAGCAAGCCTCAGAAAATGCAAATTCGGGGAAATGGTGTGACCAAAGTTGTTCAACATAAGAGCAAGGAGACTAAAGTTCTAAAACCATTCCCCACTTGTCCGCCTCCATTCCCTCAATGACTTTTGCAAGAAAGATTGGATGAGACTCAAAATGATTTCGAGTCTACATTGAAGAGAATCACCATCAATGTGATTGCAAGTACAACTTTTAAACAAAATACCTGAGTATGCCAAGTTTGTAAAAGAATTATGCACCACTTGCAACTTAGAAGATGTTGGGGTAGTTTAGATTTCTCTATTTAGTAGTGCGATTCTTGCAGGGAATTTCACCAATGAAGCGGTGATGCTGGGTATACACACGGTTTGTGATTCGAAGGGAGTTGCTGGTGTGCGATGAAAACTTAAGTGTCAACTTGATGACGTTGGCCACTTTCAAATGAATGGAGTTGGGGCTGCCCACTAACATAAACTTGGAGTTCGTCATGAAAGACCGGTCAATGAGATACCCCGTGGGGATCGGTTGTGATAGTTTGATCAAGGTAGGGCAAATAGTGTACCCTGTGGACTTCGTGATACTTGATTTCAAAGAGAGCTTTGAGATACCCATCATCTTGGGGCATGCTAGCCTAAAAACAGGGCACACTTTGAGCAAAATGAACTCAGGAGAGTTAAAGTTTGCATTAAATGATGAGGATGCCACCTTTGACGTGAATAGATCTAGGAGGCAACCAAATGATCTCGAAATGGCATTCACAATTGAAAAAATCAAAAAACTCATCGATTTGCACATGAGATAGGGATTTATTTATGAAGCCGTAGAAGCGGTACTATTAAATCATGATGGTGATGGTATGGAGGAATTCGACGAGGTTTGTTGTGCATTGGTAGGCATTGGTCTTACTATTATCCCCGAAAGAAACTTGATCTCGACCTAAAGAATAGGGAACCCCCACCGCTTAAACCCTCAATCATTGAACCTCCTATCTTGGAGCTCAAACCATTGCCTTCCCATTTGAAGTATACATACTTGGGTGCTAACGAGACCTTGCCAGTCATTATTTCCAAAAACCTTAGCGACAAGCAACTGGAAGCTTTGTTCAACGCATTAAAGAATTATATCAGAGCACTAGGGTGGACCATAGAAAATATCAAATGTGTAACTCCGGGAATATGCACACATAAAATAAACCTTCAAGAGGAGAGCATTCCTTCCATTGATCACCAACGACGGCATAACCCACCTAGGCAAGAGGTGGTGAAGAAAGAAATCATTAAATGGTTGGACGCAGGAGTGGTCTTTCCCATATCCGATAGCACTTGGGTTAGCCTAGTGCAATGTGTGCCAAAGAAAGGAGGAATCACCGTAGTTCAAAATGAGAAATATGAGTTGATCGTACTTAGAACAATGATCGGTTGGAGAGTATGCATGGACTACCAGAAATTAAATTCTTCGACGAAAAAAGACCACTTCCCTCTCCCATTCATGGATCAGATGCTAGACCGGTTGTTCGGTCGTGACTTTTATTATTTTCTAGATGGTTACTATAGATACAATCAAATCTTGATCGCTACGGAAGATCAAGAAAAGACCACTTTCTCTTGCCCATGTGGAACCTTTGCCTTCAAGAAGATGCCATTTGGGCTTTGTAATGCCCCGGCCACCTTCCAAAGGTGTATGATGTCAATATTCTCATACATGATGGAAGACACCATGAAAATTTTCATGGACTAATTTTCTATTGTTGGAGATGAGTTTAGTGATTGTCTGGAGCATCTAGGGGAGGTACTTAAAAGATGTGAGGAGACGAATTTGGTGTTGAATTGGGAAAAATGTCATTTCATGGTGAAGTAAGGGATAGTTTATGGGGCACAAGATCTCTGAAAAGGGACTTTAAGTTGATCAAGCCAAAATTGAGGTTATATTAAAACTACCCCATCCGAAAACTGTGAAGGGCGTTCGGAGGTTTCTTGGCCACGCCGGATTCTATAGGCATTTTTTCAAAAACTTCTCAAGGGTTGCCTATCCTTTATGCAAGATGCTAGAAAAACAGGCTAAATTTGACTTCGATGATCAATGCATGAAAGAATTTCTCACCTTGAAAGAAAATTTAACCTCTACTCTTATCATCATTTCTCCAGATTGGTTGAAACCATTTGAGCTTATGTGCAACGCCAGTGGCATAGCTTTAGGAGCGGTGCTTCGCCAATGAAGAGAAAATATTTTCCACCCTATCTATTATGAAAGTAAGACCTTGAACACATCCCAAACTAATTACACTGTTACGGAGAAATAAATATTGGATGTGGTGTTTGCTTTTGAGAAATTTTGGGCATATCTCTTTGGGGGTGGTGGTGCACACTGACCATGCAACTCTCAGATATTTGATGACAAAAAAAGATGCTAAATCCCGATTAATCCAATGGGTGTTACTTCTTCAGGAGTTTGATTTTGGGTGAAGGACCGGAGGGGGTGTGAAAATCAAGTGGCTGCCCACTTATCGCGTTTGGAAGAAGAAGGAAGGCCTGTGGGGGAGCTTGAAATCAATGACTTATTCCTGGATGAGAAAATTTTGGCTGCTTCACATGATTTGACACCTTAGTTTGCAGATTTTGCTAATTACTTGGACAGCGATCTACTTCCAGAAATATTAAACTCGAATCAGAAAAAGAAATTCCTCCACGACGTTTGGAAATATTATTGGGATGAGCCCTACTTGTTCTGGATTTGCGCCGATGGGATGATACAGAGTTGTGTACCAGAAATTAAAATGTTACACATTCTTAGAGAATGCCATTCGTCACCCGTTGGTGGACACCATGGAGGCATGCGTACAACCTCTAAAGTGTTGTAAAGTGGGTTCTATTGGCCTACCTTGTTCCAATATGCCCATGATTTGGTAAAGAAGTGTGCCAAGTGTCCATGCGGAGGAGGCATATCTCGTCGTCACGAGCTTCCACTAACACCTATCCTCGAGGTTGAGTTATTTGATGTATGGGGTATCGATTTTATGGGACATTTTACAAGATCACTTGGAAACACCTATATTCTAGTGGCCGTGGACTACGTGTACAAATGGGTCGAAGCATTGGATTTACCAAATAATGAAGGGAGAAGTGTGACTGCTTTCCTAAAAAAGCATATCTTTGCGAGGTATATCATACCTCGTCCCATCATTAGTGATGGAGGATCGCACTTTTGAAACAAGTTGTTTAGCACACTACTTGATAAATATGGTGTCAAACACAAAGTGGCCACTCTGTACCATCCATAAACGAGTGGGCAAGTTGAGGTGTCCAATCGGGATATTAATTCCATCCTTTCAAAGTCGGTGAATGTTCACCAATCAAATTGGTCACACAAGTTAGACGATGAACTATGGGCATATAAGATCGCCTACAAGACCCCAATTGGAATGTCCCCCTATCAATTGGTCTTTGGCAAGGATTATCATCTCTCGATCAAATTGGAACATAAAGCTTTGTGGGCCTTGAAGAAGCTAAACTTAGATTAGGAGAGAGCCGCTCATGCTAGAGTTGAAGACCTCAATGAAATGGATGAATTACGGATGCGAGCTTATGAAAGTTCCTCTATCTACAATGCCCGAATGAAGCGATATCATGATCAACAAATGTTAAGGCATGAGTTCCACCAGGGAGATTGGGTGCTCCTATTCAATTCTAGACTTCGGCTTTTTCCGAGAAAGTTAAGGTCCAAATGGTCAGGTCCTTTCAAAGTGCATCAAGTTTTCAACAATGGAGCAATAGATTTGGAGAATGAAGATGTCTCGGTATTCAAAGTCAATGGGAAATGAGTGAAGACGTACTTTAGCATTCCGGAGGAAGTTGCAATGGTAGAAGCCATTTATTTAGATGAGCCTTGAGAGGGAGGTACCTTCTTTGAGCCATGATGTTAAACCAAGTGCTTCTTGGAAGGCAACCCAAGCACTTTTTCCTTTTGTGTTTTTCTTATTTTCTGGTTTTATTTTGCATGTTGTTTATGTTGGCCTTGTAGTTGGGAGTCGAGCCAAAGATATAGGAGCAATGATTAGATAGTGCGACGCTTTGTGCGATAACACCATAGAAAGTGTGCATCGCACATCAGGTCGCAAGAGCTTAGCAGAAAGCTAACAAGTCATACCACACAACGTGCGACTAGTGTGCGATCGCATGAGAAGTTGTGTGCGTCACACACCAGGTTCGCACCTCATAGAAGAAGCCTGTCAATTTTTCCTAGAATATCACACCATTATGTGATTGCTGGGGAATTTTTCATACCTCGAAGTGTAGGTCACACAGCCTGCGCACAAGGAACAAGCAGATCGAACTTTAAATTGGCCATTTTTATTGTGCGACTGAGATGCTGCCGCACCACCCATAGTGCTTTTCGCAAAACTGCCCCAGGGATTGTTCTACCTTCTCTAGCTAAAATCATTGGGTACAATGCTACATTTTGGTTTGGGGTGCTTAGATGTCTCCTTGTTAATAGTAGTTTAGAAATAAACTCTGAGGGTTTACTTAATACCACGGTTCTTTCCCAAGGAGCAAGAGTTTTGATTAATTTCTTTTTCTTCTCTTTTGTTTTTGTGTGTCGAACCGAGTTGGTGTTTCCCTATGATATATTGAGAGGCAACTTTCTTAAGGGAAAATGCCAATTTTAATTTAGAATTGAGTCGGTAGCTAGTTGTCTCAAAATGGGCCCACTGAAAAATTGCTCGTGGCAAATTATTTTGAAAATAAAAGGAAGAAGGGAAATGAATTTTTGAGGAAAAGCATTCTCTTGTCATGACTTGCACACTCTCGCTTTGGCATGATTGACTCACAAACGAGTGTGTAATGAACTCGAAATAGCTTGTCAAAAATCATTTGCCCCAAATTAATGTGAGACTAATGAAAGAGGTCTTGTGGCATAATGCCTTGTGTAGTAATGCTTTACCTTAATTCCTGTGCATAAGTGTCATCTAGAACTTGCCCCGAATGTGATTCAAGGCGAAATTTTAGGTGTGACCGAGCTTGGAAGATGACCTTAGGCCCTTTTTGACAGCCACTTCACCCAAATGACTTCCCACAACATCAAATCCCAGTGAACCCCTTTTGAGCTTATGACTGTTCTTTGACACCTTGTAACACCTTTACCTTTTTGGAACCTTTATTTTGGCACCTATCCTCCCTAATTGCTTAAAAATGAAATGTAGGCTAAAAGTCTAAGTTTGGGGAGAGGGGATATGAAAGATTATATAGGCAAATGCCTAAGTTTGGGGGTGCATGTGATCAAATGAGGAGAAGAAGAGATGTGCACTTCAAGTGCAAGGTAGGTAGAACCTTAATTTCGAATTGAAAGTTGCTCCAAAAGATCAATCGAAAAGCAAAAATAGGTGCTACCAAGTGAAGGCGGTATAAGGAGTTAGAATGATCATGAGTAAAAAGGAGGAATCTTGGGTTGTGAGAGGCAGAAATAAGGTGAAGTTGAAATAGAAAAATGTGAGCGGTGTTCGAAATGAGAAAAGAGAGCATTAGGGAGGTGTAGTCACTTGAACTAAATGATATCGTCACTTTAGCCCTAGACAACAACGTAACTCGCAAATCCTTGGTAATTTCGAGCTGCTACCCTACATTAGTGGTGATATACATGAAGGTCAAGCCTATGGTTCGATGCGTATGCACTTGAACTTCCTTGAGAGAGTGAGAGTCTTCTTGGTTCTCCAATAATCCCGTGTTTTGTGAATTGAATGATGGCATCATGCACTCGAATTGAAACATAGAGTCTCTATTTCAATTGAAGGGAATAAATGAGACAAGTTGTATGGCGAATGTCAAGGAAAACCTTGACGGTCCATGCCAATGACTTGAGAAGCTTAAATGTCTTGTTTTGAATGGCAAAATTCCTTTGATTTTTAATGAAAAATGATGTCCTATTGGAAAAGGTTTTGAAAATTATCAATTGCCTTGAATTTGTGGTGGTTCAAATTGAGATGAGCAGAATAGTTAATCATTTGTTTGAGTCTTTCGCTTATTCTTTTTCTTAATTTTTTAGTTAGAGTAGTATTTTGTGCCTTGATTGAGCCTAGAGCATAATTCACTCCTTGTCTTGTGAGTATCTTGCTTGAGGACAAGCAATAGTTCAAGTTTGTGGGTTTGATAAGTCGGTAATCTACCCACTTATTGAGCATATATCCATGAGTTATTGCTATGTTTTGAATAGATTTAGAGGTTCTTATGGCCTTTATTGATGTCTATACAGGTACTTTTGGTAGATGATGATAAACAAGAAAATGGACCCAAAAATTGCTCAAAAGGAATGAAGTGTGAAGTGTTCGGAAAAGCTGAAGATTCTGACTAAAGGTGCGGTGGCCGTGCGACACGCACAAGCCAAGGTGTGAACCACACCTCCTCCGCCTAGAGCTTCAATTTTCCTAAAGATTCTGTTAAGGGGTGCGGTCACTGTGCGATGCGCACATCTCAAGGTGCGAACCGCACCCCCTTCGCACTGAGCTCCCAAAGATCGCTAAAGTTACTGGTTCAATTGAAGGTAGGGTGCGACGTGCTCATCACAACGTGCAAACTACATTTTGTGCCGCACACCTCCCGAGGGGTATTTTTGTCCTAATTTTTAGTGATATTTTGGGAAACTATAAAAGGACTATTTAGGCATAATTGTAAATAATTTTTCTCATTCCTGAATATTTTGAAGAGCTTTTTGCTTGGAGAATAAGTTTTTCACCTCCATTGAGATGAGGGTTTTAGTCTAATTCTCTTGGTTAACAAATGTATGCCCAAATTAAATCTAGAACTTGGTATTCAGTTCTAATGGAAGAGATATTGACTTACCCAGCTGGTATCTCTTTCTATCTTGCTATGAGTGGCTATATTCTCTTGTCTAGGGGTGTATTGATGATGGATGCTTAACGAATGGGTGTGGGTGTTATTTATTCTTTCTTATAATTGCTTAATTTACATGGGTCTAGTAATTTGGCCAAGTTTTAATCCTAAAATTGGTGGTTGCAACCATTTATTTTCATTACTTGAATATGTGATTGCTTGAGAAAGGATTTCATGGTTTTGGATGTGAAATTACTAGTGGGAACTTTGGATTCAACTCAGACTTGAGGCTAGAGATAGATAATATAGACGGAATCACCCATTTAAGGGTCTAACCTAGAGATAGTGTGACCTCCCCAAGCTTAGATTAGTTGTTTATTGATCAAACCGATGATGCTCTAACCGAGATCATTGGATACAAGATTGTTCATCGAGAGATAAGCAATTATTACCCATGACCAATGCTACTTATGTCATAAAGTGAGAATAAGTATGAATTGATAATCACCCTATCCCATAACTAAAGCCCCATCGGATATGCATGTCTAGTCATCTAGTCAACCTGGTACACCCACTTTTATTTTATTGCTTTTTAATTGAATAGTGATTGTAGTGACAACATCCCAATTCCCCTATCCTTTTACTTTTTATTGTGAGCATTTACTCTCGCTTTGAATTAAACTAAATACAATCTCTATTTAGCTACTCCAAGTCCCTTGGGTACGACCCCGACACTCATTGAGATTATAAATTTTGTTTTGCTGCATGATCGCCATGATCTCCTACTTTTGAGAGCACGATTTGAGCATTCATCAACTTCCAATTTTGGGGAGCACGATTTGAGAATTCATAAAAAATTGCGCCGTTGTCGGGGATTTAATTTGATAGCTATTTTTGATTGTCGATTTGAAATCACCTTGTAGAGTGCTTGTTCTTTTATTTGTTTGTTATTTTGATTTGATCAGATTGCAGCTAAGAATCCCAAATACTTCTCACTCGACCCATATGCACTTGTAGAGGTTAATATAGTAGAACATAGGTTGTTGATGTGGGGAGCCAAGGTGGCAGTGTGTGCTATCTCTGCTTAAGAAATTGAAGAATGGAGGAAGAATGGTGTGCGAAGGGATAGAGAACTATCAATCGCTAAAACACTCCTTGTATTCATAACCATGAGTATGATGAACAACACAGTTAAGACGGTTAACACCATTGGTATTGTTCGGGCTATGGGATTAGTACAAGAAGTGGAGTATTCTAGTGAATATTGTAAGGAAACATTGGTTTCAAATCATGAGATGGGTTCCCATGAAGGTTTCAAAAAATCAAGCCCAAGTCTGGGGAGACAAGATCATGGAAATCAAGGTTGGAACGTGCATATAATGGTTCTAGAGTTGAGAGTATGCTTGCGAGAGTGCTAAAAAAGGTAGAGTTCACTAACGAAGGTGTCAGGTACGATCTTGGATGTCTGGCTCAAATCGTGCATTCACACTCGATCATTATCAAATGACTTGAAGAAAGAATGTTTTGGCTCACCTCCCAATTTGAATCTAAGCAATTAAAGAGAGATGAAGGAATAGATTGTGAGAGGGAAGGTGACCGGAATAATCACTAGAGCTCCAACCCTTATGTGTCTCCACCTAAGGCTGATGCCCATACATATCAGCCCACCGTGAGCAACCCCAGACATTCGAAAATCGAAGTTATGTTGTCTCTAGTTTTGAAAAAGGTCGAGTTAATCGATAGTGGGGTGAAGGATCTAAAGAGAAAAGTTTCAATTCTTCACCAAACAGTGAGCTCAATCTCGGCTTCTATTAAGCATCTTGAGGCAAAAATAAATCACTTATCTTCGCAAATGAATCCTCAAATTAAGGGGACACTTCCAAGCGACACTATAATAAACCCGAAGAACGATGGCCATATTAGGGCAATTATCCCTAGGAGTGGATGAATGTTTAGTGAGGTGAAGAAGCCATCTGATGAGGTTGTTGTAGAGTTAAATGATAAAATGGAAGAGGAGATTGTTCTTGACAATGAAGTGGATGAAAATTTGGTGGTTGGGGTGAAGCTTAGTGCACCAAACATGAGTTCTAATGATGGTCCAATGAATGAAGAGAAGGATGAGGCTGATCCTCCTTCTCAAGTTGCTATTGATATCGAGGAAGAGGTTCCTAATATACAAATGTCCCACATCTTATGCCGAAAGGACCCCCTCCTTATCCTCAAAGATTGACCAAGAAGAAAGTGGATATTCAATTCAAGAAATTTTCAGACATGTTTAACAAGTTGTCTATTAACATTCCTTTGGTCGATGCATTACTACAAATTCTCGGGTATGCAAAGTTCATGAAGGAGCTTCTCAAGAAAAAGCGAGTCAAGAAGTATTTGGGCCTACTAGAAGGGGTCACATTATTAGGAGCAATTTACCTTGGCGAACTTTGAATGGGAGGTACCATCTTTGAGCCGTGACGTTAAACCAAGCTCTTCTCGGGATGCAAACCAAGCAGCACCTTTACTTTCTGTATTTTTGCTTTTCATTGTTATTTTGTGTGTTGTGTTTGTTGGCTTTCTAGTTAGGAACTAAGCTAAGGGTGTTGGAGCAAATATCAAGAGGTGTGTAACACTATGCGAACGCATGACACACTGTATGCATCACACACTGGTTTCGCACCACCAATCAGAACACTGACAATTCCCTAAAAAATACAGCCCTCCATGCGATAGTTAGGGCGATCACACATTATGATATATGTTTTGCATGTCCTTCGCATAGTAGCAGCTAGAACACTGGCACCAAAATCCCATATGGTCGTGCACCTACTGATGCAGTTCGCCCCGTAGCATGTGCAATTCGCACAAGGTTCCCGGGAGTACCTTCTTTCTTGAACACTCTAATTTCATTGAGGAAAAGGCCCCACTTTGGTTTGGGGGTGCTTTAAGCTTGGTAATTGTCTCATTAATAGTAGTTTAGCAATAAACTCTGAGGTTCTTCTTAATACCGCAGTTCTTTCCCAAGCAGCAAAGTTTTCTTTATCTTTCTTTTTCCTTTGTTTTTATGTCAAACCGGGTTGGTGTTTCCCTATCATAGATTAAGAGGTGACTTTATTAAGGTAAAATGGCAAGTTTTAGTTTTAAATTGAGTTTGTAGTTGCTTGTCTCAAATTGGGCCCAGCAAAAAAAATTTCTTGGCAAATGGGTTTTGAAAAAAAAGGAAGAAGGGAAATGAATTTTTGAGGAAAAGCATTCTCTTGTCATGATGTGCACACTCTCACTTTTGCTTGATTGACTCACAAATGAGTGTGTAATGAACTCAAAAATAGCTTGTCGAAAATTATTTGCCCTAATTGATTTTGAGAAAAATGAAAGAAGTCTTGTGGCATGATGCCTTGTGCGGTGAGGCTTTACCTTGATTCTTGTGCATAAGTATCGTCTAGAACTTGCCCCGAATGTGACTCAAGGAAAAATTCTAGGTGTGAAAAAGCTTGGAAGATGACCTTAGGCCCTTTTTGATAGCCACTTCGCCCAAATGACTTCCCATGACTTCAACCCTAGTGAAACCCGTTGTGCTTGTGACCATTCTTTGGCACCTTGTTAACACCTTGACCTTTTTGGAACCTCTATCATGGCACCCATCCTCCCTAATTGCTTGAAAAGTAAATGTAGGCTAAAAGCCTAAGTTTTTTTAGGGGGGGATTAAGGATAACATAGGCAAATACCTAAGTTTTGGGGTGTATGTGATCAAATGAGGAGAAGAAAAGAAGTGCACTCAAAGTTCAAGGTAGCACCTTAGGTTTGAATTAAAAAATTTCTCCAAAAGTTCAATTTAATGAGTAAAATGAAAAGCAAAAATAGGTGCTACCAAACAAAGGCGATACAAGGAGTTTGAATGATCATGAGTTAAAAGGAGAAATCTTTTGTTGTGTGAAGGAGAAATAAGGTGAAGCTGAAATTGAAAAATGTGAGCGGTGTTCGAAATGAGAATAAAGAGCATTAGGGAGGTGTAGTCACTTGAACCAAATGAAAATCCTCACCTTATCCCTATCCAACATCGTGACCCGCAAGTCCTTGGTGATTCTGAGCTTGGCTACCCTATATAAATGGCGATATACATGAAGGGCAAACCTATGGTTCGACGCGTATGCACTTGAACTTCCTTGAGAGAGTGAGAGTCTTCTTGGTTCTCCTATAATCCTATGTTTTGTGAATTGAATGATTGTGAGTGGGATTCTCTCTTGTTGTGAATGGAATCATGCACTCGAATTGAAACATAGAGTCTCTATTTCAATTGAGGGGAATGAATGAGACAAGTTGTGTGGCGAATCTCGAGGAAAACCTTGACTGTCCATTCCAATGACTTGAGAAGCTTAATTGTCTTGTTTTAAATGGCAAAATTCCCTTGATTTTGAATGCAAAATGATGTCCTTTTGGAAAAGATTTTTAAACGACCAATTGCCTTAAATTTGTGGTGGTTCAAATTGAGATGAGCATAGTAGTTGAGTCTTTTGTTTGAGTCTTTTGTTTGAGTCTCTTGCTTATTATTTTTCTTAATTTTTAGTGTAGAGTAGTCTTTTGCGCCTTGATTGAGCCTAGAGCATAATTCATTCCTTGTATTGTGAGTATCTTGCTTAAGGACAAGCAATAGTTCAAGTTGCTTGAAAACTTACGTTTATTCTTGGTTAAAGGAGTAAAATGTGCCGTAGAATGCAGGAACATCACCATCCATTAGAAAAAACCCTTATTTCTGAAGAAATTAATGATTAGTTGATTCACGGTTGTCCAATAATCATTTAATTTTTCATCCCGAAATTGTCCACTTCGGTATCCAGTCTCTTTTCAAAAGCCAAATCTAGTCAACCTAAATTCCCTCTTTTAAACCATCCAATCATGATACAATTTCATTTTCTCCTTGTAGAGAGCAACTCTTTCATAAGCTCACAGCCGGAACTTATCCATCTCATTCAGTTATTCCAACATCAACTCCGAAGAATCGTTCGAGCTAAGATTCAACTTCTTGATCCCCCAAAGGGCCTTATGCTCAAGTTCCATAGGCAAATGACAAGCTTTTCCAAATACCAGTTGATAAGGAGACATACCTATCCGTATTTTGAATGTCGTTCGATACACCTAAAGTGCATCATCAAGCTTCGATGCCCAATCCTTTTGATTAGCATTCAGTGACTTTACTAATATCTCTTTGATTTCACGATTGGACACTTCTACTTGCCCACTGGTTTGCGAGTGATATGGAGTGGCCACTTTGTGCTGCTTGATAAGTTAGTAATCTACCAACTTATTGAGACTATATACACAAATTATTTCTATGTTTTGAATAGATTTAGAGGTTCTTGTGGCCTTTATTAACGTCTATACAGGTACTTTTGATAAAAGATGAAAAACAAGGATATCGACCCAAAAGGAGCTCAAAAAGGAGTTAAGTGTGAAGCGTTCAGAAGCTGAAGATTTTGACTGGAGATGTGGTGGCTGTGCGAAATGCACAAGCCAAGGTGAGAAACGCACCTCCTCCGCATGAAGCTACAAAAGACACTGAAGAATCTATTAAGAGGTGCGGTCGTTGTGCAATGTGCACATCCCAAGGTGTGAACCGCATCCCCTTTGCATGAAGCTCCCAAGTTAGCTGAGTTACTTGTCCAACTGAAGGCAGTGTGTGATGCACACATCACAACATGCTAACCATATGTCGCTCCACATCCCTCCCAAAGGGCATTTTTATCCTAACTTTTAGTGACGTTTTGGGAAACTATAAAAGGCCAATTTAGGCACAATTGTAAACAACTTTCTTCAGTCTTGAATATTCTAAAGATCTTTTTGTTTTGAGACTAAGTTCTTACCTCCATTGAGAATAGGGTTTTAATCTAATTCTCTTTATTAACACTTGTGTGCTCAAATTGAATCTAGAACTTGAGATTCAGCTCTAATAGAAGAGATTTTGACTTACCCAACTGGTATCGCTTTCTCTCTTACTATGAGTGACTAGTTTCTCTTGTCTAGGGGTGTGTTGATGATGGGGGCTTAACAAATTGGTGTGGGTGATATTTATTCTTGCTTATAATTGCTTATTTGATATGGGTCTAGTAATTTCACAAAGTTTTAATCCTAAAATTGGTGGTTGCAAACATTAGTTTTCTTTACTTGACTATGTGATTTCTTGAAAAAGGATTTCATGGTTTCGGATGTGAAATTACTAGTGGGAACATGGGACTACACTAATATTTGAGGCTAAATATAGCTCTTATCGATGGAATCACCCATTTAAGGGTCTAAGCTAGAGATAGTGTTACTTCCCCAAGCTTAGATTGGTTGTTGTTGATCAAACTGATGATGCTCTAACTGAGATCATAAGATATAATATTATTGATGGAGAGATAAACAGTTCTTACCCATGACCCATGCTACTTATGTTAATAAGAGAGAATAAGTATGAATTGATAATCACTCTATCCCATAATAAAAGCCCCGTCGGATATGCATCCCTAGTCGTCTAGTCAACTTGGTACACCCGCTTTCGTTTTATTGCTTTTTAATTGGATTGTGATTGTAGTGTCAACATCCTAATTCCCCCATCCTTTTACTTTTTATTTTGAGAATTTACTCTTCTTTTGAACTAAACTCAATAAAATCTCTATTTAGCTACTCTAAGTCCCTTGGGCAGGACCCCGACACTCGTTGGGATTATAAATTTTGTTTTATTGCACGATCGTCGTGACCTATGATAAGTCGTTAATCTACCAACTTTTTGAGCCTATATCCTTGAGTTATTGTTATGTTTTGAACAAACTTAGACGTTCTTATGGCCTTCATTGAAGTCTATGCAGGTACTTTTGATAGATGATGATAAACAAGGAAATGGACCCATAAAGAGCTCAGAAGGAGTGAAGTGTGAAGTGTTCGGAAAATGCTGAAGATTCTGACTGAAGGTGCGGTGGTCGTGCGACACGCACAAGCCGAGGTTCGAAATGCACCTACTTCGCATAGAGCTGATATTTTCAAGAAGAGTTTTTTAAGGGGAGCGGTCACTATGCGATGCACACATCTCAAGGTGCGAACCGCTTTCCCTTCGCACGGAGCTCCCAAAGATAGATGAAGTCACTGGTTCAAGTAAAGGAAGGGTGCGATGAGCACATCACACGTGCGAACCGCATGTCGCGCTGCACACCTACCGAGGGGCATTTTTTCCTAATTTGTAGTGACATTTTCGGAAACTATAAAAGGCCTGTTTAGGCACAATTGTAAATAAATTTTCTCATTTCTGAATATTTTGAACAACTTTTTGCTTGGAGACTAAGTTTTTCACCTCCATTGAGAAGAGTGTTTCAATCTAATTCTTTTGGTTAACATCTATGTGCCCAAATTGAATCTAGAAATCGAGATTCAGTTCTAATGGAAGAGATTTTGACTTATCCAGCTGGTATCTCTTTCTCTCTTGCTATGAGTGGCTAAATTCTCTTGTCTAGGGGTGTATTGATGATGGGTTCTTAATGAATGGGTCTGGGTGTTACTTATTCTTTCTTATAATTGATTAATTGACATGGGTCTAGTAATTTCACCAAGTTTTAATCCCAAAATTGTTGGTTGCAAACATTACTATTTATAACTTGACTATGTGATAGGTTGAGAAATGATTTCATGGTTTCGGATGTGAAATTACTAGTGGGAACTTGGGATTCCACTCAGATTTGAGGCTAGAGATAACTTTTATCGTCTGAATCACCCATTTAAGGGTCTAAGCTAGAGATAGTGTGACATCCCCATGCTTAGATTGGTTGTTTATTGATCAAACTGATGATGCTCTAACCGAGATCACCGAATATAAGATTGTTGATCGAAAGATAAGAAATTCTTACCCATAACCAATGCTACTTATTTCATGAATCGAGAATAAGTATGAATTAATAATCACCCTATCCCATAACTAAAGCCCCATCGGATATGCATCCCTAGTCGTCTAGTCAACTTGGTACACCCGCTTTTATTTTATTGCTTTTTAATTGAATTGTGATTGTAGTGACAACATCCAAATTCCCCCATCCTTTTACTTTTTATTGTGAGAATTTACTCTAGCTTTGAAGTCAACTCAATACAGTCTCTATTTAGCTACTCCAAGTCCCTTGGGTTCGACCCCGACACTCGTTGGGATTATAAATTTTGTTTTGCTGCACGATCACCATGATCTCCTACTTTGGAGAGCATTATTTGAGCGTTCATCAACCTCTAACTTTGGGGAGCACCATTTGAGCATTCATTAAAAAAGGCATCGTTGCCGAGGACTTAATTTGATAGCTATTTTTGATTGTCTATTTGAAATCACCTTATAGAGTGCTTGTTCTTTTAATTTGTTTGTTGTTTTAATTTGATCAGGTTGCATCTAGGAATCCTAAATACTTCTCACTCGACCCATATGCACTTGTTGAGGTGAATATAGTAGACCATAGGTTGTTGATGTGGGGAGCCGAGGGGGAAATAGGTGCTATCTCTACTAAAGAAATTGATGAATGTAGGAAGAATGGTGCGCGAAGGGATAGAGAACTATCAATCTCTAAAACACTCCTTGAATTCATAACCATGAGTGTGATGAACAACACAGTTAAGACAGTTAACACCATTGGTGTTGTTTGGGCTGTGGGATTACTACAAGAAGTGGAGTGTTCTAGTGAATATTGTAAGGAAACACTGGCTTCAAATCATGAGATGGGTTCCCATGAAAGTCTCCAAAAGTCAAGACCAAGCCCGGAGACAAGATCATGGAAATCAAGGTTGGAACATGCATAATGATAGTTCTAGAGTTGAGTCTATGCTTGCGAGAGTGATAGAAAAGGTAGAGTCCACTAACGAAGGTGTCAGAAGTTTGAGGTACGATCTTGGAAGTCTGGCTCAAACTGCACTTTCACACTCCATCGCTATTAGATGACTTGAAGAAAGAATGTTTTGGCTCACCTCCCAATTCGAATCCAAGCAATTAAAGAGAGATGAAGGAATAGATTATGAGAGGGAAGGTGACCGTAATAATCACCAGAGCTCCAACCCTTATGTGTCTCCACCTAAGGCTGATGCACATACATATCAGCCTACCGTGAGCAACCCCAGACATTCAAAAATCGAAGATATGTTGTCTCTAGTTTTGAAAAAGGTTGAGTCAATCGATAGTGGGGTGAAGGATCTAAAGAGCATAGTGTCAACTCTTCACCAAACAATGAGCTCACACTCGGCTTCTATTAAGCATATTGAGGTAATAATAAATCACTTATCTTCACAAATGAATCCTCGGATTAAGGGGACACTTCCAAGTGACACTATAATAAACCCAAAGAACGATGGCCATATTATGGCAATTATCACTAGGAGTGGAGGAATGTTTAGTTAGGTGAAGAAGCCATCTGATGAGGTTGTTTTACAGCCAAATAATAAAGTGGAAGAGGAGATTGTTCTTGATAATGAAGTGGATGAAAATTCAGTGGTTGGGGTGAAGCCTAGTGCACCGAACATGAGTTGTAATGATGGTCACATGAATGAAGAGAAGGATGAGGCTGATCCTCCTTCTCAAGTTGCTATTGATATCGATGAGGAGGTTCCTAATATACCAAATGTCCCACATCTTATGCTTAAAGGACCCCGTCCTTATCCTCAAAGATCGACCAAGAAGAAGGAGGATAATCAGTTCAAGAAATTTGTGGACATGTTTAACAAGTTGTCCATTAACATTCTTTGTGTCGATGCATTACTACAAATGCCCGGGTATGCAAAGTTCATGAAGGAGCTTCTCAAGAAAATGTGAGTCAAGAAGTATTTGGGCCTACAGGAAGAGGTCGCATTCTTAGGATCAATTTACCTTGGCAAACCTTGAATGGGAGGTACCATCTTCGAGCTGTGACGTTAAACCAAGCGCTTCTTGGGAGGCAACCCAAGTATGCACCTTTACTTTCTGCATTTTTGCTTTTCATTGTTATTTTGTGTGTTGTTTTTGTTGGCTTTGTAGTTAGGAACCAAGCTAAGTGTGTTGGAGCAGATATCAAGAGGTGTGCTGCACTATGCAATTGCATGACACACTGTGTGCGTCGCACACCGGTTTCGCACCACAAACCAGAACACTGGCGATTCCATCAAAAAATCAACCCTCCATGCGATGGTTGGGGCGATCGCACATCATGATATATGTTTTGCATGTCGTTCGCACAGCAGCAGCCAGAACACTGGCTAAGAAGGTCTCTTTTATTAGGTATCGGGTATTTAATCCATTTTAAAACCTTATTAAGGGGCTTATAATTTATTACCAGTCTTGGGGCTCCTCTTTCCTTTTCTGCGCTATTGTTGACATAAAATGTCGAGCAACTCCAGGGTGACTTGGAAGGTCTAATAATTTTTTTATTAAGTAAATCATTGATTTCTTTTTTACAATATTCCATTAATTCATGGTTCATTTGTGTAGGTCTTGCCTTAGTTGAGATGTCTCATTCGTCAAATTCCTCAATATATGGTAATTCAACAATATGTCTTTTCCTTTTCCAAAAGGCATTAGGAAAGTCCGAACAAACTTCGTGCTCGATGACATATTGGAGGCTCTTAATTTTGGCTTCTACTTCTGGGGTTTTTAAATATGATTTAATCCTCTTAATTTTTATTTCATCTTTTAAATAGTTTATTTGTTGTGAAAGTAGATTTATTCTAAAGATAGTTTTATCTTTTAAAAATTCACTTTCCTCTTTTGACATACTATTTAGGTAAGGAAAAATAATTTCTTTTCCTAATGCAGTGGTGTGGATTCCATCTAATGTGGCAGTATATGGTTTTATTTGAGTTATAAATGGGATTCCTAATATTATTTCTTCATTTATATCCTTCGTAATTACAAAATCATTAATAAAACAAATTCCATCATTGCATATGTGTGCCCTATGGAGTTTATAATTTATCTTGAGTCTTTCTCCTGTTGCGGAGAATAATCGAGTAGTACTCTTTTCGAGGTATTTAGTAGGAATTATTCCTTCAATTATGCAGTTTTGATCTGCTCCTATATCTAATAATGCAATTTTATGAATAGTATAATTTTTATTTATGACTAATGTAATATGTATGTGGTAACTTGGGCTTTAACTATTGCAATTGTTTTATTTCCTGACTTGGTTTCTAGAGTTCATTCTAGCGACTCTATTTCTTCTTCCTCGTTCTTTTATAATTTTGACGTTTCTCCAGGTTTGTATGACGCTGGTTCTTGCTTAGGCTTTAAATCTTTTATAATTTTATCGGTAAGTGATTCTGTTTCTAGTTTGTCAAGTCTTTGCTTAACTTCCTTAACTTCCTTTTTTATGTGAAATAATTTAGTCTGAAGATCTTGTAGTGTTGTGTCAAACTTTTATTCTTTAAATTTATTTAATACATTTTCATATTAAAGGGTTCAATAGTTTATTTTTTTGGTTGTTGATTAAGAACTATATTTTTTAATTCTATTAAATATTTTCTTTTAATATCATGATCATCAATATGGTCAATCATCTCAAAGAAAATCTCCTTGTTATTATTAGTAATGACATTTATAGAGCGGCTATCACAAGTGCCAATTGCGCCGCTGCATCCACAGTGATTACCTGACTCACTGCTGTCAGAACTATATGCAACATTAAGTTGATCTTCGTCACTAAGGCTCTCCTCAGAGGAAGAACTATTTTCATTTTCCTCAAGAATAGGATATAATTTATTCTTGACTTCTTGCTCATTTCTAACATATTTATTTTATCATTCCTCTTATTAGGTACACGACGATCCCTGGATCGGTGACCAAACTTTCCACAGTTCCAGTATTTATTAGAATTATTTTTATAAGATTTAGTGCCACTTTTAGTAGTTTTATGTTTCTTAAATCTTCTTTTGTAATATTGGGATTTTTAAGATTTATTCGTATAATGTTTATGTCTTCTTTTGATTTTCCTAGATGCTTCTTTTGAAGGGGCGGATAATTTAACTGTAATGATCCTTCCGGTCATTTACACATTTTTGCCTTTCTTGTACCATTAGAGCTTACTTGTAGCGGCCCAAGTCATTTATGGCTTGTCGGGACCGGTAGTTCGGTGCCCGGGCCGTTTGTTTGGTCTTTATTGCCGTTCCTCATTTTAGAGCTTCAACTTTGGAAATCGTTGACTTTGTTCGACATTCTTGGTAATATCAAAGAATTAAACCAAGGTTCTTGGTCAAAGGAATCCCTTACTCGAAAGTTCGAGTTAAAGAAATGCCTCGTGTAACACCTCGCCCATTTGGAAGATTTAAAGTAACCCGTGCCTTTGGGGTAAGACTAATAGTGTCTAATATACTAAGAAAGATGTGTTATGAGGTATTATAATCGCAAAATGGTCGTATGATAGGTTTTGAAGTCAAGCAAGTTGCGAAACAAAAGTCGGAAAAAGTTATTGTAAATTCCTTTAAGGAATTCTCTTCAAATTTGGGTTAAATGTCTTCGGGTTTTTCTCCCTATCTATACAGATTTAGTGGGCCCCCAATATACCAAATTGAATATCTACGAGTCTAGTTTCCAACACACTAAACCGTTTGTCCATACGACTTCAGAATAGAGAGATATCCATGTTTTCGTAAAACTGCGCAAGCAGACACTTCGAAGCGGGGCCCACATCCTAAGTTGATTTGCCTTTATAAATCAGCTTCTCCTTCGTTTTAAACCAATAAAAACAGACCAAAACCATAGAAAAATAGATACAAACCTTAGAAATAATCCATGGACCTTGATCCTTTCAATTCGGAAGTTTAACGAAAGTTGCTCTACGTAGCGAGCTCATCATCGTGGTACAGTTTTCTCATCGTTTTGGCTCCATTTGTTGCTACTGCAAGGAGGCAGTTCGAGGAACTGATATTTTTATGCTATTATCATTTGATTATCGGAAGTTAAGGGTTCTAAATCCTTGAATCATTCTTAATTTGAGCTTTAGAATCAATTCCGAGGAGAACTTATCGTTATCGGCATGTTTGTCATGTTTTCTTGCCGTATATTGTTATTTTTCGTGGTGTGTCCTTATAACAGCATGTTTAGCTTGGTATTTCAAAGATTTTTGTCGAGGTAACCTTCCTCCTATGACCATGCTTCGTTATTATATGTTCTAGTATTGTTTTATGGATTTCTGAGCCACGAAGTGGTACTTTGGATCTGTGGCTCTGGGCAGCCCCTTTGTCATATTAAATTGGGTTGTTATTGTTGTATGTTGATGGTGTTAAGGTGTTGGAGGTACTGGGAGTTGGTGTGATTCTTATTTGAGTCACGAACGATGGCTATTGGATTGAATGACATGAAGTACGCATTGAAATAGTGCCTCGGGAGGTCGTCGCTCCTTGGAGATGTGGTTAACGTATTGTTGTTGGATTTAGATGCCATTTGTTATTATTATTGGCCTCATTTTTATGCTTTGGAGTTTGCTGGTCGCGAGTGTGACATTAACACCTTATCAATTGGCTATGGCTCGTTCTTGCAGCCTTGTCGATTCTAGCTATTGTTCCATTACCTTGGTTGATCAGGATTCATAGAGACGCCTTTGGGACTTCAGTTGAAAGTATTTGATTTGTGTGATTCAAAGCTTCCTGGAGCTGTTCGAGCCTGGACGATGTCGTTCCCGCAGCTAGTCATCGGATGACAGGTAGGTTATGATTTTTCCCCTATCTAGACTCTGCGTATATAGGCTATAACTGTATTAATTAGCATCCTTGGATGGGTTGTTATAGGTTGGTACCCCAGACCTTGTCCGCCTTTGGTCCATCTATTTCATATATTTTTTGTACTATTCGCGTAGTAATGTATATTACCTTTGTGGTCCTGTGTGGCCTTGTATTGACTCTGGAACATAGATGGTGGGGTATTTGGGAATGTCCGCGAGTCCCGGACATAGAGATTATTCTTTTAGGCTGGTTATGTCTGCTGAGTAGCTATTGGGCCTGTGCAGGGCTGATAGGAATTGTTGTGAGCCATTGGGCTACTTTTATATTTGTGTGCGAGCATATCATCCATGAAAAATGTTTTCCCCTGCATGTTTTACTACAGTATTGGCTGTGAGCCACTACTGACAGTTTTCCTAATTTTGCATGGCCCTGGGGGCCCGTTTTTGGTACTGTTGTTGATAGACTCAGAAAGGGGATTTCTGGTATGTGTCTCGTTATTGCATTTGTGTATTACTCCGGCTACTCAGTCTCTGCGGGCAGCAGCCACCAAGACTTGATTTATTACTGATACTAGTCCCTGCGGGGAGAGCACCCAGACCTTTAACATTTTAATTCACTCGAATGAGCTAGTCTCTGCGGGGGCGGAGCACTAGACCTTGATTTATCTGACAGTTTTTCGGACCCCGGCTTACAGCCCGGCGCACCCTTGGAGCGGGTTTTTGCAGGAATTTTGTAAACTCGCTGTTCGTCACTGGAGATGGGGTCTGGGCATGGCATACTTGATAACTGGGTCCTAATCTTGATCTCGACTTGCTTCCAGATGACATGTTCTTGTACTGAGTTTTAGTTATGGGGTGCGAGGACCTCCATACGACGCTTGCGCTCCCGGGCCCTGGGCTTCGGCTGCGTGGCCAGAGGGAATGGGTATACGGTGGAGTAGAGGTATACAGGCTGAGTCCTTCCATGGAACCTGCCTGCTGGGCCTGATTGGCACCGGAGGAGGTACATAAAGAGGTTCTATTTCACATCATATCATATCATGCATTGGATTCCACCCTTGTTTGTTGTGTGCTCAGTGTACGCTCTGGTAGTATGGGATGCCGGAGGGGTTGTTTTCACTTGATTGTGTTCCTCGTTTGTATGGGCGGCCATTGGGACTGTAGGTAGACTATATTTACTTCTGTTTTTACTTAGAGCTTGTCTTGGCACCCGGTTCTTGAAAGATTAGTGATGGCTAGCCTGTTGAGGCTTTGGTTGTGGGATTTTTGATTATTGAGAGGGATTTAGAGTCCTATATTATTGAGGCACTTTTGTGTGGCCTTCTGAGCAGAGTGTGAGACTCTGGTTCTATTCTTGTGGGAAGCTTAGTGGTATCTCTCAGTTATTGTGGCCTAGTTATTTCATCCTAGGGTTGTACTTGTGAGGTGATTCCCTGGTTATGCTATCATATGATTAGATTGGTATTATGATTTCCTTATACTGGTTGATTCCATTTTGAGTATGTTAGACTGCTCTCTGTCTTTTCCTTCGACTTGAAGTTACCGGTATACCGCCATTTTCTCAACTCTCTCTCTACTTACTTATATTGTTGTACAAGGACTCTAGGTGCGTTATTCTTTCCTTCACCAGTGATTCTGTGTGATTGTATCTCTATGCTAGCATGTGTTACTTGAAGCTCTTGGTTATGGATGATCTGTGCTAGCTCCTTGTGCCTTGCTTATTGCCTCAGTAACTGCTTTCTTGCTATCTGTTACTTACTGCTTTTATATCTTATATGCGCTCAGTCGGCCTATGATACCTACTGAGTACCCGTGGTTTTGGTGCTCATACTACACTTCTGCACTTTTTTGTGTAGATATTAGCTGAGCTTTCACCATTGATCACGTTGGAGACTCGTGCAACTTTTGGATCTTTGAGACTAGGGTGAGCGCCTGACGGTCAGGGCTTGTCTACATCTCATTTGTTGTATTGTTGTTCCTTGTACTTTCGGAGGCAATTTATGTTGTATTTTGTTACTTCTAGCACTTGTATTCTATTAGAAGCTTCTGTACTATCGATACCAAGTCTTGGGGTTGGTTTAGTTTCCTTTATGTATTTATATTCGAGTTTTGCTTTCGCTTATTTCTGCTTGCTGGTGCATTTTGGTTAGGGAGTAGCCCATTACTAACCGTTCTGGGCTACGGGAATTGGTTCACCTACTAGGGATTGTAGGTGCCATCATGACTTGAGAAATTGGGTTGTGACAGCTTTGTATCAGAGCTCTAGGTTCACCGGTGTCATGGTACAGAAGCAAGTGTCTAAGTAGAGTCTCGTGGATCGGTACGATGACGTCCGTATCCTATATGCGGGAGGCTATAGGGCATTGTTAGGAAATATTTCATCTTCTTGGCTCCTCCTCGTGCGTTCCTGGCTCTATTGAATTCTAAAACTTTAGTTGTTCATTCATTCTGAGATGCCTCAGATGAGTGCAATAGCGGTTAGTCCCGAGGCTTCTGTGCTTGTTGCTTCAGTGCTTCCGTTTGCACCAAGACTTGAGAGAGAGTTTATCGCCTCAGATAGGAGGTGTGGGATCAGCCCTGCCTTCGATTGTATTTATAGCTACCCAGTTCTTCAGGACACCATGGCTAGGACTCTGAGTCCTCCGGTGAGTGTTTCAGTACGTGGTTCTGTGAGTGGTGCTTCAGTTATAGTTGAGCTTCTAGTTCTTCATCAGGGTTGTCTGTCGGTATTGGAGTACGAGGCGAGAGTTTCCCATCGGATTTCATCTGGTATAGGCTGTTTTTGGTGTGGTGAGCATGGGCACTTTGCTAGGAATTGCCCCAGGATTGTGTATCCCAGACAGCCTGGTTGTTATCATTGTGGAGAGATTGGTTACCTTTATTGAGTTTGTCCCCAGCGAGGGCTGGTTGGGGCTTCAATTTTAACCACTCAGTCCAGAGTTAGACCCCATTAGCTTGATGCTCCTCTTGGTGGGCCAGAGGTAAAGGTTCTTGACATCGTTACTCCAGGTCAGGCTTTTGTTACCTTTGACTTATGTTAGTCCCGCTCGTGTTGCGACTCTATAATTTCTTCTATGCCTACCTGCTACTTGTTTAAGTTGTTTGGCTACCCAAATTATAGTATCGATACGTTGTTTTATTGGTAGTTTATTCTTTAGTAGTGGATGGAGGTAAGTTATCCTTGAGAGGTGTTTTCCCGGAGTTGTAGCTCATGGGTAGTTCTTGTTAGTCTGTTTCTAATTGGCTTACCCCTGTTTCATTGTGATTCTGGACTTTTGGTTGGGTTTCCCTTGTTGAGCGGTCCTAGATGGCTGTTGCCTAGACCATTTTCTAGCGTGGCTAGAGATCCATGTGATGGTTCGATGTATTACCGGTAGTTGGGCCGGAGTTGAGATTTTGCCTCAGTTAGGAGGGATTGGTTATGCTAGTGTGCATAGATTGGTTTGGTCTCCCGAGTGTGTAGAGTCGACCCTCTTTTTTGATTAGTTTAGGAGGTTGCCAGGTATGTGGGTTGTTCCCATAGTCTCCTCCACTTCCTGGTCCGGTTGGTGTTTTGTTGTATCCCTAGCTCCAGTTGGAATGAATCTTGATCGTAGTTCTTTCGATGAGCTATGGATGTTGGCATCGTGATTGGGTCTTGACTTTAAGCACTTCCGACTAAGTGTTGATCGTAACCTCGTGGTTAGGTTGTATTTGTAAGCATTTTGGGTGAGTTGGGCATCCGGCCCATTCTTCTCCTGCCTTATTGAATTTGACGTGTAGCTATGAGTAGTAAGGTAATGGCTTCAGGTTCTTATTTGAGAAAGGATTTGTAAGGTTTAGTATGTGCTATGGAAGCATTTTTGTTTAGTTGAAAAAGAAGGGAGATAACTCTTTGTATGTGTTTATGTGTCCTCGTAGTTTCCTGAGGTGTCGATGAAGGTTTGCTTGTTTGCTTTGGAATTATGTGTCGGTGATTCGATTCAGCCATCTACATATTGATGTGGGTTTTCCATCGATTGGTTTTGTTTCAGTAGAAACTGCGGTGTTGGCAATTTGCATATTCAGGCCTAGTTGGCTTGGGTTCCTAAGGGTTCATTAGTAGCATCCTGGTTTGACCAAGGCTTTAGCTGGCAGTTTTGAAAGTTGGGGTTCAAAATCATGGCTTGGCAGGTTACATCGAATGGTTCGTGGTAGTTTCTATTTGGTCGCAGCATCCTAGTGCCGGGAGGCAATGGGTGCGGGCAACTTTGCTTCTTTACTTCAGTTGTGGATGCGACTATTGGCCTTGGACACCTAGTCCTTGGCTAACCTCTGCAAGAGGCGAGATATTCTAGATTTCAGCAGTGTTCTAGTTAGTACGAGGTTCTTCTACAATGGTTGGACAGACTCTGCGGCGTATGTTTGAGCTTCAGCCGTGGTGTATGCTTTATGTGGTCAGCTGTTGCGGGTTGAGACTAGCGATGCTATTTTGAGCTCTGATGATACGTAGAGACTAGTAATCACCATTCATTTGCCAAGGATTTGAAAGCTTATTTAATTGATTCCTCCAGAGTTGTTGTTTATGTGGGGTTCCACTGTTGGTTAGACTCGGCCAGTATGGACTAGAAGTTTGTTATGATATATGCTTCGAAGTGGTTGGTGTTTGTAGAACCAGTAGAGCGGTTGATTCGAGCCAAAGGAATGAGTTGAAAGTATATGCAAAAATTTCTATGGCTAGATGGTAACTTTGAACCCCAGGCACCTTTTTCCTTTTCCTTCGGGGTGTTTGGACTTGATATTTGTGGCATGGTGGACTTCTTCCTGAGGTGAGATTCGTAAGGCAATTTCAAATTCAAATGGTGTTCGAGTGTTCGGAGTAGCAGTAGTGTTTTCTAGAGTTGGGAGCTTGGCTCATGGTTACAGACTTCGTGGTAGGCTTACCACACTTCTTGCAGGATCATGGTTTTGGTTTTGGTCTTTTGGGCAGGTTGCCTGGTTCATTCACTTTCAGCTGATTCAGACCTGGCACGGTTCAGTTAGCAAATTTGATGTTAGAAAAAATATTCGTTCGTTGGTTGGTGGTCAGTCAAGGCAGGTAACTTTAGTTTCAATAATATGCTACGGGTTGTTATCTTGGATGGCAAAGGCTAGTAGCCTATATATTGGCTTAAAACACATTTGAATAAAATGGGTGACTTTGTTCATGTTAAAGTATAAGCAGGAACTATGGATCTCCGGTGTGTCAGTTGATGCTTCGAGGGTGGTTTGAGTGTTCAGCTTGTATGCAGCTTCCTTCTTGTGGTGCTAAAGGATTCAGTTCAGAAAAAAAAGGGCTTTTGCCGAACAGCGGGTTCATGAGTTAGAGTTTTGGGTTGATGGATTTTCTGGTAAACTTGGTATGGTTTTGAGGATTCGAGTTTTGTGTGTTGATAGCCTTGGTGCACTGGTTTTGGTGTTGTGTAGGTGCTTTTTGGTTAAGATTCTCGAGGTTCAGTTTGGGTTGGCAGATCTTTGGAGGTTGAAATCTAGCTTGGCTAGTAAGAAATTAAGGCTTGGTTGCTTTCTTTTGTTCTGTTCTATTGGGTGCCATCCGAACGGGGAGGTTACCCGGGTTGTCCGAGAGAGTAGTACAGGCGTGGTATCTTTTGTTCTTAAATCTCTGGTATTTTCTTCTTTCTTGACTTTCGGGGATGAAAGTCTTTTTAGTAGTGGATGATGTAATGACCCTTCCGGTCATTTACACATTTTTGCCTTTCTTGTACCATTAGAGCTTACTTGTAGCGGCCCAAGTCATTTATGGATTGTCGGGACCGGTAGTTCGGTGCCCGGGCCGTTTGTTTGGTCTTTATGGCCGTTCCTCATTTTAGAGCTTCAACTTTGGAAATCGTTGACTTCCGTCAACATTCTTGGTAATATCAAAGAATTAAACCATGGTTCTTGGTCAAAGGAATCCCTCACTCAAAAGTTCGAGTTAAAGAAATGTCTCGTGTAACACCTTGGCCATTTGGAAGATTTAAAGTAACCCGTTCCTTTGGGGTAAGACTAATAGTGTCTAATATACTAAGAAGTATGTGTTATGAGGTATTATAATCGCAAAATGGTCGTATGATAAGTTTTGAAGTCAAGCAAGTTGCGAAACAAAAGTCGGAGAAAGTTATTGTAAATTCCTTTAAGGAATTCTCTTCAAATTTGGGTTAAATGTCTTGGGGTGTTTCTCCCTATCTATAAAGAGTTAGTGGGACCCCAATATACCAAATTGAATGTCTATGAGTCTAGTTTCCAACGCACTAAATTGTTTGTCCATACGACTTCAGAATAGAGAGATATTCATATTTTCGTAAGACTGCGCAAGCAGACACGTCAAAGAGGGGCCCACATCCTAAGTCGGTTTGCCTTTATAAATCAGCTTCTTCTTCGTTTTAAACCCATAAAAACAGACCAAAACTATAGAAAAACAGATACAAACCTTAGAAATAATCCATGGACCTTGATCCTTTCAATTCAGAAGTTTAACGGAAGTTGCTCTACGTCGCGAGCTCATCATCGTTGTACAGTTTTCTCGTCGTTTTGGCTCCATTTGTTGCTACTGCAAGGAGGCAGTTCGTGGAACTGATATTTTTATGCTATTATCATTTGATTATCGGAATGTAAGGGTTCTAAATCCTTGACTCATTCTTAATTTGAGCTTTAGAATCAATTCCGAGGAGAACTTATCGTTATCGGCATGTTTGTCGTGTTTTCTTGTCGTATATTGTTACAGATCGTGGTGGGTCCTTATAACAGCATGTTTGGCTTGGTATTTCAAAGCTTTTTGTCGAGGTAACCTTCCTCCTATAACCCTCCTTCATTATTATATGTTCTAGTATTGTTTTATGGATTTCTGAGACATGAAGTGGTATTTTGGATCTGTGGCTCTGGGCAGCCCCTTTGTCATATTAAATTGGGTTGTTATTGTTGTATGTTGATGGTGTTAAGGTGTTGGAGGTACTGGGAGTTGGTGTGATTCTTATTGGAGTCACGAACGATGGTTATTGGATTGAATGACATGAAGTACGCCTTGAAATAGTGCCTCGGGAGCTCGTCGCTCTTTGGAGATGTGGTTAACGTATTGTTGTTGGATTTAGCTGCCATTTGTTATTGTTATTGGCCTCATTTTTATGCTTTGGAGTTGGCTGGTCGCGAGCGTGACATTAACACCTTATCAATTGGCTATGGCTCGTTCTTGCAGCCTTGTCGATTCTACCAATTGTTCCATTACCTTGGTTGGTCAAGCTTCACAGAGACGCCTTTGGGACTTCAGTTGAAAGTATTTGTTTTGTGTGATTCAGAGCTTCCTGGAGCTGTTCGATTCTGGACGATGCCCTTCCCGCAGCTATTCATCGGATGACTGGTAGGTTATGGTTTTTCCCCTATCTAGAATTTGCGTATATAGGCTATAACTGCATTAATTAGCATCCTTGGATGGGTTGTTATAGGTTGGTACCCCAGACCTTGTCCGCCTTTGGTCCGTCTATTTCATATTTTGTTTGTAGTATTCGCGTAGTAATGTATATTACCTTTGTGGTCCTGTGTGGCCTTGTAATGACTCTGGAACATAGATGGTGGGCTATTTGGGAATGTCCATGAGTCCCGGACATAGAGATTATCCTTTTAGGCTGGTTATGTCTGCTGAGTAGCTATTGGGCCTGTGCAGGGCTGATAGGAATTGTTGTGAGCTGTTGGGCTACTTTTATATTTGTGTGCGAGCATATCATCCATGAAAATGGTTTTCCCCTGCATGTTTTACTACAGTTTTGGCTGTGAGCCACTACTGACAGTTTTTCTAAATTTGCATGGCCCTGGGGGCTCGTTTTTGGTACTGTTGTTGATAGAAAAGGGGATTTTTGGATGTTTTCGCATTGATTTTATTACTGGTACTAGTCTCTGCGGGGCAGAGCACCAGACTTGATTTTATTACTGATACTAGTCTCTGCGGGGCAGAGCACCAGACTTGATTTTATTACTGATACTAGTCTCTGCGGGGTGGAGCACTAGACTTGATTTACTACAGTTTTAGACCCAGTTACGCCCGAGCACCATTGGAGAGATTTTTGAGGCATTTTCTACTACTTTATTCCTGGACGGGGTCTGGGCATGCATACTTGAGACTGGGTCTCTATCTTGATACCGGACATGCTTCCAGATGACATGTCTTAATACTGAGTTTTAGTATGGGGTCGGGGACCTCCATGGACCTTGCCGCTCCGAGCCTGGGGCTTCGGGCTACGTGCTCCGGAGGGAAGGGTATATGGTGGAGTAGAGGTATATAGGCTGAGTCCTTCCATGGAACCTGCCAGCTGGGCCTGATTGGCACCGGAGGAGGTACATACAGGTTCTATTTCACATCATATCATATCATGCATTGGATTCCACCTTTGTTTGTTGTGTGTTCAGTGTACGCTCTGGTAGTATGGGATGCTGGAGGGTTTGTTTTCACTTGATTTTGTTCCTCGGTTGTATGGGCTGCCGTTGGGACTGTAGGTAGACTATATTTACTGTTGTTTTTACTTAGAGCTTGTCTTGGCACCCGGTTCTTGAAAGATTAGTGATGGCTAGCCTGTTGAGGCTTTGGTTGTGGGAATTTTGATTATTGAGAGGGCTTTAGAGTCCTATATTATTGAGGCACTTTTTTGTGGCCTTCTGAGCAGAGTGTGAGACACTGGTTCTATTCTTGTGGCAAGCTGAGTGGTATCTCTCGGTTATTGTGGCCTAGTTATTTCATCCTAGGGTTGTACTTGTGAGGTGATTCCCTGGTTATGCTATCATATTATTGGATTGGTGTTATGATTTCCTTATACTGGTTGATTCCATTTTGAGTATGTTAGACTGCTCTCCGTCTTTTCCTTCAAATGGAGGGTACCGATATACTGCCATTTTCTCAACTCTGTCTCTACTTACTTATATTGTTGTACAAGGACTCAAGGTGAGTTCTTCTTTCCTTCACCAGTGATTCTGTGTGATTGTATCTCTGTGCTAGCATGTGTTACTTGAAGCTCTTGGTTATGGATGATCTGTGCTAGCTCCTTGTGCCTTGCTTATTGCCTCAGTGACTGCTTTCTTGCTATCTGTTACTTACTACTTTTATATCTTATATGCGCTCAGTCGGCCTATGATACCTACTGAGTACCCGTGGTTTTGGTGCTCATGCTACACTTCTGCACTTTTTGTGCAGATATTAGCTGAGCTTTCGCCGTTGATCACGTTGGAGACTCGTGCAGCTTTTGGATCTTTGAGACTAGGGTGAGCGCCTGACGGTCAGGGCTTGTCTACATCTCATCTGTTGTACTGTTGTTCCTTGTACTTTCGGAGGCAATTTATATTGTATTTTGTTACTTCTAGCACTTGTATTCTATTAGAAGCTTCTGTACTGTCGATACCAAGTCTTGGGGTTGGTTTAATTTCCTTTTTGTATTTATATTCGAGTTTTGCTTTCGCTTATTTTTGCTTGCTGGTGCATTTTGGTTAGGCAGTAGCCCATTACTAACCGTTCTGGGCTACGAGAATTGGTTCGCCTACTGGGGATTGTTGGTGCCATCATGACTTGAGAAATCGGGTCGTGACATTAACATACCCGAAGTCCTGACAAAAACTTCCTAGCTCACTTTGTGATATTTTACTGTCCATTTTTAATTGATTTTTTAGTTTCATGTCTGTACATAATTCAAGCCCTGTGACATTTATAAAGCTTATAAGGTCACCATAAGTTAATTGACTATAGGGAATTTTACCCTCGAACCTATCTTTTAATTTTATCCTAACTTTTTCAGCAAATAATGCTTGTAAAGCTCTTATAAATTTTTCTTTCCAATAATCATGATTACAGTCTTCTCTAACCATGACTTTGTTGAGGAAGATATCTTTGTACCATCTAAAATCGTCTAATTTTGGACAGGATAGATTTGATAATATCTCTAGACTTCTCTCTTGGAAAAGTTGGGGTTCTCCTATAAAATGTTTAGCTATGCTATAAATTAAAGTAGCGGTGGAGTCTTCTGAGATTTGATTTTCAGGAGTTTGCCCTGTAGGTTCAGTCTTAATAACTTGAGTAATAGTAGTAGCATTTAATACACTCTGTTTATTATCTTCGGTGAGGTAATTATCACACTAATATTTTAATGTTCCCAAAAATTCTGCTACAATTAATGTGGTAGCTTGTTTATCGGTAATATTTTTCATTCTATATGCCGTAATGACCATTCCCATTTAATGTAGTTTATTGTATATTTGATGTTCCGCGAGTCCATCAATATTCCATTCAGTAATTTAACGTCCAGAATGTGAAGTATGAGATAAAAATTTATTATCTTCATACTGCATATCCGAAAAAGAGGGTTTCTTATAATAGTTCTTTTTATTAGAATATCTACAACTTAACTTGTTAATTTCATGATCAGTTTTTCAGATATGGTTATTATGACCTTATCCTCTTAAAATTTTTATTCGGCTTTTAATCTTCCGTTAATTTTTTCTATAAGATCATCTGGGATGTCAAATTTTTCCTGAAATCTTGGAAATTTATCTTTTTAAAATTCTGATAATTTAAATATTGGGTGAGTTTCTAACTTCTTATCCTTTTCATTATAAGAAGAACTTGGTTTATCTTTAAAGGTTGATTTATTATTAGCCTTAAGAATTTGGTTGGAGACTACATATAGTAGTTAATTGGTATAATTATTTTGGTGAATTAGCCAATATATATCTTTATTTGTAGGGTCACCTTTAGCATCTAATATATTGAGTTTAAAGGGTGTAGAAGTAACAACTCTACCATCTACGGGTAAACTAATTTCTTCTAATGAGGGAATTATAGATTCAACCACCTTAGTTTTAGTATACCATTTATTGAAAATTATATTTAATGATTCTTTTTTATCGTCTAATTTTCCAGTATACTCAAACCATTTAAAAAATTCGATATTACATCTTATTCTTTTCATATCGGTGTGCCAATTATTTCTAAAGGTTATTCTTTCCTTCAATGAATATTTTTGGACATACCATTCCATTTTTATGGCATTCTCTGTATCCGTCCAGAGTTTATCTAAATATTCAAAGTCAAGTTCAAATTCTTCATCCGACCTGATCATACACAAAGAGTCTCTTACTCCTAGCATTTCACTAGCAGTGGGACTTGTTAGTTTCTTGGTTATTCTAGGTTCGTATTCCACTTTTGGAATTGTTTCCGAAAAATGTACTCCCTTTAATTTTTTCTCTATGTCTTCAAGAGTTACCTCCTTTTCTTCTTGGGTTGTCGAAAATGAGGATCTTGGAAAAGACATTCTTTTACTAGAAGTAGCATGACTAATAGATTGGGATCTTACAAATTTTAAATCTATAGATTCATCCAAAAATTGAACTACATGCTCAATGCTTGAATTTTCCTCTTCAATATTTCTCTCCATTATGGAGTCAAAGTGCCAATTATCTTTTATTAATACATCATCTCATTTTATCATTTTTAGGACAAAAGGTTTTATTATGATTATGATTGGCTTCCATAAGCATAGTAACTCCTTTATTGCTTACTATTTTAGTCTTAGGGGCTAAGGTAGTTTTCATTAGTCTATAATATACTCTATATATTATGGCTATCTCTCTAGTATTTATTTTACTATTCATATTTTTTTCTTAACATTTAATATTAATGTATCCATAACATTCTGATCATTAATATCTATAGAAAAATTGGGATAACAATTAAAATATACAGGGACATTAGCTAAATTACTTTGTAATACTGCTAATAATGAGTCATCAAAATTTAGTAATTTATTATCTCTTAGGAGAAGACATATAGGTACATCTAGACCTAAACGATATAATGATTTAACTGCTACTTGAACAAGTCCTATATGAAGAAACTTGTAATTTTTCCTATATCTGTTAATATCTTCAGCCGCTAATAATTTAATAGTTTCAATATTCTTATTAATAGCAACCATAGATTCAGAAGTTTTAATATTATAATTTTTTATAAAATCAAAGTGTTCAGCTTTATAAACCTTTTTAAAACGTTCTTTTGGAATATTCCAATTTTGCAGATCACTTTTTATTTTTGCTATCTAAGTAGCGGTAGCAGAAACATTAACAATATTTATTATCTCTTGATTTATTGGAGCATCCATTAAAATTGTGCAGATAATTCTGAGTGAATAATTAGTATATCATCTAATTGTCTTCTTTGGATCAATAAATTAATGCTAACTTCACATAGTTTATCATATGATTCGATCATTTTATCGATGATTAACTTACTAGTTACTTCTCTAGAATATTTATCTAAGATTTCTGTCACGATCCGATTTCTCAGTCATGATGGCACCTACAACCCCCCAGTAAGCGAACCAATCCCCGTAGCCCAGAACAATTAGTAATGGGCTACTATCTAACAAATAAGTGAAAGAACAGTTTAATAAGCAAAAGTAAGGGGACAAGATGAAGAGAATAGATAACAGGAATATATATATACATATGCGGAAGATAAATCAAACCCCAAAACCTGGTATCATAGTATAGAGCCAGAACTACATACATGGAGTGCAAACAATCCAAAATAATATATACAGATGTCTCTGAATGGTAATAGAGTACATAAAGCAAAAGATAAATTAAAGCTAAGCTCCGGTCGCAAAGAGCTCTCCCTCAGTCTGAAGTAGTCCCCAAAAGATATCCGAGCACGAATCACGATGATCTAGGTTCAATGGCCCATGCTAGGATCTGCACCAGAAGATGCAGAAGTAGGGTGAGCACCAAATGCGAAGCATAAAGTACCCAGTAGGTATCATAGGCTGAATGGGCACATATAAGATAAAAGCGTAGTAACAGACAGAATAGAACCAAGTAGTCAAAGAAATCAACAAAAGGTACACATAAACTAGCCCAGAGGGAAGTCAACATAACAATATGCGAGGCCAGCAAGAAGAATATATATACAACAGGCGCAAGTGTAAGTAAGAAACAACGCACCTGGGATCATTGCAATCAAAGTATATACATAATAAGTTTATGAAATGGATGGTATACCGATAACCTCAAGTGTAAGAGGAAGAGGGAAAAAGTAATGATAGGCATGCTCGGAGAAAGGAATCAAACTCAACTAATCATATCAATTCTCAAATCCATGAACTAACAGCCTAGCAGTAACCAATTTCATACTTAAACATAACAGGGAAAAATTCCATAAGTAAATAACAAGAGTCTACCTATAGTCCCCCGGCCGCCCATACAACCGAGGAACACAAACAAGTGAAAACAAACCCTCCGACATCCCATACTACCGGAGCGTACAATCCAAAAACAAGGGTGGAGCCTCAAACAATGAATGATATGATGCATGAAGATCTCAAGTGAAATGGTATCTCTGTATGTACCTCCTTCGGTGCCAATCAGGCCCAGCAGGTAGGTTCCATGGAAGGACACTTCCCGTATACCTCTACTCCGCTATTTACCCTTGCTCCAGCACACACAGCCCAAAGTCCTAGGCCAGCATGGCAAGCTCCATGGAGGTCCGGGACCCCAAACTAAAACTCAGTATCAAGACATGTCATCTGGAAGCAAGTTCGAGATCAAGATAGAGACCCAGTCTCGAATATGCATGCCCAGACCTTGTCCAGGACTAAAATAGTGGGAAAATGCCTCAAAAACCCCTCCAAGGGTGCCCGTACATAACTGGGTCTAAACAGTCGAAAGTTATCTCAGGTGCTCGGTCCGACCGAGGCTAAAAACTATCCAAATTTAATAAGAAACTCAACTAGCACCCCGGCCCTGCTGAGTCTAGCATTAATAGTAAATAGAAATCATAATTTGACCTTCTTTTACCCCAAGAATATTTACAAGTTAAATCAAACCATTTCCAATTCATTTCCATAAAAAATGGGCCCCCGGGGCCATGCAAGGTTTAGAAAACAATTCCAATAGGCCAGAAGCCAAAACCGTAGTAAAACATGAATAAAGCCCTTTTTATATGCATGGAAATGAATGATCAACACAAATAGCTGCCCAGCAGCTCACAATCAACCTATCGGGCCTGCACAGGACCACAGCTACTCAGCAAGCATAATCAGCCTAGAAGGATAATTCTATGCCCGGAACTACAAGCATCGGAGAAACAAAAGTAGGCGAACATGAATAAATCGGTCAAGGTCTGTGGTACGAACCTAATAAACCCAACCCAAGGATGCCCATTGATACAATTTTTTCCTATATATGCGGAGTCTAGGGAAAATAAACCATAACCTACTTGTCATCCGATGACTAGCTGCGGGGACGGCGTCTTCCAGGCTCGAACTGCTCTAGAAGCTCTGAATCACAAAAATGCCTTCCAACGAACATCTTAATGCCCATAGTTCCTTCACGGAAATTGTTCCTTACGTCCTAAGCTTCGCAAAAACTATATAATCAGCTTATACTCACCTATAAATAGTTCATAATTAAGCTTAAATTGGCAGATTTCCCAAAAGGATCATAACTTGACGAAACGTCTGTAGAACTTCATAAAAATGATCATAAAAGAGCCCCGAGATGGTTACCTTAGCAAACCAAGTGTAAAGCTTGAAGAAATACCAAGTCCTATCTTCTGAAACAAGCTCCAAACGTGGCTTATCGAAGGGGAAATGATTGCCACGCGTAGAGATCGCGTTTCTAGGCACGGGGGCAAACTTTAGAGATAGAAATCACCAAAAATGCACCTTGATCACTCAAGAACTCTCTTGGAACCCTCCCTTATGTTTTCTCTCTGTTTCAGAAATGTTTTGGAGTTTTAAAATGTGAATTTGAAGCTTAAAATAGATTTTAACCCGACCCAGTTCCCGACCCGATTTCTGCCCAGACAGTCCGCGGTAAAACAGTCATAACTTTTTACTCCTAGATAGATTTGATGTGAGATTTTGTGAGTTGGAAACTAGACTCATAGACCTTAGATTTGGTAGGTTGGGGGGTGAGTTGGAAACTAGACTCATAGACCTTAGATTTGATAGGTTGGGGGACTTCTAACTCTTTATATATTGAGAGAAAAGCTCTGAGACATTTGATCCAAAGTTCAGAAAATTTATTAAAGAAACTTGCGATAACTTTTGTCGACTTGCTTAACTTCAAAACTTATCATACGACCTTAAAAATAAAACAAAAGGCCCGGGCACAAAACTACCAGTCCTGACAAGCCTTAAATGACTTGGGGCCACTACAGGCAAGCTCTAACGGTACAAGAAAGGCAGAAACGCGTAAATGACCGGAAGGGTCATAACATCATCCACTACTATAAAGACTTTCATCCTCGAAAGTCAAGAACAAGGATGTACCTGAAGGCTCGAACAGCGGCAGATACTGAGCCCGTATATCTCTCTCGGTCTTCCAGGTAGCCTCCTAAACTGGTCGGTTCCTCCACTGACCCTTGACAACTGGAATCTCCCTAGACCTCAATATCCTGATATCTCTAGCCAAAATAGCTACTGGCTCCTCAACAAAGGCTAAACTGTCATCCAACTGAACTGAATCCCACTGCAACACATGAGACTCGTCTGGAACATACCACCACAACATCGATACATGAAAAATCGGGTGCATAGCTAAAAACATCAGAGGCAAAGCTAACTAATAGGCAACACTACCAACCCTCTAGAGAATCTCGAATGGCCTAATGTACCTGGGGCTAAGCTTGCCCCGCCTACCAAATCTCATCACACCCTTCATAGGTGATACACAGAGAAATACCAAATCACCAACACTGAACTCAAAGACACGAAGTCTACGATCAGCGTAGATCTTCTGCCTACTCTGGGCTGCCTAAAGTCTACCCTGAATCAGTCTGACTTGGTCTAAGGAATCCCAAAGAAAATCTGTGCTCTGTGGCCTAGACTCGAAACCATCAACCCAACCAATCGGCAATCTGCAACGCCTACCATATAAGGTCTCGAAAGGTGCCATGTCGATGCTCGAATAGAAACTATTATTATAAGAAAACTCAGCCAAAGGCACAAACTTATCCCACAAACCTCCAAAATCAAGAACACAGGCCCGAAGCATGTCCTCCAGGACCTGAATGGTCCTCTCGTACTGGCCATCTGTCTAAGGGTGGAAAGAAGTACTAAGCTGAACCTCTGTACCCAAATCTTGCTGAATAGCCCTCCAGAAGTGAGTGTTGCAGTCTGAAATGATAGAAGCTGGGAGCCCGTGCAATCGAACAATCTCACAAATGTAGATCTGAGCTAGCTTCTCTGCCCCGTAAGAAGTCTAAACCGGTAAGAAGTGTGCTAACTTAGTCAGCCTATCAACGATCACCCAAATGGAATCAAACCCACAAGAAGTACGACGTAAACCAACAACGAAGTCCATAGTAATACCTTCCTACTTTCACTCAGGAATGGGAAGTCGTTGCATCAAACCACCCGGTCTCATGTTCTCAAACTTAACCTGCTGATAGTTCAAGCACCGAGATACAAACTCGGCCACGTCCTGCTTCATACCACGCCACCAGTAAAGCTGCCTCAAATCTCTATATGTCTTCGCTGTGCCCGGATGAATGGAATATCTGGAACAATGGGCCTCGCGAAGTATCAACTGAACTAAATCCCCAACTCTCAGAACACAAAGGAGGCTATCAAACCTCAGAACCCCATCTTAATCTATAGTAGCCCGACTGGCCTCACCCTGAACAACCTGATCACGAAGGTCACACAATCGTTGATCCTCAAACTGATGGCTTTGAATTTGATCAATCAAAGTAGAATGAACCTCGACACTGGCAAGAACTATTCTAGGATCCGACAAGTCAAGCCTAACCAAACGGTTAGCCAAGGACTGGATGTCCAAGGCCAAGGGTTGCTCTGAAACTAAAAGAGAATCTAGGCTACCCATACTCACCGCCTTCCGGCTCAAGGCATCCGCTACCACGTTTACCTTGCCCGGATGATACAAAATAGTTAAGTCATAGTTCTTCAGTTGCTCGACCCATCTCCTTTGCCTCGAGTTTAGCTCGCGATGACTAGTGATATACTGAAGACTACGGTGATCAGTGAAGATCTCACAGTGAACTCCATATTGGTAATGCCTCCAGATCTTGAGCGTGAAAACTACCGCCGCCAACTCTAAGTCATGAGTGGGGTAGTTGCGCTCGTGAACCTTCAGCTTTCTTGATGCATATGCTATCAATCAACCCTGCTGCATCAACACACAACAAAGACCAACCTCAGAAGCATCATAATACACGGAGAAGCTCAGACCCTCAACCAGGAAAGTCAAAACTGGAGCTGAAGTCAATAAGGCCTTAAGCCTCAGAAAGCTATTCTTGCACTGATCTGACCACTGAAATGGGACATCCTTTCTAGTCAGCATCGTCAAAGGTGCTGCTATGGAAGAAAATCCCTGAACGAAGCATCTGTAGTAACCTGCTAACCTAATGAAGCTGCGGACCTCAGTAAATAGTAGTGGGTCTCGGCCAATCACAAACGGCTGAAATCTTTCTTGGATCAACCCTAATCTCATCCTTAGACACCACATGCCTTAGGAATGCAACTAACTCAAGCCAAAACTCGCACTTTGAGAACTTGGCATAAAGCCGGTGATCTCTCAAAGTCTGGAGCATAATCCTCAAGTCATGCTCATGCTCATCCCTACTCTGCCAGTATACCAAGATGTCATCTATGAAAACTATCACAAATTAGTCCAAATACGGGTCAAGCACCCTGTGCATCAAGTTCATAAAGGCTGCGGGGGTATTAGTCAACCAAAAAGACATTACCAGGAACTCACAATGGCCATAACGTGTCCTGAATGTTGTCTTAGGGATGTCCTCCACCCTAATCCTCAACTGATGGTGGCCGGACCTCAAAGTAATTTTCGAAAACACGGCTGAACCCTGAAGCTAATCAAACAAGTCATCAATCCTCGACATCGGATACCTATTCTTCACTGTCACCCTATTCAGCTGCCGATAATCAATGCACATCTGCATCGACCCATCATTCTTCTTAACGGAAAGAACCGGAGCACCCCAAGGCGGCACACTCGGTCTAATAAACCCCTTAGCTAACAGATCCTGGAGTTGCTCCTTAAGCTGCCTCAACTCATCCGGAGCCATACGGTAAGGAGAAATAGAAATAGGCCTGGTGCCCGGCTCTAACTCAATAGAGAAATCAATATCTCTATCAGGTGGAAGGCCTGGAAGGTAATTAGGGAACACATATAGAAAGTCCCTAACTATAGGAAAAGACTCAGGGGAAGAATGGTCAGTACTAGCATCTCAAACATATGCTATATAAGCTAAGCACTCACGGGAAATCAAATTCCTAGCTCGAAGACAAGAGATGATCCCAAATGGTGCATGGCTAGCAGAACCCTGCCACAGAATCGGGGATACACCGGGCATGGCTATGGTAATGGTCTTGGCATAACAATCCAAAACCGCATGGTGAGGGGATAACCAGTCCATGCCCAGTATCACATCAAAATCTAACATATCGAGTATCATCAGATCACACTAAGTCTCCAAATCACCAACAAATATCACACAGGATCTCACAATCCGATCCACTATTAAATAATCTCCTACTGGGGTGAAAACATAAACAACAACAGATAATGGCTCACTAGCCAACCCCAAACAAGGAAGAAAGTAGGCAGACACATATGAACAAGTGGATCCAGGATCAAATAAGCCATAGCAGACTGATGGCACACATAAATCATACTTGTAATCACAGTATCCGAGGCTCTGCCTCTAGTCTCCCAGGGACTGCATAGAACTGACGATGACCTCCACCTGCCCGACCGCCATCCCAACCACCTGCTTTGCCATGCGAAGCACCACCTCTACCCCGACTACCACCCACTCCAGCTGGAGGCCGAACTGCTCGTAAAGGCTCGGTCGGCTGAAATGTACCCTGCTGGGGGAAATCTCTAGCAAAATGACCAATCACACCACAAGTAAAATAAGCCCCTAACAACCTAGTCGATCGGGATGAATCAGCAGATCTCGTATATCCACCACGACCTGATGCCCCAGAAACCGTACCCCTCAAAGACTGACCGCTATAGCCCTGATGGCTGCTCTGACCCTCCTCGAACTGGATACTACCAGAAGTCTAAAGTTGTCACAACCCGATATCTCGGTCATGATGGCACCTACAACCCCCCAGTAGGCGAACAAATCCCCGTAACCCAGGACAGTTAGTAATGGGCTACTATCTAACAAATAAGCAGAATAGCAGTTTGATAAGCAAAAGTAAGGGAACAAGATGAAGAGAATAGATAACAGGAATATATATATACATATGCGGAAACTAAACCAAACCCAAAGACCTGGTATCATAGTATAGAGCCATAACTACATATAAGGAGTACAAACTATCCAAAACAACATATACAGATGTCTCCAAATGGTAATAGAGTACATAAAGCAAAAGATAAACTAAAGCTAAGCTCTGGTCGCCAAGAGCTCACCCTCAGTGTGAAGTAGTCCTCAAAAGATCTCTGAGCACGAATCACAATGATCTAGCGGCAATGGTCCATGCTAGGATATGCACCAAAAGATGCAGGGGGTAGGGTGAGCACCAAATGCAAAGCATAAGGTACCAAGTAGGTATTATAGGCCGACTGGGCACATATAAGCTAAAAGAGTAGTAACAGACAGATTAGAAGATAGTAGTCACATAAATCAACAAAAGGTACACAGGAACTAGCAAGAGGGAAGTCAACAGAACCACATGTAAGGCCAGCAAGCAGAATATATACACCATAGGCACAGGTGAAAATAAGAAACAACACACCTGGGGTCCTTGCAATAACAGTATATACATAATAAGTTTACGACATGGACGGTATACCGGTAACCTCAAGTGTAAGAGGAAGAGGGAAAGAGTAATGATAGGCATGCTCGGAGACAGAAATCAAACTCAACTAATCATATCAATCTCAAATCCATAAACTAACAGCCTAGCAGTAACCAATTTCATACTTAACCGTAACAAGGAATAATTTTGTAAATAAATAGCAAGAGTCTACCTACAGTCCCCCGATCGCCCATACAATCGAGGAACAAAAACAAGTGAAAACAAACCCTCCGGCATCCCATACTACCAGAGCGTACAATAAACAAACAGAAAACAAGGGTGGATCCTCAAACATAGAATGATATGATGCATGAAGATCTCAAGTGAAATGGTATCTCTATATGTACCTCCTCCGGTGCCGTTCGAGCCTAGCAGGTAGGATCCATGGAAGGACACTGCCCATATACCTCTACTCCATCGTATACCCCTTCCTCTGGTACACGCAGCTCGAAGCCCCTGGCCCGGAGTGGCAAGGTCCATGGAGGTCCTAGACCCCATACTAAAACTCAGTATCAAGACATGTCATCCGAAAGCAAGTTCGAGTTCAAGATAGAGACCCAGTCTTGAATAAGCATGCCCAGACCCTGTCCAGGACTAAAAATGCCCCAAAAACCCCTCCAAGGGTTCCCGGGCATAACCAGATCTAAATAGTAGAAAGTCATCTCAGGTGTTCGGTCCAACCGAGGCTAAAAACCATCCCAATTTAATAAGAACCTCAACTAGCACTCCAACCCTGCCGAGTCTAGCGTTAATAGTAAAACTGGCTATACAAATCATAATTTGACCTTCTTTTACCCCAAGAATATTCACAAGTTAAATCACACCATTTCAAATTCCTTTTCATAAAAAATGGGCCCCCGGGGCCATGCGAGGCTTAAAAAACAATTCTCATACGCCCAAAGCCAAAACCGTAGTAAAACATGTATAAATCCCCTCTTATATGAATGGAAGTGAATGATCAACAAAAATTGCCACCCAGCAGCTCATAATCAACATATAGGCCCTACACAGGCCCACAGCTACTCAACAAGTATAACCAGCCTAGAAGGATAATTCTATGCCCGGGACTCGCGGACATTCCCAATATCCTACCTTCTATGTTCCAGAGTCAACAAGGCCTCACAGGACCAAAAGGGTAAATAAAACATATATGTAAGTACTACAAGGACCGGAGGAATAAAAGTAGGCGGTCATGAATAAAGCGGTCAAGGTCTGTGGTACCTACCTAATAAACCCAACCCAAGGATGCGCATTAATACAATTTTATCCTATATATTCGGAGTCTAGGGAAAATAAACCGTAACATATGTGTCATCCGATGACAAGATGCTAGGACGACAATGTCCAAGCTCGAACCGCTCTGAGAAGCTCCGAATCACAAAAATGCCTTCCAACAAATGTCTGAATGCCCGTAGTTCCTTGACGGAAATTGTTCCTTACATCCTAATCTTTGCAAAAACTATATATACTCAGCTTATACTCACCTATAAACAGTTCATAATTAAGCTTAAATCAGCCGATTTCCCAAAAGGATCATAACTTGACGAAACCTCCGTAGAATTTCCTAAAAACGATCATAAAAGAGCCCCGAGATGGTTACCTTAGCAAACCAAGTGTAAAGCTTGAAGAAATACCAAGTCCTATATTCTATAACTAGTTCCAAACGTGGCTTATCGAAGGGGAAAATGATTGCCACGCGTAGAGATCGCATTTCTAGGCACGGGGGCAAACTTTAGCGATAGAAATCACCAAAAATGCACCTTGATCACTCAAGAACTCTCTTGGAACCCTCCCTTATGTTTTCTCTCTGTTTTGGAGTTTTAAAACGTGAATTTGAAGCTTTAAATCAATCTTGACCCGACCTGGTTCGCGACCCAGTTTCTGCCCAGATAGTCTGCTGTAAAATAGTCATAACTTTTTACTCCGAGATCGGTCAACGTGAGGTTTTGTGCATTGGAAATTAGACTTGTAGACCTTCGATTTGGTAGGTCGGGGGACTTCTAACTCTTTATATATTGAGAGTAAATCTCTGAGACATTTGACCCAAAGTTCGGAAAATTTATTAAAGAAACTTACGATAACTTTTGCCGACTTGCTTGACTTCAAAACTTATCATACGACCATAAAGACCAAACAAACGGCCCGAGCACCGAACTACTGGACTTGCCAAGCCTTAAATGACTTTGGGCCGCTACAGGCAAGCTCTAACAGTACAGGAAAGGCAAAACGCGTAAATAACTGGAAGGGTCATTACATCATCCACTACTAAAAAGGACTTTCATCCTCAAAAGTCAAGGACAAGGAAGTACCTGAAGTCTCAAACAACTGTGGGTACTAGGCCTGCATATCTCTCTCGGTCTCCCAGGTAGCCTCCTAAACTAGACGGTGCCTCCACTGAACTTTAACAAGTGGAATCTCCCTATATCTCAATCACCTGACATCTCTGGCCAATATAGCTACCAGCTCCTCAACAAAGGCTAAACTCTTATCCAACTGAACTGTCTCCCACTGCAACACATGAGACTCGTCTGGAACATACCGGTGCAACATCAACACATGGAAAACTGGGTGAATAGCTTAAAACATCGAATGCAAAGCTAACTGATAGGCAACACTACCAACCCTTTGGAGAATCTCGAATGGCCCAATATACCTGGGGCAAATCTTGCCCCGCCTACCAAATTTCATCACACCCTTCATGCGTGATACACGAAGAAATACCAAATCACCAACACTGAACTCTAAGGCACGAAGTCTACGATCAGCATAGCTCTGCTACTTGCTCTGAGCTACCCAAAATCTATCCTGAATCACTCGGACTCGGTCTAAGGAATCTCAAAGCAAATCTATCCTCTCTGGCATAAACTCAAAACCATCAAACCAACCAACCGGTGATCTACAACGCCTATCATACAAAGCCTCAAAAGTTGCCATGCCAATACTCGAATGAAAACTATTATTATAAGCAAACTCTGCCAAAGGCACAAACTGATTCCAAGAACCTCCAACGTCAAGAACACATGCCCGAAGAATGTCCTTCAGGACCTGAATGGTCCTCTAAGACTGGCCATCCATCTGAGGGTGGAAAGTAGTACTAAGATGAACCTCTGTACCCATATGTCGCTGAATAGCCCACCAGAACTGAGATATGAACTGAGTGTCCCAGTCTGAAATGAGAGAAGCTGGGACCCCATGCAACCGAACAATCTCGCGAAGGTAGATCTAAGCTAACCTCTCTGCACCATAAGAAGTCTGAAACAACAACAAATGTGCTGACTTAGTCAACCTATCAACAATCACCCATATGGAATCAAACCCACGAGAAGTACGAGGCAAACCAATAACAAAGTCCATAGTAATCCCTTTCCACTTTCGATCAGGGATGGGAAGTCGCTGCATAAAACCACCAGGTCTCATGTACTCGAACTTCACCTACTGACAATTCAAGCACCGAGATACACACTCCGCTATATGCTGCTTCATACCACTCCACCAGTAAAGTTGTCTCAAGTCTATATACATCTTTGCAGCGCCAGGATGAATGGATTATCTAGAATAATACGCCTCACGAAGTATCAACTGAATCAAATCCCCAACTCTCAAAACACAAAGGCGACTATCAAACCTCAGAACCCTACCTAAATCAAGAGTAGCCCCACTATCCTCACCCCGAACAAACTGATCACGAAAGTCGCACAACCGCTTATCCTCAAACTGATGGCTCTGGATCTGATCAATCAAAGTAGAACAAACCTCAACACTAGCGAGAACTCTGCTAGAATCCGACAAGTCCAGCCTAACCAAATGGTTAGCCAGGGACTGGATGTCTAAGGCCAAGGGTCACTCTGAAATTGAAAGAGAAGCTAGGCTACCCATACTCACCGCCTTCCGGCTCAAGGCATCCGCTACCACATTTGCCTTTCCCGGATAATACAGAATAGTGAAGTCATAGTCCTTCAATAGCTCGACCCATTTCCTCTACCTCAAGTTCAACTCTTGATGACTCGTGATATACTGAAGACTACGGTGATCAAGGAAGATCTCACAGTGAACTCCATCTAGGTAATGCCTCCAGATCTTGAGCGGGAAAACTACCGCTGCTAACTCTAAGCCATGAGTGGGGTAGTTGCACTCATGAACCTTCAATTGCCTCGATGCATATGCTATCACTCGACCCTGTTGCATCAACACACAACCAAGACCAACCCCAGAAGCATCACAATACACAAAGAAGCTCTGACCCTCAACTGGCAAAGTCAAAACTAGAGCTGAAGTCAATAAGGCCTTAAGCCTCTGAAAGCTATCCTCGCACTGATCCAACCACTGAAATGGGATATCCTTCCTAGTCCGCATAGTCAAGGGTGCTGATATGGTAGAAAATCCCTTAACAAAGCGTCTGTAGTAACCTTCAAACCCAATAAAGCTGTGGACCTCAGTAACAATAGTACGTCTGGGCCAATCACAAACTGATGAAATCTTTCCTGGATCAACCCTAATCCCATTCTTAGACACCACGTTCCCTAAGAATGCAACTAACTCAAGGTGACACACTCGGTCTAATAAACCCCTTAGCTAACAGATCCTAGATCTGCTCCTTAAGCTCCCTCAACTCAGCCTGAGACATACGGTAAGGAGAAATAGAAATGGGCTTGGTGCCCGGCTCTAACTCAATAGAAAAATCAATATATCTCTCAGGTGAAAGGTTGGTAGGAAACACATCCAAGAAGTATCTAACCCCAGGAACAGGCTCAAGAGATATAGGGTCAGACTAGCATCTCAGTCAAATTCTAGATAGGCTAAACAACCACGGGAAATCAACATCCTAGCTCGAAGACAAGAGATGATCGTAGACGGTGCATGGCTAACAGAACCCTACCACACAACTAGGGATACACCAGGAACGGCTATGGTAAAGGTCTTGGCATAACAATCCAGAACCATACGGTAAGGGGATAACAAGTCCATGCCCAGAATCACATCAAAATATAACATATCGAGTCTCATTAAATCACCCCAAGTCTCCAAATCACCAAAAGATATCACATGATCTCACAATCTGATCCAATACTAAAGAATCTCCTACTGGGGTGGAAACAGAAACAACAACAGATAATGGCTCACTAGCCAACCACAAACAAGGTAGAAAGTAGGCAGATACATATGAACAAGTGGATCCAGGATCAAATAAAGCCATAGAAGACTGATGGCACACAAAAATCATACCGGTTATCACAGTATCTGAGGCCTCTGCCTCCGGTCTCCCAGGGACCGCAGAGAACTAACGATGACCTCTACCTGCCCGACCACCATCCCTACCATCTGCTCTGCCACATGGAGCACCACCTTTTCCCTGACAACAAACCCATCTAGTCAGAGGCTGAATTGCCCGTAAAGGCTTGGCCGGCTGAACTGTATCCTGCTGGGGGCAATCTCTAGCAAAATGACCAATCATACCAGAAGTAAAACAATTCCCTGGTGGCCTACTCGGTCGGGATGAACGATTAGATCCCGTATGGATACCACGACCTGATGCCCTAGAAACTGTACCCCTCGAAAACTGGACGTTGTAGCCCTGATGGCTACTCTGACCCTGCTCAAATTGGGTACTATCGGAAGTTTAACGGGAAGCCTAAACCGGTCGCCAAGACTGAACCTGTTGCTGTTGTGGCTGATAACCCCAACCCTACTGGCCAGAACCTCTACCACCATATTTGGAACCACTATAGCCACCCTGATGTTGAGGCCTCTTATCTTTGGATCCGTGATCATGTCGCTGTAAGTCCTCCATAGTATGGGCATAGTCTGCGATAGCCTGAAATGACCGACCAACGGCAAGCAATATCTCAGTTAGCTGCCTAATCTCTGGCCTCAAACCCCATACAAACCTGCGAATCATATCTACCTCGGTAGGAATGATAATAGCTCCAAATGGTGCTGGCTGATGAAAACGGGTCTCATACTCTGAGTCAGTCGTAGAATCTTGCATAAGCCAAGTAAACTGCTCCCTGCGATGCTCACAATCACTCTGAGGCAGGAACTTGGCCATAAAGGCCTCATAAAACTCAGACCAAGTCAAAGAAGGAGATGTAGAAGATCTGCAACCACCCTGTGCCCTCCACCATAACTTAGCTGGACCCTCCAGCTGATATGTAATATAACCAACCCCGTATGTCTCCAACAAACCCAAATGATGCAACATCTCCTCACAGGAAGTAAATCATGTGGGTCCTACCCAGAAGTACCAGCAAACCTCGGAGGTGCTAATCTCAAAAACCTACCCAATGCTTCTGCTCTGACTCTGTCATAGCTGGGCGAAGAGCAAGGGGCTATACAACTGATGGGACCAGAATGACCTCCGCATGGGGAGCCGCAGTAGTAGACTACGATCTTGAACTTTGTGCACCCAGGGATGCACCCTGAGTAGATGTTTGTGCTATCTCCGAAGGCCGCTCTCCAATCATACCTAAAAAAAATAATAGTAAACCCCGAATGGCTGAAGACTGAGCTAGGGTTAAGGCTGGCACAGAAGTGGGCGCTGGAGCTAGTGGTACCTGGGCTTCCCCCTGGTCAACATGTTGCTGCTCGGGAACTGACTCTAGCTCATACCTATGCTGAGGCTCTATCTCCACTCTAGCAGCTCTAGCAGGGGCTTCTGCTTGGGGGCATCCTCGACCCCTAGCTGGAGTAGGAGGCTCATCTCCGCCTGATGTCGACGCTCTCGTACGAACCATCTGCGGAAGAATGAAGTAGAAAAAATGAGATTTCCAGAAACTTCAAGTCTCCTACGCATGATACAGAAGAAATGAAAGAGTCGTATTTCCTAAGATGTCATTATAGCCTCCCGAAGATTGAGTACGGACGTCTCTGCCCCAATCCGCAGGACTCTACTAGACATTGGCTCCTATATCGATAACACTGGTGAACCTAGAGCTCTGATACCAAGTTGTCACGACCCGATTTCTCGATCATGATGGCACCTATAACCCCCAGTATGTGAACCAATCCTCATTGCCCAGAACAATTAGTAATGGGCTACTATCTAACAAATAAGCGGAAGAACAGTTTAATAAGCAAAAGTAAGGGAACAAGATGAAGAGAATAGATAACATGAATATAAATATATATACATACATATACGGAAACTAAACCAAACCCAAAGACCAAGTATCATAGTATAAAGCCAGAACTACATATAAGGAGTACAAATGATCCAAAACAACATATACAGATATATCTGAATGGTAATAGAGTATATAAAGCAAAAGATAAACTAAAGCAAAGCTCCGGTCGCCAAGAGCTCATCCTCAGTTTGAATTAGGGCCCAAAAGATCTCCGAGCATGAATCACAATGATCTAGTGATGATGGCCCATGCTAGGATCTACAACCAAAGATGCAGGGGGTAGGGTGATCACCAAATGTGAAGTATAAGGTTCCCAGTAGGTATCATAGGCCGACTGGGCACATATAAGATAAAAGCATAGTAACAGACAGAATAGAAGCAAGTAGTCAAATAAATCAACAAAAGGTAAACATGAACTAGCCTAGAGGGAAGTCAACATAACCATATGTGAGGCCATCAAGAGAATATATACACCATAGGCACAGGTGAAAGTAAGAAATAATGCACCTGGGGTCCTTGCAATAGCAGTATATACTTAATAAGTTTACAAAATGACGGTATACCGATAACCTCAAGTGTAAGAGAAAGAGGGAAAGAGTAATGATAGGCATGCTCAGAGACAAGAATCAAACTCAACTAATCATATCAATCTCAAATCCAGAAACTAACAACCTAGCAGTAACCAATTTCATACTTAAACGTAATAGGGAACAATTCTGTAAGTAAATAGAAAAAGTTTACCTATAGTCCCCCGGCCGCCCATACAACCGAGGAACACAAACAAGTGAAAACAAACCCTCTGACATCCCATACTACCGGAGCGTACAATCAACAAACAACAAACAAGGGTGGATCCTCAAACAATGAATGATATGATGCATGAAGATCTCAAGTGAAATGGTATCTCTTTATGTACCTCATCCGGTGCTGATCGGGCCCAGCAGGTAGGTTCAATGGAAGGACACTGCTCGTATACCTCTACTCTGCCGTATACCCTCCCTCTAGCACACGCAGGACGAATCCCCAGGCCGAGATGGCAAGGTCCATGGAGGTCACGGGCCCCATACTAAAACTCAGTATCAAGACATGCCATACGGAAGCAAGTCCGGGATCAAGATTTAGACCATGTCTCGAATATGCATGCCCAGACCTTGTCCAGGACTAAAATAATGGTAAAATGCCTCAAAAACCCCTCCAAGGGTGCCCGTGAATAACCGGGTCTAAACAGTAGAAAGTCATCTAAGGTGCTCGGTCCGACCGAGGCTAAAAACCATCCCAATTTAATAAGAAACTCAACTAGCACTCTGGCCCTACCGAGTCTAGCGTTAATAGTAAAACTAATGATCGAAATCATAATTTTACCTTCTTTTACCCCAAGAATATTCACAAGTTAAATCAAACCATTTCCAATTCATTTCCATTAAAAATGGGCCCCCAGGGCCATGCAAGTCTTAGAAAACAATTCTCGTAAGCCCGAAGTCAAAACTGTAGTAAAACGTGAATAAAGCCCCTTTTATATGCATGCAAATGAATGATCAACACAAATAGCCGCCCAGCAGCTCACAATCAACCTATCGGCCCTGCACAGGCCCACAGCTACTCAGCAAGCATAAATAGCCTAGAAGGATAATTCTATGCCCGGGACTCGCGGACATTCCCAATATCCCACCTTCTATTTTCCAGAGTCAAAAAGGCCTCACAGGACCACATGGGTAAATAAAACATGTCGGCAAGTACTACAAGCATCGAAGGAACAAAAGTAGGCGGACATGAATAAAGCGGTCAAGGTCTGTGGTACCAACCTAATAAACCCAACCCAAGGATACCCATTAATACAATTTTATCCTATATATGCGGAGTCTAGGGAAAATAAATCGTAACCTACCTATCTTCCGATGACAAGCTGCTAGGACGACGATGTCCAAGCTTGAACCACTCTGAGAAGCTCTGAAACACAAAAATACCTTCCAATGAACGTATGAATGCCCGTAGTTCCTTCACAGAAATTGTTCCTTACGTCCTAAGCTTTGCAAACACTATATATACGCAGCTTATACTCACCTATAAAAAGTTCATAATGAAGCTTAAATTGGCAGATTTCTTAAAAGGATCATAACTTGACAAAACGTCCGTAGAACTTCATAAAAACGATTATAAAAGAGCCCTGAGATGGTTACCTTAGCAAACAAAGTTTAAATCTTGAAGAAATACCAGGAAATACCAAGTCCTATCTTCTGAAACCAGCTCCAAACGTGCCTTATCGAAGGGGAAAATAATTGCCACGCGTAGAGATCGCGTTTCTAGGCATGGGGGAAAACTTTAGCGATAGAAATCACCAAAAATGCACCTTGATCACTCAAGAACTCTCTTGGAACCCTCCCTTAAGTTTTCTCTCTTTTTCAGAACTGTTTAGGAGTTTTAAAACGTGAATTTGAGGCTTTAAATAGATTTTGACCCGACCCGGTTCGCGACCCAGTTTCTTCCCCGACAGTCTCTGGTAAAACAATCATAACTTTTTACTCTAAGATCGGCTTGACGTGAGGTTTTGTTCGTTGGAAACTAGACTTATAGACCTTTGATTTTGTATATTGGAGGACTTCTAACTCTTTATATATTGAGAGAAAATCTCTGATATATTTGACCCAAAGTTCAGAAAATTTATTAAAGAAATTTACGATAACTTTTGCCGACTTGCTTGACTTCAAAACTTATCATACAACCATAGAGGCCAAATAAATGGCCCGGGAACTGATCTACCAGTCCCTCCAAGCCTTAAATGACTTGGGGCCGCTACAGGCAAGCTCTAACTGTACAAGAAAGGCAAAAATGCGTATATGACCGAAAGGGTCATTACAGAAGTGAAGCCTAAACCGGTCGGCTGGACAGACCCTGGTGCTGCTGTGGCTAATAACCCCAGACCCACTGGCATAAACTTATAACACCATACCTGGAACCACTGTAGCCACCCTGATGTCGAGGTCTCTTATCTCTGACCCCTAATAATGCCGTTGTAAGTCCTCCACAGTATGGGCATATCTGCGATAGCCTGAAATGACCGACCACCGGGGACCAATATCTCAGGTGGCTGCCTAATCTCTGGCCTCAAACCCCATACAAATCTGCGACTCCTATCTTCCTCGGTAGGAATTATCATAGCTCCAAACGGTGCTAGCTGATGAAAATGGGTCTCATACTCTGAGACAGTCATAAACTCCTGCATAAGGTGAGTAAACTTCTCCCTGTGATGCTCACAATCACTCTGAGGTAAGAACTTGGCCATAAAGGCCTCATAAAACTCAGACCAGGTCAAAAGAGGTGCGATAGTGGTCTATAAGTAACCTGGGACCTCCACCATAACTTCGCTGGGTCTTTAACTGATAGGTAGTATAACCAACCCCGTGAGTCTTCAACAAACCCAAATGATGCAACATCTCCTCATAAGTAGTAATAAAGTCATGTGGGTCCTGTCCAGAAGTACCAGTAAACCTCAGAGGTGCTAATCTCAAAAACCTATCCAACGCCTTCTGCTCTGACTCTGTCATAGATAGGAGAGGAGCAAGAGGTTGTGCAACTGATGGAACTAGAATGACCTCCACAAGGGGAGCCACAGTACCAAGCTGCGCTCCTGAACTCTGTACACCTAGGGCTACCCCTTAAGCGGATGTATGTGCTACCTCAGAAGGACGCTCTCCAATCATACCCAAAAGCTGTATTGGTAAACCTCGAATGGCTAAAGACTAAGCTGGGGCTGAGGCTGGCACAAAAGTTGGTGATAGAGATGGTACCAGAGCTGGTGGTACCTGGGCTACCCCTTGATCCACATGATCCTCTGGCTCTATCTCAACTCTATCAGCTCTAGAAGGTGCCGCTGCTCGAGGGCATCCCCGACCCCTAGCTGGAGCCGGAGGCTCACCTCCGCCTGACGCCGATGCTCTCATACGGACCATCTGCGGAAGAATAAAGTAGAACAAATGAGATTTCAAGAAATTTCAAAGGTACTACACATGATATAGAAGATATGAAGGAGTCGTATTTCCTAAGATGTCACTATAGCCTCCCATAGATTGAGTACGGACATCTCCGCCGTGATCCGCAGGACTCTACTAGACATTGGCTCCTATACCGAAAACACTGGTGAACCTAGAACTCTGATACCAAGCTACCACGACCCAATTTCTTGGTCATGATGGAACCTATAATCCCCCAGTAGGTGAACCAATCCCCGAAGCCCAGAACAGTTAGTAATGGTCTACTATCTAACAAATAAGTGGAAGAACAGTTTAATAAGTAAACGTAAGGGAACAAGATAAAGAAAAAAGATAACAGGAATATATATACACATATGTGGAAGCTAAATCAAACCCCAAAACCTGGTATCATAGTATAGAGATAGAACTACATACATGGAGTGTAAACAATCCAAAATAATATATACAGATGTCTCTGAATGGTAATAGAGTACATAAAGCAAAAGATAAATTAAAGCTAAGCTCCGGTCGCCAAGAGCTCTCCCTCAGTCTGAAGTAGTCCCCAAAAGATCTCCGAGCACGAATCACAATGATCTAGGTGCAATGGCCCATGCTAGGATCTGCACCAGAAGATGCAAAAGTAGGGTGAGCACCAAATGCGAAGCATAAGGTAACCAGTAGTTATCATAGGCTGACTGGGCACATATAAGATAAAAGCGTAGTAACAGACAGAATAGAACCAAGTAGTCAAAGAAATCAACAAGAGGTACACATGAACTAGTCCAGAGGGAAGTCAACAGAACAACATGCGAGGCCAGCAAGAAGAATATATATACAACAAGCACAGGTGTAAGTAAGAAACAAAGCACCTGGGATCATTGCAATCGAAGTATATACATAATAAGTATACGAAATGGATGGTATACCGATAACCTCAAGTGTAAGAGAAAGAGGGAAAAGTAATGATAGGAATGCTAGGAGAAAGGAATCAAACTCAACTAATCATATCAATTCACAAATCCATGAACTAACAGCCTAGCAGTAACCAATTTCATACTTAACCATAACAGGGAAAAATTTCGTAAGTAAACAACAAGAGTCTACCTATAGTCCCCCGGCCGCCCATACAACCGAGGAACACAAACAAGTGAAAACAAACCCTCTGACATCCCATACTACCGGAGCGTACAATCAACAAACAACAAACAAGGGTGGATCCTCAAACAATGAATGATATGATGCATGAAGATCTCAAGTGAAATGGTATCTCTTTATGTACCTCATCCGGTGCTGATCGGGCCCAACAGGTAGGTTCAATGGAAGGACACTGCTCGTATGCCTCTACTCTGCCGTATACCCTCCCTCTAGCACACGCAGGACGAATCCCCAGGCCGAGATGGCAAGGTCCATGGAGTTCTCGGGCCCCATACTAAAACTCAGTATCAAGACATGCCATACGGAAGCAAGTCCGGGATCAATATTGAGACCATGTCTCGAATATGCATGCCCAGACCTTGTCCAGGACTAAAATAGTGGTAAAATGCCTCAAAAACCCCTCCAAGGGTGCCCGTGAATAACCGGGTCTAAACAGTAGAAAGTCATCTAAGGTGCTCGGTCCGACCGAGGCTAAAAACCATCCCAATTTAATAAGAAACTCAACTAGCACTCTGGCCCTACCGAGTCTAGCGTTAATAGTAAAACTAATGATCGAAATCATAATTTTACCTTCTTTTACCCCAAGAATATTCACAAGTTAAATCAAACCATTTCCAATTCATTTCCATTAAAAATGGGCCCCCGGGGCCATGCAAGGTTTAGAAAACAATTCCATTAGGCTCGAAGCCAAAACCATAGTAAAACATGAATAAAGCCTCTTTTATATGCATGCAAATGAATGATCAACACAAATAGTCGCCCAACAGCTCACAATCAACCTATCAGCCCTGCACAGGCCCATAGCTACTCAGCAAGAATAACCAGCCTAAAAGGATAATTCTATGCCCGGGACTCGCAGACATTCTCAATATCCCAAATTCTATGTTCCCGAGTCAACAAGGCATCACAGGACTACAAGGGTAAATAAAATGTATCGGCAAGTACTACAAGCATCGGAGGAACAAAACTAGGCGGACATGAATAAAGCGGTCAAGGTTTGTGGTACCAACCTAATAAACCCAACCCAAGGATGCCCATTAATACAATTTTATCCTATATATGTAGATTCTAGGGAAAATAACAGTAATCTATTTGTCATCTGATGAATAGCTGCGGGGACGGCGTCGTCCAGGCTTGAACATCTCCGCGAAGCTCTGAATCACAAAAATGCCTTCCAACGAACGTTTGAATGCTCGTAGTTCCTTCATGGAAATTGTTCCTTACATACTATTCTTTGCAAACACTATATATACGCAGCTTATACTCACCTATAAATAGTTCATAATTAAGCTTAAATCGGCAAATTTCCCAAAAGGATCATAACTTGACAAAACATCTGTAGAACTTCATAAAAGTGATCATAAAAGAGCCCCGAGATGGTTACCTTAGAAAACCAAGTGTAAAGCTTGAAGAACCACCAAGAAATCCCAAGTCCTATCTTCTGAAACCAGCTCCAAACGTGGCTTATCGAAGGGGAAAATTATTGCCATGCATAGATATCGCTTTTCTAGGCACGGGGGAAAACTTTAGCGATAGAAATCACCAAAAATGCACCTTGATCACTCAAGAACTCTCTTGAAACCCTCCCTTATGTTTTCTCTCTGTTTCAGAACTGTATTGGAGTTTTAAAACATGAATTTTAAGCTTTAAATCGATTTTGACCCGACCTGGTTCGCGACCCAGTTCGCGACCTGGTTTCTGCCCAGATAGTCCACGGTAAAACAATCATAACTTTTTCCTCCGATATCAGTTTGATGTGAGGTTTTATACGTTCGAAACTAGACTCATAGACCTTCAATTTGGTAGGTCGTGGGACTTCTAACTGTGTATATATTGAGAGAAAAGCTCTGAGACATTTGACCCAAAGTTCAGAAAATATATTAAGAAACTTACGATAACTTTTACCGACTTTGTTGACTTCAAAACTTATCATACGACCATAAAAATCAAACAAACAGCCCGGGCACTGAACTACCGGTCCTGACAAGCTTAAATTACTTAGGGACGCTACAGGCAAGCTCTAATGGTACAAGAAAGGAGAAAACGCGTAAATGACCGGAAGGGTCATTACAGTTTCTGCGGGTACTAAACTTTTATAATAATTAAGCTCCTTTAGTATTTTTGTTCTTTGCTTTTTAAACTACTTTTGGATTTCTAAATGAAGCCATTTTCCCTAATTATTATATTTTATTTCTTCTGTAAATGGATGTGTAAGCATAAAACTTGGATATAATATGGGGTAAAAAGGGGTTTTGTAGTACTATCTTGGAACCAATATCTACTTTAGATGTTACTCCTTAATAATTATTTCTTTTTGTAGTATTTTTTAGTCATAGAACGGATCATAGATATAATATTAAAATATTAGTTTGAAAATATTTTCAAAAGAACAGTAGGAAATTAAACAATCAAAAGAACAATTAAGAAAATTAAAAAGAACCAAAAGATACTACAAAAGTTTTATTTTTAAAACAAATGAAAAGAACAGTAGAGAAAGCGAAAGTACTTACACGAAAGATTTTTATTGAGTAGAGGGAACGATTGAGTACATAGAAGGAAAGGATGGGCAATATAGAAGTGAGTGTCTAAGTTTCTGAATGCCCTTCTTCTTACAAAGTGAAGGTCTTAAATAGACCTCAAAGTGCTGACTCAATTTTCTACTAATACTATTTATCTAACATGTGTCCACATGTGGAAGACTTAATATTACATGGATATGAAAGTGCTGACTCAATTTATTACTAACACTATTTATCTAACACGTGTTTACACGTGGAAAACTTAATTTTACATGGATATAACAGATCATAATTATCTTGTTGGAATTTGCTTCTTCTTGAAGATGAAGCTTAGGCATTTGATGTTATCGTCTTTTTACTCCTTGTCATTTTGGTGATTTCATTATTGCCAACTTCTTGTTTTCTTGTCATTTTGCTGAATTTTGATGTTGCCATTTCTTTATTTTTTGTCATCAATGTTGCTTGCTTTTTACTTCATTTTGTTTTGCTGAATTTTGTACTTCTTTTAATTTTTCTTATTCATGATATTGTGTAGATGCCATAGCTATTTATCCTTTTGTGTAGATCTTTCATCTCTTGACTTGTAATAGCTCTTTATTCCATTGAAAGGGCATGCCGGCTCAGTTGAGGAGATAAGCTTGAGCTATCCCTTTCGGATCCATCATGTCTCCATTGCTGGGCTCGCTTGTATGCGAGGATGCATTGTCTAATAATTCCATTATTTGTTTTGGTTTGGTATCCTTTTTCAAACTTGATAAGGCTTGTTCGAGCCTCCTTTCTAATTCCTCTTTGGATAGTTGGGATTCTTTCCGTGATGAATAACTTGATGCTCCTGTATTATCTCGGGGTGTTGGTGTCCAACCTTTGATTCGGGTGTTCTTACTCAAATATTTGATCCTTTAAAATTCATGAATATCGAAGGACTAGTAGATAATATAGGAAATTCTTTTAGCAATACAAAATTTACACAATTTGACATTCTTTGGTAGGGTGGAGATATTCTGCTTTACCTGGAATTTCTCAAACTGCGTCTGAAAATATGTTGACAATAGTTGTTTATTTCCTCCAAATTGGCTCCACCACTCGTAGAACCATCTAGGTATTACTGCACTTTTCATCTCCTCTAAATATTTCACAAACCAAGAGTGAGTAATGGGCCTAACATACATGAAATTGTACCATGCCGCATTATAATCATACCAATTGTATGTCTAGGATCGATGAACTCTTGATAAGGGAATACGGGTATGTAGATGATCCTTGAACCATTCAAAGGGGCTCCGAATCATTTTAATTGTGAATTTTGAGAATTCAATACTGTCCAGATAATTAATATCTTTTAATTTGTGCTCGATCTTCACTGAATCAGTATCTGTTAAAATGAACTCATAATACCTTCGAGTTTTGAGGGGATTCTCTGTCTCCACATAATTTCGATTTGTATAACAAGGTTTTAATAATTCTGGTACTCTGAAACTTTCGTATCTTTTATCAAGCGCCATGATTGGCAATACCTGCAAATCTGTTATTTCAAATTGCTCTTTATTTGGAGTAATAATCTCCATGTTTTGTTTTGGGGTAGTTGGGAGGACTTCCTGTGCATACGTCTCCGGTGGCTTCATTTGGTAACTATCCTTGGTTTGGACAATGATGCCTTTATTACCTGTTGAGGAGGAATCTTCTCTGAAAACTGTTTTAAGAGGTTGTAATTTGGTTAAGCTGGTTATAGGTTCTTTTAATGATGAAGGAATGGTAGTTGTTGGCAGATGTGGAAATTCTGCCAGAACTGAATATCTATTCTCAGGTTTTGGTTTTTCCTCAAAAGGTTTTTTCATTTTTTCTTCAGGTTTGAAGGCTGGGAATGGGGGTCTCTGAGGTCTTATTCCTGGGGTTCCGAGTCTCATTATTTCCCTGTAAAAATTCTCTTGTCAAAAAATTGGGGAGAGAATTATTTTCCCCTGTTATAAACTCTATTTGAAAATCAAAGTTGGATAAAAAAGCTTGCCATCTAGCAAATATTTGTTTAGAAACTACATTTTTAACATCCTCTTGTAAAACATCTTTGGCTGCTTTGCAGTCTACTCTTAACAACAATTCTTTGTTTATTAAATCATCTTGAAGTTGGTAATACATAGTACTATAGCCAAAATTTCCTTTTTAATGGTACTATAATTTTTCTGGGAATTATTCCATAAACCTGAAGCGAATCTTACTAATTGTTCGGGGTTTTCTAGAGAAACTCTTTGTTTAAGGATGCCTTCGTATCCTATGTCTGAAGCATCAGTTTCTACAATCATGAATGCCTCGAGATGTGATATTCCTAGACACGGAAGTTTATGAACTATTGATTTAATTTTTTGGACTATCTTAGTCTGCTCTTATTCCCATGGGACTGGATCCTTCTTAAGACGTTGATAAATATCCTTACAAATTTTCCTAATATTTAGAATAAAATTTGCAACATAGTTGAGACTCCCTAGGAATCTTTGGAGCTGCGTTTTATCAATTAATTCATCTGAAAATTTGGATGAGAATTCTATGGCTCTACAAATGGGTTTATAGGTTTGTTGATATAAGTCATGACCAAGAAATGTAATAGAGGTTTGAAATAACTTAATCTTTTTAGCACTTACTACTAACCCATTTTATTAAACAATTCTTAAAAAGGTTTGAATATATTGTTCATAATATATCTTCTGAATATATTAAAACCTCATCTATATAAACTATAGAAATATTACTATAATGATTGAATATATTGTTCATAATATTTTGAAATTCAAATGGTGCATTCTTTAATCTGAATGGCATTACATTCCATTCGTATTGTCCAAAAAGGTACATTAAAGGTTGTTTTGTACTTATCTTTTTCGGCGATTTGTATCTGCCAAAATCCTGATTTCATATCGAACTTACTATAAATATTAGCTTTATAGGTTCATTTAAGAAGGTCTCTTTTATTGGGTATCGGGTATCTAATTCATCATAAAACCTTATTAAGGGGCTTATAATTTATGACCAGTCTTGGGGCTCCTCTTTCTCTGCGCTATTGTTGACATAAAATGCCAAGTAACTCCAGGATCACTTGGAAGGTCTAATAATTTTTTTATCAAGTAAATCATTGATTTCTTTTTTACAATATTCCATTAATTCATGGTTCATTTTTTGTGAAAGTAGATTTATTCTAAAGATAGTTTTATCTTTTACAAAGTCACTTTCCTCTTTTGACATACTATTAAGGTAAGGAAAAATAATTTCTTTTCCTAACGCAGTGGTGTGGATTCCATTTAACGTGGCATTATATGGTCTTATTTGAGTTATAAAAGGTATACCTAATATTATTTCTTCATTTATATCCTTGGTAATTACAAAATTATTAATAAAACAAATTCCATCATTGCATTTGTATGCCCTATGGATTTATAATTTATCTTGAGTCTTTCTCCTGTTGCGGAGAATAATCGGGTAGTACACTTTTTGAGGTATTTAGTAGAAATTATTCCTTCAATTATGAAGTTTTGATCTGCTCCTGTATCTAATAATGCAATTTTATGAATAGTATAATTTTTATTTATGACTAATATAATAGGTATGTGGTAACTTTGGGCTTTAACTATTGCAATTGTTTTAATTCCTGACTTGGTTTCTAGAGTTCCTTCTAGTGACTCTATTTTTTCTTCCTTGTTCTTTCCTAATTTTGACGTTTCTCCAGGTTCGTATGACGCTGGTTCTTGCTTAGGCTTTAAATCTTTTATAATTTTATCGGTAAGTGATTGTGTTTCTAGTTTGTCAAGTCTGTGCTTAACCTCCTTAACTTCCTTTTTTATGTGAAATAATTCAGTCTGAAGATCTTGTAGTGTTGTGTCAGACTTTTGTTCTTTAAATTTATTTAATACATTTTTCATATTAAAGGGTTCAATAGTTTCTTTTTCTGGTTGTTGATTAAGAACTATATTTTTTAATTCTATAAAGTATTTTCTTTTAAGATCATGATCATCAATATGGTCAATCATATCAAAGAAAATCTCCTTATTATTATTAGTAATGACATTTATAGAGCGGCTATCAGAAATGCAAATAGCATCGCTGCATCCACAGTGATTACTTGACTCACTGCTGTCAGAACTATATGCAACATCAAGTTGATCTTCGTCACTAAGGCTCTCCTCAGAGGAAGAACTCTATTTTCATTTTCCTCAAGAATAGAATATAATTTATTCTTGACTTCTTGCTCAAGTTCTAACATATTTATTTTATCATTCCTTTTATTAGGTACACGACAATCCCTGGATCGGTGACCAAACTTTCCACAGTTTCAGTATTTATTAGAATTATTTTTATAAGATTTAGTGCCACTTTTAGTAGTTTTATGTTCCTTAAATCTTCTTTTGTAATATTGGGATTTTTAAGATTTATTCATATAATGTTTATGTCTTCTTTTGATTTTCCTGGATGCTTCTTTTGAAGGGCAGGATAATTTAACATACCCGAAGTCCTGCCAAAAACTTCCTAGCTCACTTTGTGATATTTTACTATCCCTTTTTAGTTGATTTTTTAGTTTCATGTTTGTACATAATTCAAGTCCGATGACGTTTATAAAGCTTATAAGGTCACCATAAGTTATTGACTATAGGAAATTTTAGCCTTGAACCTATCTTTTAATTTTATCCTAACTTTTTCAGCAAATAGTGCTGGTAAACCACTTATAAATTTTTCTTTCCAATAATCATGATTACAGTCTTCTCTAACCATGAATTTGTTGAGGAAGACATCTTTGTACCATCTAAAATTGTCTAATTTTGGACAGGATAGATTTGATAATATCTCTAGACTTTTATTTTGGAAAAGTTGGGGTTCTCCTATAAAATGTTTAGCTATGTTATAAATTAAAGTAGCGGTGGCGTCTTCTGAGATTTGATTTTCAGAAGTTTGACCTGTAGGTTCAGTCTTAATAACTTGAGTAATAGTAGTAGCATTTAATACACTCTGTTTATTATCTTCGGTGAGGTAATTATCCCACCAATATTTTAATATTCCCATAAATCCTGCTATAATTAATGTGGCATCTTATTTATCAGTAATATTTTTCATTCTATATGTCTTAATTGCCATTCCCATTTCATGTAGTTTATTGTATATTTGATGTTCCGCGAGTCCATCAATATTCCATTAAGCAATTTCACTTCCAGAATGTGAAGTATGAGATAAAAATTCATTTTCTTCATACTGCATATCCGGAAAAGAGGGTTTCTTATAATATGTATTTTTATTAGAATATCTAGAACTTAACTTGTTAATATCATGATCAATTTTTTCAGATATGGTTCTTATGACCTTATCCTCTTGAAATAAATCACAAAATAGAAACCCAACATATGTTCAAAGTATTGTCAAGTTAGTTCCAGGAAGGAAAACAACACTCAAACTCATGGATTCAAGGGAGGGGAGATGATGATGTTTTATGCACTTTTGGAGACAAAGAGAGGTATAAGTGAAGAAATTTCATGAGATATTCTTCTTTTATCCCGTAATGTACATATCAACACCTCTTCTTGCTCTACACTCTAACTGATAGAATCAGGACACCAAGGAATGAGTTGAAAAAGAGCTTAAACTAAGGAAAATAAAACTTATTGTACAAAAGAAATAGCTAGAAAAGAAAAATATTGGTTCAGCTTTAAGAACGAATGGACAACTTGAAATGAAATTCAACCAACATATCACAAAATGGAAACCTAAATAAACTAGTCAACACAACAAATGAAAATCAGAACCCCTTGAATTTGCAAGAGCAAACAAGACCAGTTGATTCTCCCAACAACGAAATCAGAAAATCATATTATAGCCCTTATCCGCAAGATCTCGCCACAATCATCACATTCTCACATAGAACCAACGTCTACCAATCACACGACTTGAAAATAGAGAAGAAAAAGATGTAAAATAAAAAGGGTTGCGGGTAAGTTACCTTTGACTGGGACATTAAACTTTGGCAATGGAGCTTCCACCACAACGCCGAAACTTGAATGATTTTGCCAGAATTTGACTCTTTAGTGTGTGTTTTCTCTGAAATTTTTTGTTACGTGAGATTAGAGGAATGCTCCTCCAGACTACCTAATTTTCCCTAAAAAACCAGCCTCTAATCCTCTGAAGAGAAAGACTATTTATAGATGGAATTTAGGTGAAAATGTGGGGAAATCGATGGGGAAAATTTGGGAAATCACTCGAAAATTTCAAATTCAAATTTGGATCCTTGGACAACATGAAAATCTTGTACCAATTTCTCATTGATTTCATGCAGAAATCGCAACCCTGGGCTCTAGAATCTTCTGGGTTTTGACAGCTCGAGAACTGGTACAATCTTTGATAAGATCTCGATTAGGGAGACTAATCAAAATCCAAATGCGGAAATAAAATAAGCAAAAGATATGTGAATTAAAGCTAATTAATCAATTTTATGGGAAACAAGGGACTTTATATCCTCACCTCCCAATTGAACCTAATTAACAAACAATAATTCCTCAATCAAAGAAAGAGACAAACAAATGAATCCACAAATGGATGACTCTATGATTAATCAAGCAAAGAAGTTAACAAGCAATCAAAGGAATCCACCCTTGATCACTCAACTACCTATTAGGAATCCACCCAATTGACTATTAGGAATCCACCCAATAGATTTCTACAAAGCTAAGTTAACTAATTGGGAAATCCACCCAATGGCTACAAACTAGATTATCAACTAGAAGCTTTCAAAGCAATTCAATATTCATCAAAATCTGATTAGATAAGGGAAGGGAACCCCTATTTATAGATATTACAAAAAGGCCCAAAAGTGACCTTGAAAGATAGCCCAACATCGGCCCAACGCACTTGAGGTACGTTTGATGTGCGACTCGCACCTCCAAGAGTGCCCAATGCACAGGCTGTTGCATTAGCTTCGCAGAAACATTCTTGCAGCCTTGCACTTTTGATATGCAAAACGCACCAAGGTAAGTGACAAACGCACCCCTGCTCGCACCATAAGGTAGAAACTCTGTCAACCTCTTCTTTACTCCATGCGATCATCCACAAATCATAGATCCTTGATCTACGTTCTTCGATGGTCTCCAAATCCTCTTTCTTCATGAATAGAGCTTGTAAGGCTTGGAACTACTTGACTTACTTCATTTGGGGTGCATTGAGGCTCTTCCAAGCTCTTTTTTTGTGCTCCAAGGGTGGGTGTGGCTCGGATCCTTTTGTCTAGACCTTTAAATATAGGTCTAGCATGATTGTCGCTGGACAATATCATATCATCCTCCCCTTAAGTTGTCTACCCATATGAAGGTAAAAAGAAGTTGGCATCATGATCTTGGCACTAAATGTACCACATGGACTCCTCAACAAATAACATATAGAATTTACATCCCAAACATGGGTGCATGCAAATTAAGCACATTGGCATCAATCAATGTTGAAAGATGCAAGACATTAACATGTTCATGATAGGTCATATAAGCACCCATTCTAAAGAGTCTACCTGCCATAACATAAATGTCATCATATCTCCAAGGGTCACTTAGAATCAAAGGGGATGGGTACATATCTTGGGTTGGAGAGGCCACCTTGACATGCTCATGTTCCAACCTTGGCTTGTAAGGCATTCCCATCTCAAGAATCATCTTGGACCAATAGGATTGGTCCTCTCTTTCCTCTGTCAAGTTGGAATCCTTAGAGTTGGATCCCATGATACTTTTCATTCCATCCTTGTGAGGTAAACTTTGAGAAACCCCATTGGAAAGCAATCCTTTAGGAACCTGCAAAAGAGAAGAATTGTTACTAGGTAAAATGATAGTACCTGTGTTAGTGTGCACAACAATCTCCATGTTAATGAGTCCTACTAAAGAGTGTTCCTCACCCATGCCTTTTGAACATTTATTTGGCTCCATATTCACAAACAAGCCATCCTCTTCATGAGCCAAGTCCACCTTCTTATGCACAAGCAATAATTCTTTCCCATTCTTTTCAATCTCTTCCTTTCGAATCACTTCCCAAAGTTTTTTCATGATTCTATAATCCTCGCTTACTTGATAGGGTGTCAAGGGTGTAAGTGTAATCTTTTGTCCTCCAAATAAAAATGAGTACTTGTTAGACCTCCCATTATGTTGCACATCCCTATCAAATTTCCATGATCTACCAAGAAACATATGACACGCTAGCATAGGCACAATATCACATAGAGTCTTATCTTAATACTTGCCAATGCTAAACCTTATGGTTGCTTGATTGGTCACCTTTATCTCACCATTATCATTGATCCATTGTAATTTGTAGGGGGAAGGATGTTTCTCACTAGCAAGTTTCATTCGTTCAACCAAAGATTCACTCATAACATTTGTACAACTTCCACTACCAATGATAAGAGCACATACCTTATCCATGATATTGCAACGAGCATGGAACAAGTTCTCTCTTTGATCAAGCTCTTCTTTATCAAGTACCCCCATGATTCATCTCACGATGCATAATAAGTTCTCATTAACTTGCAAAGGCTCAACAATAATTTGTGAGGCTTCATCCTCTTGCCTGACCATAGGCTTACCATATTCACAACCTAAAAGTTCCCCTCTTCTCAAGAGATGAGCAAAATTTACATTCTCCTCTAACTTATCTTCATCACAAACCAAGGGTCCCTCTTCATTAAGCTCATTGTTCTTTCGTTTGTCCTCACACTCCTCCTAATCATCCGTACAATATCCATCAAACAAGGCAACAATGGGTCTTCTATTAGGATACTCACTTGCAACATGTCCCCTACCTTGACATCTATAACATTAAATAGTAGAAGGACGAGGAATGTTAGGTTTCAAAAATGTACCTCCTTTAGCTTTGTCGTCCCCTTTTACCTTGTAGTCGGCTTTAGCATGAGTAGCTTGACCACTAATTTTGGAGTGCTCTTGGGGAGATGACGGCTTCAACTTATCTTCATTCTTTCTGCATGAATACGTTGAGGTAAACATGGACTTGTATGCTTTATCTTCTTTCATGTCCTTCTCAATTGTACAGGCATCATGAAAAGCCTCCTCTAAACTTGCATAGTGTTGAAGTCTCATGGGCTTTGAGATGTCTTGTCTTAAGTTGGTAAGAAATCAGATCACCGTGTTTAGTATAGGCTCATCAACTTTGGACCTCATTCTCAAGCTCTCAAACTCATAATAATATTCTTCAACACTTTTGGCATCTTGTCGAAGCATGTACACCTTCTTGATAATTTCTTGATGATAAGTAGGTGTAACATACCTCACTTCCATCAAAGCTAGCAACTCTTGCCATGTAGACAACTCACAAACGAGATATCGGGCTCGTTCTCTCACCCTGGACTCCCACCAAGTGGAGGCATACCCCTTAAATTGAGTGATGGCATATTTAACTTTCAACGCATCCGAAATGTTGTTGGTGAGGAAGATCCTTTCACTTTGCAACCTCCACTCAAGGAATTCTTCTGGATCACTACTATCTTTGAATGTTGGAAGAGTGACCTTGATGGTGTGCAACCCTCTATCATGGTCACTACGATCTCCTTGATGATAACCATATTTATCATCATAGTGACCACCATATCTTTCACCCCGATTACCATAATGATCACCATGGCGATCATCCGACCATTCACCTCGATCTCCATTATCTTGCCACGTTGCACCTTGAGTTCTACCATAACCTCCGGGTTGCACTCAATCTCTTGGTGGACCATAACCTTGTCGTCCACCATATTGAGGTCCATCATAATATCCATTAGCATTTGCTCTCTCAAACTCTTCATAGAGTGGATTGTGGTAGTTATCATGGTAAGGCTTTTGGGTTTGGTTATGTAGTACATGCAAGTTAGCATGTGATGCATTTTGAAGTGGAGTTCGGTTTTGGTTTGCTACAAAAGGACATTCCTCTTGTAGCGGGTAATTTGGTGGAGTGGAGCTTGGTCTAACATTGTTCGGAAAGTTAGACATTGGGAAAGATGGTTGTTGGATTTGTTGAGTGGAGCTTGGATTGTTCCGGGGGTTGCATAACTCATGTGCATGCCCTGGGGTAATAGTCATTGAAAAACTCATGTTCCTATTTTCTCCCGACCCATGAGTGATATGAGGTGAGTCCTTCCGATTTGGACTCTCAACATTCACCATCCTATTCTCCATACGATCCATCCTTCCATTCATATTAGCCATGATCCCATTCAAATATGCTAAGCTCCCATTTAGATTTGCTAAGCTCCCATTTAGATATGCTAAGCTCCCATCCATATCCACTATTTGCATTGTTAACGAGGCATAGGCCGCCTCAATATTAAAAGAACTCTCTCCTTCATAAGCACAATCAAGTGCTTTTGACATCGTACCTGCAAAATTCAACAAACGAGTTTAGTAGCAAAGGTTCCTCACCTTTTTGTATATGAACACTCACTTACCTCCTATGGCATTCCAAGGATTGATAGTGAACTCTCCTTGCTAAACCAAGTCACAATAAACCTATCCTTTGTGGAGGAATGGATTCTTGTTACCCGATAGAAGGATGACTCAAAATCAAATGGACAGAGCCAAGAAGGTTTTCAACAATTTCTTTAAGCTTCACAAACAATTGGTACGAAATGAAACAGACGCAAGAGATCTAATTACAATCACGTAGAACAGTACTTGTCGTAAGTTAGTCTTAAGATATCTAGATGATAAGAGAATCAAATAAATGAAACAAAGAAGATTAAACCTGAGATTTGTTGGAGCAAACTTGATTTGGAACGGTCCGTTGTTGCGCCGCGATATGCGAAACGCACAAGGGAAAGTGCCCAATGCACCTTGCTTCGCACACCAAAGCAGAAACTAGTCCTCCCTGGTGTGAAGTGCTGGTGCATTTTTCACTAAGCAAAGTGCTGGTCGCACCTGACTTCCCACAGCACCAGGCAGAACACCTGAAGTATCTGCGTTTGTATTCGTTTTTTTGTACTTTTTCTTCTTAGTACTTGCCCCTTTTGGTAAATTCCATAGTACAAAAACAAATACCTTTTACCTTTACTCCTTATTTGGATCAAACAACTTTATTTCACCTTCTTCTTCAACAATCACCTTGAAGTACACCAAGTAAACCTATGAAATTCAAATTTCCAACTCTCTCAATTCAATTCGGAATGACTCCAAATTTTAAACGTAGCCTCCTCTCGATGTAGAGAACAAAGCCCGATACAAATTGGAATAAAATCACTCCAAATTGAAGAGACCCATTTTGTGTTCTTCAAGTTCTTCAAAATCCAAAAATGGTAGATCCTTCAAACCTCAACCAAATTCTACGAAACATGAGATTCAAGCTCCCTATGAATAGGAGATCAAAGCCCAATAGGTTTGAAGTCACAACTCAACCCAGATCTTGAACTTGTTCTTCAAGTTTCTTCACCTAACAATGGTGAAATCCTTAATTCAACTCCAAACAAGCTCAAATCTCAGATCTAGACTCAATTGATATTAGAGAACACAAATCTAATATCAGATTTTCAAACAAAACACTAGATCAACAATTTTTTTGTAGGGATTTTCTAAAAACGTTTTTCAACAATTTTTTTTGAAATATTCAGATTTATGAACTTAGGATTAAGAATTGTGGAAACAATCCTTTAGCCTAAGCTCTGATACCAAATGATAAGATCTCAATTAGGGAGACTAATTGAAATCCAAATGCGGAAATTAAATAAGCAAAAGATATGTGAATTAAAGCTAATTAATCAAGTTTATGGGCAACAAGGGACTTTATACCCTCACCTCACAATTGAATATAATTAACAAACAATAATTCCTCAATCAAACAAAGATACAAACAAATGAATCCATAAATGGATGACTCTATGATTAATCAAGTAAATAAGTTAACAAGCAATCAAAGGAATCCACCATTAATCACTCAACTACCTATTAGTAATCCACCCAATTGACTATTAGGAATCCACCCAATAGATTTCTACAAAGCTAAGTTAACTCATTGAGAAATCCACTCAATGGCTATAAACTAGAGTATCAACTAGAAGCTTTCAAAGCAATTCAATATTCATCAAAATTTGATTAGCTAAGGGAAGAGAACCCCTATTTATAGCTATTACAAAAAGTCTCAAAAGTGACCTTGAAAGATAGCCCAACATGGGCCCAATGCACTTGAGGTGCATTTGATGTGCGACTCGCACCTACAAGAGGGCCCAACGCACAAGTTGTCACATCAGCTTAGCAGAAACGTACTTGCAGCCTTGTGCTTTTGATGTACGAAATGCACCAAGGTAAGTGCCCAACGCACCCCTGCTCGCACCATGAGGCAGAAACTCTGTCAACCTCTTCTTTGCTCCACGCAATCATCCACAAATTGTAGATCCTTGATCTACGTTATTCGATGGTCTCCAAATCCTCTTTCTTCATGAATAGAGCTTGTAAGGCTTGGAACTCCTTGACTTGGTTTATTTGGGGTGCATTGAGGATCCTCCAAGCTCCTTTTTGTGCTCCAACGGTGGGTTTGGCTCGGATCCTCTTGTCTAGACCTTGAAGTATAGGTCTAGCATGATTGTCACTGGTCGATATCATATCAATCTTGTAAGAAAATGAAGGAAAAATCATGGAGTTGGATGAAATTTGGATGCTTCAAGGCATCATTTTGGTTGTGTTATTGTTCTTTGTCTGGTTTCTGTTAAGGAACGAAGAAGAAGAGAGAGAGTTTAAGGGCACGTCGATAAGCTTACGTGCATTCTTTTAGGGAAAAATAAGAGAGCGTGAGGGCTTGAGGTGAATTGAGGGAGTAAATGAGCGTGTGTGTATAGGTATATTATGGGCTTGGGTATGGGAGAAAGAATATTGGGCTTGGAAATTGTTTTGGGACAAATGTGACTGAAATTGGTGGGGGAATTGAAAATTAATTGGTAAGATGGCCACTTCGCTTTCCAAATATGGCAAGATTTGGGTGAAAGAATAATCAAATTGGTTTAAATCATAGCCAAACTACCACGACCTAAACCGCCATGAGTGGCACCCATGCCAAACCCCCGGTGGGAGAACTAATTAACCAACCAATACTTAACCCACAATGAAGCAGCTAAAACCAATTCAATAGATATAAACAAAGATTTACATCTAAAAATTAAGAATAGAAAACCTGCAGAAAATAATCCCCTAGAATCTGAAAGTCGCATACCAAAACTACTTATCAAATATGAAAGACGGGGATGCAACCCCAAAACATAAAAAGTCCAAGTCCGGACAAAGGACTAGAACTAGCAGAAGAATCCATGGTAGCCTAAAAGATGCAGCTCACCCTTGGATTCAGATGTCATCTGAACTACAACTAAGGTATTGTAGCAGCCGTCAAAATATGCTTTGTACCAACAAAAGAAGAGCAAGTGCAGTATCAATACACAAGAACAATAATGTACTGGTAGGATCATCGGCCAGCTCCAAAATACAAAATAGTAACTTACAACCATAACTTAGTAAAAAAGTACAAATCAAGTGAATATACGCAAGACTCTCAGTCATCAACCTGACTTAACAACCACATATGACATGTTTAAAAACACAAATAACAGACCATATACGATTTTGTCACATCGTTCAAGTAACCCAGACCACCCAAGGATCCCTAGGACATCATCTATAGTGTTCACATGTTATCCCAGTTTACACAAGAAACCACCTTAACACTTAACACACCAACCATGCCACTGATGGACCAACATGTAATAGTAACATCAAAACAGATAAGCCCAGTTCACTCATGGAACCAACAAACACAATACCAAACAAACTTATAATAGGCGTAGTACCCAAGCCAACAATAATAGAACTTGTACCAAGCATGGTACCCAAGCTAACCGATGAATAAACTACTAGGCGTGATACTTGATCCAATCAATAAATCTATACCAGACGTAGTTCCCGAGCCAACCAAAGAATCACAGATATCAAAACAATCACAACAACAATGAATACATACCACACTTGTATAGCAGTCAAGCATTTAAAATAGGTTCATTGCATGAGATTGACATTCAGATATCATTTTGCATTCATTCTTCTTTCCTGAATACGTATTGTACAAGCAATACTCGTGAAACAATTAATATGCACACATAATGCAATTGGGTTACAAGTTAACCATCAACTACCTCAATTCAAGACTGAATGCTTTACTGGACCTGAGCTTTCCCATTTCTTGCAACGTTAGCTTGTTTGGGGTCTAAGAATAAAATGTAATACATAATCAGCCAAAATGACCTACAATATTTCATATTACAACTTAATCCCAAACCCCAAGGCCAATTTCATGATCATTCCCCCCGTTCTAGGGCCTTCCCATCATAAATTCACCTATTTACTACCAATTCCATGGTAACACTAGTGAATTATGGTAAAGGAATCCTATATAAACCATATAAACCAAGAACCTAAGGTTTTACATCCTAACATTCCCTTTTTACACACCAGAAAATTCAAACTAGGTTAAGTTAAACCCTCCACAAAGCCTGTAACTAACGATAATAATCCATAATAATCGAAGTACTAGTTTATGGGGATAAAATACTTACCTTAACAAAGAATTTTGGTGGAAAATTAATAGAGTTTTCCTAAAATTGCCATATCCCTTTCAAAAATGTTCTTCTGAAATAATTAACATTTTGGGGAAGTTTTTATATTTACAGTGATTAATCCATCTATAAGGACCTGATCCCGTTATAGCGGCACTGCGATAGAGGAAGCCTCCCGCTATAGCGGCACTTCCATAGCAGAAGCCTCTCGCTATAGCAGAGTTGACTGGCTCTGACTCCCACAGAATTTATCCACTATAGCAATGTCGCGGTAGTGGCCTGTCACTCGCTATAGCGGGTGTGATAGGACAAAAACTAAAAAATCCTCACATTTTTTCCCATTTCACAACACACCCTCAAAACATGACATTTTGGACAAACTCCTTTACGCCAAGTTTGATATCGGGAATTCTACTCACCCAAATTCATTTCCAAAAAGTCCTACGGACTCCTTAACTCCTTATCTAATCAAAAAATAAGCTAAGATTTAATCATTTCACCCAATCCTTCCCCGAATTCTCCTAGAACTTACCCTCCTCAGATTTCATCCAAGACTAGCCTAGCCCAAAAATTTTAACTCCCAAACCCGGAAGATTTCTAACCCAATTTCTTGCATGAATAGCTTACCCATAACAATAGGAATGTTCATTATAATATATACCAATTTACCCATCGTTCATCCCCGAATGATCAAACATGAAAAAAAATGAGCTAAGACAAGAAGAAAGTAGTACCTGATTCCTCAAACAAGTGAGGGTACGTTTCCTGCATGTCCTTCCAAGTTTCTAAAGTGGCTTCATCAACCAGATGGTGCTTTGATTAAACCTTTACCGATCTGATCTCCTTTGTCCTCAACTTCAGGACATTCCGATCAAGAATAGGAATCAGCTCTTTGTCATACTTAAGGTTTTCATCTTGCAAGACTAAATCCCATTTGATGATATAATCCCCATACCCATGGTATCTTTTCAGCATGGATACATGGAAAACTGGATGGACTCTGGACAAACTGGGTAGCAATGCCAACCTATAAGATATTGGCTCCACACCTTCAAGACTCTCAAATAGACTAATGCACCGATGGCTAAACTTACCCTTCTTGCAAAACCTCATGACCCCTTTCATAGGTGACACCTTTAATAGAACATGTTCACCAATGTAAAATAACATGTACCTTACGTTGCGATCAGCATACTCCTTTTGTCTACTCTGGGCTCCAACAACTTAGTTTAGATACCTCTCACTTTTTCCTGAGCTTCCTTTACCAAATCAATGACCAAAGGCTTCACATTACCTATCTCAAACCAACCAATGGGTGATCTACATCCCCTCTTATAGAGTGCCTCAAATGGTGTCATGTCAATACTAGAGTGATAGCTATTATTGTATAAGAATTAACACGATGGTAAGAACTAGTCCTAATCACCCCTGAAGTAAATCACACATGCCCTCAATATGTTCTTAAGCACCTAAATCGTCCTCTCTAACTATCCATCAGTCTTGGGATGGAAGGTTATGCTAAAAGTGAGTTGGGTGCCCAACTCTTCATGTAACCTGCCCTATAACTTGGAAGTAAACTGTGTACCTCTGCCTTATATAATGGAAAGTGGCACCCGATGTAACCTCACTATCTCCTTGACGTAGATCTTAGCCAACTGCTTGGAGATGTAATCCACCTTAACCAAAAAAAATGGAATGATTTAGTCAGTCTATCCATGATGACCCAAATCGAGTCATATTTTCCCAAGGTCTTAGGAAGACTTACCATGAAGTCCATAACTATCCTTCAACTTAGGAATGGGCATACATTGAAGCAAACTTATAGACCTTTGATGTTCGTATTTCACCTGCTGAAAATTGCAACACCTGGATTCATATCTGTCACGACCCGATTTCTCGGTCATGATGGCACCTACAGCCCCCGGTAGGTGAACCAATCCCCGTAGCCCAGAACAGTTAGTAATGGACTACTATCTAACAAATAAGGGAACAAGATGAAGAGGATAGATAACAGGGATATATATATATACATATGCGGAATCTAAACCAAACCCCAAGACCTGGTATCGTAGTATAGAGCCAAACTACATACATGGAGTGCAAATAATCCAAAACAATATATACAGATGTCTCTGAATGGTAATAGAGTACATGAAGCAAAACATAAACTAAAGCTAAGCTCCGATCGCCAAGAGCTCACCCTCAGTCTAAAGTAGTCCCCAACAGATCTCCAAGCACGAATCACAGCGATCTAACGGCGATGGCCCACGCTAGGATCTGCACCCAAAGATGCAGGAGGGTAGGGGTGAGCACTAAATACGAAGCATAAGGTACCCAGTAGGTATCATAGGCCGACTGGGCACATATAAGATAAAAGTGTACTAACAGACAGAGTAGAAGCAAGCAGTCACAGAAATCAATGAAAGGTACACATGAACTAGCCCAGAGGGAAATCAACAGAACCACATGTGAGGCCAGTAAGCAGAATATACACACCATAGGCACAGGTGAAAGTAAGAAATAACGCACCTGGACAAATAAAGCCATAGCAGACTGATGGCACACAGAAATCGGCAAATACATATGAACAAGTGGATCCAGGATCAAATAAAGCCATAGCAGACTGATGGCACACAGAAATCGTACCTGTAATCACATCATCTGAGGCCTCTGGCTCTGGTCTCCTAGGGACCGCGTAAAACTAACGACGATCTCCACCTGCCCGACCGCCATCCCTACCACCTGCTCTGCCGCGCGGAGCACCACCTCTACCCTGACGACCACCCCCCTAACCGGGGTTGAACTGCCAGTAAAGGCTCGGCCAACTAAACTGTACCCTGGTGAGGGCAATCTCTAGCAAAATGACCAATCGCACCACAAGTAAAACAAGACCCTGACGGCCTACTCAGTCGAGATGAACCAGCAGATCCCGTATGACCACCGCGACCTGATGCCCCAGAAACTGTACCACTCAAAGACTGGCCGCTATAGCCCTGATGGCTGCTCTGACCCTGCTCGAACTGGGCACTACAGAAAGTCTGAAGGGAAGCCTGAATCGGTCGGCTGGACTGACCCTGGCACTGCTGTGGCTGATAACTCCGGCTCCACTGGACAGGACCTCTATCACCATATCTGGAACCACTATAGACACCCTGATGTCGAGGCCTCTTATCTCTGGACCCCTGATCATGTCGCTGTAATTCCTCCACAGTGCGGGCATAGTCTACAATAGCCTGGAATGACCGACCACTGGTAATCAATATCTCAGCTGGCTGCCTGATCTCTGGCCTCAAACCCCATACAAATCTGCGAATCCTATCAGCCTCGGTAGGAATGATCATAGTTCCGAACGTTGCTAGCTGATGGAAACGGGTCTCATACTCCGAGATAGTCGTAGATCCCTGCATAAGGTGAGTAAACTGCTCCCTGCGACGCTCACGATCACTCTGTGGTAGGAACTTGGCCATAAAGGCCTCATAAAACTCAGACCAGGTCAAAGGAGGTGACGATGGTGGTCTACAAGCAACCTGGGCCCTCCACCATAACTTCGATGGGCCCTCCAACTGATAGGTAGTATAACCAACCCCGTGAGTTTCCAACAAACCCAAATGATGCAAAATTTCCTCACAGGTAGTAATAAAGTCATGTGGATCCTGTCCAGAAGTACCAGCAAATCTCGGAGGTGCTAACCTAAAAAACCTACCCAACGCCTTCTGCTCTGACTCCGTCATAGATGGGCGAGGAGCAAGAGGCTGTGCAACGGATGGAACCGGAATGACCTTTGCACGGGGAGCCATAGTAGTCGACTGCGCTCCTGAGCTCTGTGCACCCAGGGCTTCCCCCTGAGCGGATGTCTGCGCTACCTTAGAAGGCCGCTCTCTAATCACACCCAAAAGCTGTAATAGTAATCCCTGAATATCCGGAGACTGAGCTGCGGCTGGAGCTGGCACAAAAGTGGGCACTGGAGCTGGTACTGGAGCTGGTGCTGGAGCTGGTACTGGAGATGGTACTGGAGCTGGTGGTACCTGGGCTGCCCCCTGATCCACATGCTGCTCGGGCTCTCTCTCTACTCTAGCAGCCCTAGCAGGTGCCACTGCTCGAGGGCGTCCTCGACTCTTAGCTCGAGTGGGAGGCTCATCTCCGCGTGACGCTGATGATCTCGTACGAACCATTTCAGGAAGAATGAAGTAGAAAAATGTGATTTCCAGAAACTTCAAGGATTGTACGCATGACACAGAAGCAATGAAAGAGTCGAATTTCCTAAATATGCCACTGTAGCCTCCCAAAGATTGAGTACGGACGTCTCCGCCCCGATCCGAAGGACTCTACTAGACATTGGCTCCTATACCGATGACACCGCTGAACCTAGGGCTCTGATACCAAGTTGTCACGACCCAATTTCTCGGTCATGATGGCACCTACAGCCGCCGGTAGGTGAACCAATCCCCGTAGCCCAGAACAGTTAGTAATGGGCTACTATCTAACAAATAAGGGAACAAGACGAAGAGGATAGATAACATGGATATATATATATATACATATGCGGAATCTAAATCAAACCCCAAGACCTGGTATCGTAGTATAGAGCCAAACTACATACATGGAGTGCAAATAATCCAAAACAATATATACAGATGTCTCTGAATGGTAATAGAGTACATGAAGCAAAAGATAAACTAAAACTAAGCTCCGATCGCCAAGAGCTCACCCTCAGTCTGAAGTAGTCCCCAACAGATCTCCAAGCATGAATCACAGGGATCTAACGGCGATGGCCCACGCTAGGATCTGCACCCAAAGATGCAGGGGGGTAGGGGTGAGCACTAAATGCGAAGCATAAGGTACCCAGTAGGTATCATAGGCCGACTGGGCACATATAAGATAAAAGCATAGTAACAGACAGAGTAGAAGCAAGCAGTCACAGAAATCAACGAAAGGTACACATGAACTAGCCCAGAGGGAAATCAACAGAACCACATGTGAGGCCAGTAAGCAGAATATACACACCATAGGCACAGGTGAAACTAAGAAATAACGCACCTGGACAAATAAAGCCATAGCAGACTGATGGCACACAGAAATCGGTAAATACATATGAACAAGTGGAACTAGGATCAAATAAAGCCATAGCAGACTGATGGCACACCGAAATCGTACCTGTAATCACAGCATCTGAGGCCTCTGCCTCTGGTCTTCTATGGACCGCGTAAAACTAACGACGATCTCCACCTGCCCGATCGCCATCCCTACCACCTGCTCTGCCGCGCAGAGCACCACCTCTACCCTGACGACCACCCCCTAGCCGGGGTTGAACTGCCAGTAAAGGCTCGACCAACTGAACTGTACCCTGCTGAGGGCAATCTCTAGCAAAATGACCAATCGCACCACAAGTAAAACAAGCCCCTGACGGCCTACTCAGTCGAGATGAACCAGCAGATCCTGTATGACCACCGCGACCTGATGCCCCAGAAACTGTACCCCTCAAAGACTTGCCGCTATAGCCCTGATGGCTGCTCTGACCCTGCTCGAACTGGGCACTACCGAAAGTCTGAAGGGAAGCCTGAATCGGTCGGCTGGACTGACCCTGGTACTGTTGTGGCTGATAACTCCGGCTCCACTGGACAGGACCTCTACCACCATATCTGGAACCACTATAGACACCCTGATGTCGAGGCCTCTTATCTCTGGACCCCTGATCATGTCACTGTAATTCCTCCACAGTGCGGGCATAGTCTACAATAGCCTGGAATGACCGACCACTGGCAATCAATATCTCAGCTGGCTGCCTGATCTCTGGCCTCAAACCCCATACAAATCTGTGAATCCTATCAGCCTCGGTAGAAATGATCATAGCTCCGAATGGTGCTAGCTGATGGAAACGGGTCTCATACTCCGAGATAGTCGTAGATCCCTGCATAAGGTGAGTAAACTGCTCCCTGCGACGCTCACGATCACTCTGTGGTAGGAACTTGGCCATAAAGGCCTCATAAAACTCAGACCAGGTCAAAGGAGGTGACGATGGTGGTCTACAAGCAACCTGGGCCCTCCACCATAACTTCGCTGGGCCGTCCAACTGATAGGTAGTATAACCAACCCCGTGAGTTTCCAACAAACCCAAATGATGCAAAATCTCCTCACAGGTAGTAATAAAGTCATGTGGATCCTGTCCAGAAGTACCAGCAAACCTCGGAGGTTCTAACCTCTAAAACCTACCTAACGCCTTCTGCTCTGACTCTGTCATAGATGGGCGAGGAGCAAGAGGCTGTGCAACAGATGGAACCGGAATGACCTCTGCACGGGGAGCTATAGTAGCCGGCTGGGCTCCTGAGCTCTGTGCACCCAGGGCTGCCCCCTGAGCGGATGTCTGCGCTACCTCAGAAGGCCGCTCTCTAATCACACCCAAAAGCTATAATAGTAATCCCCGAATATCCGGAGACTGAGCTGCGGCTGGAACTGGCACAGAAGTGGGCACTGGAGCTGGTACTGGAGCTGGTGCTGGAGCTGGTACTAGAGATGGTACTGGAGCTGGTGGTACCTGGGCTGCCCCCTGATCCACATGCTGCTTGGGCTCTATCTCTACTCTAGCAGCCCTAGCAGGTGCCACTGCTCGAGGGCGTCCTCGACTCTTAGCTCGAGTGGGAGCCTCATCTCCGCGTGACGCTGATGATCTCGTACGAACCATTTGAGGAAGAATGAAGTAGAACAAATGAGATTTCCAGAAACTTCAAGGGTTGTATGCATGACACAAAAGCAATGAAAGAGCCGAATTTCCTAAATATGCCACTGTAGCCTCCCAAAGATTAAGTACGGACGTCTCCGCGCCGATCCGCAGGACTCTACTAGACATTGGCTCCTATACCGATGACACCGGTGAACCTAGGGCTCTGATACCAAGTTGTCACGACCCAATTTCTCGGTCATAATGGCACCTATAGCCCCCGGTAGGTGAACCAATCTCCGTAGCCGAGAACAGTTAGTAATGGACTACTATCTAACAAATAAGGGAACAAGACGAAGAGGATAGATAACAGGGATATATATATATATACATATGCGGAATCTAAACCAAACCCCAAGACCTGGTATCGTAGTATAGAGCAAAACTACATACATGGAGTGCAAATAATCCAAAATAATATATACAGATGTCTCTGAATGGTAATAGAGTACATGAAGCAAAAGATAAACTAAAGCTAAGCTCCGATCGCCAAGAGCTCACCCTCAGTCTGAAGTAGTACCCAACAGATCTCCAAGCACGAATCACAGGGATCTAACGGCGATGGCCCACGCTAGGATCTGCACCCAAAGATGCATGGGGGTAGGGGTGAGCACTAAATGCGAAGCATAAGGTACCCAGTAGGTATCATAGGCCGACTGGGCACATATAAGATAAAAGCGTAGTAACAGACAGAGTAGAAGCAAGCAGTCACAGAAATCAACGAAAGGTACACAGGAACTAGCCTCGAGGGAAATCAACAGAACCACATGTGAGGCCAGTAAGCAGAATATACACACCATAGGCACAGGTGAAAGTAAGAAATAACGCACCTGGGGTCCTTGCAATAACAGTGTATACATAATAAGTTTATGAAATGGACGGTATACCGGTAACCTCAAGTGTAAGAAGAAGAGAGAAAGAGTAATGATAGGCATGCTTAGAGACATGAATCAAGCCCAACTAATCATATCAATCTAAAATCCAGAAACTAACAGTCTAGCAGTAACCAATTTCATACTTAACCGTAACAGGGAACAATTCTGTAAGTAAATAGAAAAATTCTACCTACAGTCCCCCGGCCGCCCATACAACCGAGGAACACAAACAAGTGAAAACAAACCCTCCGGCATCCCATACTACCGGAGCGTACAATCAACAAACAACAACAAGGGTGGAGCCTCAAACAATGAATGATATGATGCATGAAGATCTCAAGTGAAATGGTATCTCTATATGTACCTCCTCTGGTGCCGATCCGGCCCAGCAGGTAGGTTCCATGGAAGGACACTGCCCGTATACCTCTACTCCACCGTATACCCCTCCTCCGGCACACGCAGCCCGTATCCCCTGGCCTGGATGGCAAAGTCCATGGAGGTCCAAGACCCCATACTAAAACTCAGTATCAAAACATGTCGTCCGGAAGCAAGTCCGGGTTCAAGATAGAGACCCAGTCTCGAATATGCATGCCCAGACCGTGTCCAGGACTAAAGTAGTAGGAAAATATCTCAAAAACTCCTCCAAGGGTGCCCGGGCATAACCGGGTCTAAACAGTAGAAAGTTATCTCAGGTGCTCGGTTCGACCGAGGCTAAATCATCTCAAGTAGCAGAAAACCCTACTAGCACCCCAGCCCTGCCGAGTCTAGCGTTAATCGTAAAACTGGTGTTTTAAAACATAATTTTACTTTCTTTTACCCAAGAATATTCACAAGTTAAATCAAACCATTTCCAAATTATTTCTATAAAAAACGGGCCCCTCGGGCCATGCAAGGTTTAGAAAATGGTGCCAGTAGGCCCGAAGCCCAAACCATAGTAAAACATGTATAAAACCTCTTTATATGCATGAAAATGGTATGATCAAACACAATAGCTGCCCAATAGCTCACAATCAACCTATCGACCCTGCATAGGCCCACAGTTACTCAACAAGCATAACCAGCCTAGAAGGATAATTCTATGCCCGGGACTCGCGGACATTCCCAAAATCCCACCTTCTATGTTCCAGAGTCAACAAGGCCTCACAGGACCACAAGGGTAAATAAAATATATCGGCAAATACTACAAGCAACGGAGGAACAAAAGTAGGCGGACATAAATAAAGCTGTCGAGGTCTGTGGTACCAACCTAATAAACCAACCCAAGGATACCCATTAATACAATTTTATCCTATATATGCGGAGTCTAGGGAAAATAAACCGTAACCTACCTGTCGTCCGATGACAAGCTTGAACCTCTCCGAAAAACCTCCAACACGAAATCAAAGTCGAACTCGGGCTTGAATAACTTGACGTAGATAATTGATTTTTCTGAATATCGCATCAAAATATTTTTCCACAACTAATTTCTTCAACCTATAAGGATACATATAGTAGTAGTATGCCTATATTAAATACACAACCACTTAATTAGCTAATATACTAATGAGTGCCACTTGAACAAGTGGCAGCACTTATACAAGCCTAACTTTGCTGTACAATGCCTCCACTTCCACGTGGAAGTGGAGGTGGCAACCAATTCGTCCCGTTAAGTATATACTCGGGTTTTGCATAAATTCATGGTAAAATATATATAACTTTTTGAATATACCATAATTAATAGAAAATCATTTCAAATAAAATCTACTATATTATAATAATAATTTTCAACATAACTAAATTTACTATCTCCGTTAAAATATTACAATGTATACAAACCTTATAAAATAAATACATATACAATTATATCGTAACAAAAATATTTTTCACAAACCTTTAAAATATTTTGAAAAGGTAATAATAATATAATTTTCTACCACATTCGACTTTTAAATTAAATATTTTCAAGTACGCACGATTTTGATACTCAAGAACTCTCTTGGAACCCCCCTTATGTTTTCTCACTATTTCGGAACTGAAATGGCATTTTAAAACGTGAAGTTGAGGCTTAAATCGAGTTTGACCCGACCCGGTTCGTGACCCGGTTCGCAACCCGGTTCCTGCCAGACAGTCCGCGGTAAAACAGTCATAACTTTTTACTCCGCGATCAGTTGGACGTGAGGTTTTATGCGTTGGAAACTAGACTCGTAGACCTTCAATTTGGTATTTCGGGGGACTTCTAACTCTTTATATATTGAGATAAAATCTCCGAGACATTTTACCCAAAGTTCAGAAAATTTATTAAAGGAACTTACGATAACTTTTGCCGACTTACTCGTCTTCAAAACTTATCATACGATCAAACAAATGGACCCGGCACCGAAATACCGGTCCTGACAAGCCTTAAGTGACTTGGGGCCACTACAAACAAGCTCTAACGATTCAAGGAAAACGTATACGTGGAAATAACCGGAAGGGTCATTACAATATCCTTCTATTTCCTTCTTCATCCCAAACAACGAATAAACCTGCCTTAAGTCCCGGTACATCTTGGTTACATCTAGATGAATAGAATATCGTGAACCATGAGCTTTAGCTAACACATTCTTAACTAAGTCATCAACCTGAGAGACACATATGCACCCTCTAAAACACAACACCCCACACGCATCAAGTGTGGAGTCCAAAGTCTTACCAGATACCACCTTGTTCCAGAGATTGTTCAATTGCACATCCATAAACTTTTTGTCCTTGATTTCCTCCAGAAATGTGGACTTAACCTCAATAGTGGACAACACTCCACCCCTTTTTGAAATGCCCAACTGCATGAACTTGGATGCTATAGTTTGAATCTCTCTAGCCAAGGGTTGATTTGATACCCCCAAACATGTCAAACTGCGCGTCTGCCACCCATTGTCCTTACTCGGATGATACTGGATGGTCACATCATAATCTTTCAATAACTCCATCACCTTCTCTATCTCAAATTGAGATCCCTCTGCATAAACACATGCTGCAGAATGCGATGGTCTATGAACACCTCGCACTTGACACAATAGAGATAGTTCTTCCAGATCTTAAGTTCAAATACTACCGCTGCCAACTCCAAATCATGGGTCGGGTAATTCTTCTTGTGAGGCTTCAATTGCCTCGAAGCTTAATTTATGAAATTCCTGCACTGCATCAACACAACACCCAAACTCAAATGTGAAGCATCACAAAATACAACAAAGTCATTACCTTCAACTGGAAGTGATCATAGAATAATAGTTATGGTCAAAAGTGTCTTAAGATTTTGGAAGCTCTCCTCACACTTGTCAAACCAAACAAATGGTACCTACTTTTGAGTCAAACTTTTCAGGTGAGTAGAAATAGAAGCAAAATTCTTGACGAACCTGCAATAATAGCTAGAAAGACCTACAAAACTCCTAACCTCAACCACAAAGCTAGGTCAAACCCAACTCTTAACCGCCTCAATCTTCTGGAGATCTACCATCACCCTATTTTCCAAGACCACATGCCCTAAGAAGGCAACCAAAGATAACCAAAATTTATATTTTGAAAATTTTGCATATAACTTATTTTCCTTTATAATTCCCAAGACAATACGAAGATGATTTGCATGCTCCTCCTTACTCTTGGAGTAAATCAAAATGTCATCAATGAATACAATCACAAAGGAATCCCAGATGACTTGAAAACACTATTCATCAAGCTCATAAAACTTGTCGGCGCATTGGTCAACCCAAATGACATTACCAGGAACTCATAATGCACATATCGAGTCCTGAAAGCCGTCTTAGGTATATCCTGAGGCCTAATCTTCTACTGATGGTATCCTGACCTCAAGTCAACTTTGGAAAACACTGAAGCACCCTGCAATTGGTCAAAAAATTCATCTATGTGTTGCAAGAGATACTTATTCCAGATGGTAACCTTGTTCAATTGCCAGTAATATATACACATCCTTATGCTACCATCCTTCTTTTTAACAAATAAGACCGGAGCAACCCAAGGTGCGCAGTAGGATGAATAAATCCCTTATCAAGAAGTTCATGTAGCTGAGTTTTGAGTTCCTTCAACTCTTCCGGAGCTATTCAATAAGGAGGAGTAGAAATTGGGCGAGTGTCTCACTCCAAATCTATACAAAAATCAATATCCCTGTCTGGAGGCATACCAAGAAAATCCATAGGAAATACCTCCTGAAATTTAGAAACCACAAGGACTGACTCAATAAAAGGGGACTCTGCACTAACATCTCAAAAATGAGCCAGGAAGGTTGAACACCCCTTCCCCACTAGCTTTCTATCCCAAACAAAGCATATGATTTTCACCGGCTTAGGCTTACATACACCCTCCCACTCTAGTCTATCTATACCCGGCATATTTACAGTTATTATCTTAGAATTATAGTTCAAAATAGTATGATAAGGAGATAACCAAGTCATACCTAAAATAATTTCAAAATCCAGCATATCCAATATGACCAAATCTACCCAAGTCTGAAAACCCATAAACAAAATAGAGCATAAATGATACACATGGGTCACTATCACAGACTCCCCAACCGGAGTAGAAACATGAATAGAAGAATCAAGAACATCACAGATCAAGTCCAAGCCTAAGGCAAATCAAATAGATACATAAGAGTATGTGGAACTCAGATCAAAGAAAATAGAAGCCATTGGGTCTTAGATGAGAATAGTACCTGTTATCACATCATCAGATGCCTCAGCCTTGGACTTGCCCGGGAAGACATAACAATGAGCTCGATCATCAATCTGGGAAACCTCTTTAGCAGGATGCGCTCCACCCTTCCCTGTGTTACCATTACCCTTGTTACCACCACGGCCTCCCTGATTATTAACTTGCCCACCTAGTGGATGACCCCTGCCATTGCCACCTCTACTTTCTATAACCACATCCTTAGCCTTCTTCTGCACACGATTGCCTTCTTGCCTCAGAGGGAACTCTCTCTTGAAGTGACCCATATATCTATAATGAAAACAACCTCGTTCAAGAGTGCACCTACTGGGTGAGGAATAGGAATCCCCCTGGATTTTAGGAGCTCGAGACTACTGAATAGCCCCTGAATGACCATCGATAGAAGCTGGCAAAGCTGACTAGATAGAACGATCTGAATAAACTTTCTGACTAGGACCTCTGGAATAAAAACCACTGAAATTATCCACACTCTGAGACTTCCTGGATAATACCTTAGTCTGCCCAACTTTCTTAACTCCCCCTCCAATTTCTTCACATAGTTAGTCACCTCATTAGACTTTTCCCTACAAAGGTCATGTGAACAGATAGAACCTGCAATTCAAAATTCAGGCCCTTAACATACAACCAGATCCTCTCCTCCTCAGTGCCCAATAGTTGGGTATCATAGCGAGACAAGGCATGAAATTTAGCCTCATAAGCTGTAACAAACAAGTTGCCTTACTCAAGAGCCAAAAATTCATCCTTCATATCCCTCAGAGTACGGGGCACATACTTCTCCGAAAATAGGGCATGAAACTGAGCCCAAGTCATTTTAGGCAAAACTGACGAACGACACTCCACATGGATCCTCCACCACTGCTTGGCATCACCTTGCAGTTGAAAAGTCACAAATCCAACCCCATGCTGCTGTACAATCCCCAACTTATGCAACCTCTCATAACAATTTAAAATGAACTCAAAAGCATCCTCATCTTTTTTACCATGGAATGGTAGAGGTTTCATCTTCAGGAACTTAGTCAACAACTCATTCTTAGTCATAGTAATGACAGGTGTAACACATAAAAGTATATAAGCTAAAATTTGCACTTAATTAGACCATTTCTTGATAAAAAGGAATGAACCCTACTTCCCGCTTCCTAAACTGGAATTTTTGTGACGTTTGAAAAGTTGCTTGCCTTACTGTGTGATGGTATTTTAGGAAATTGTATCGGGGTATTTATATAAACTACTACAACTATATTTATCTCCCTAAAAAATAGTACATATATGAGGTATTTAGCATTTGAGGCAGCCGACTTTAAATTCTGGGCAGCCACCTTTTTAAGTGATATATATCCTAGTTTGTGTGTAAAAAACATATCACCTCCTCACCAATTTCGGTTCCTTAAGGGTGATGAAACCCCCATAACTCTATCTCAATCATATTCCACCACAAAAATCACCTAGAAAAACTTGTTCTTTCAGCAAGAACTCAAGACAAGCCCTCCCGGGGGTAAGTAACCCAAACTCGGTTTTGGAACTGTGTATCTGTTAGTACTTTTAGAATATCTCATTGTGTAAAGGTCCATTTGGAGTTAAAAAATATTTTTTGTTAAGCTAACACATATATATACAACTCTTATGTTTATGTCAAAGGCTGATTTTACTTTTATGGGGTCGATAAAGGGGGCGCAACACAAGGAAAGTTCTGGCCTGTTTTTCCAATTTAGAAACCTTCTATGTACTGCTGTTGGTATTTTGAGCATATCATTTTGTAAGAATTATATTTTTTGATGGATTTTGACTCCTTAAAACCCTAATACATGTACCTATAATTTTTGTGAAGACTAAAAATCCTAGTTGTGCCGTTTACCTATTCAAAACTGAGTCACAACTCAAGGCAGTCAGGCTGTCCAGATTTACGGTTTTGGGAATTTGGTGTGATTTGCAAATATTAGGCTCACTTTTGATATCTATCTTATTCATTTTGACCTGTTGAAATTGATAAATATTAAATGGATATTTGATTGTGTATTCAAGGTGTTTATACTCTTGTACAAGCTAAAGTAAATTGTTTGAGAAAGTTGATGCACTTGTTGGTCCACGATTGTACTATGGTAGGACTGTTTATGTGCAAAAAACCAAAGTTTGTGTATAAACTTGAACTTGTACTCTCATTATTGCTGGAGTATTTTGATTATTGTCTTGGAAAATTGTTCTTGCCTTCTCGTGACCTTATATCATCATATTGGTGTTTTTGAATTATTGTGAGATATTCGTTAATTCGCCCACTTGTATGGATTGCACGATCATTATGCATTCTTTTTGGGACTTTGTTCTTCTTGTGGAAGTGACTATGTCTCTGTATCCGCATGCCTCTTGATTCGAATCCTTGGCCATCTTGACTTTGGATTTTTGGTTCGTCTTAATTATGGAAATTATCCATTTAAGTATGAACTAGAAAGCCTTTTATTATATGGTTCTTGATTCTCTTGATTATTGGGTTTTTCCCTACTTGATACAGGGCTTTGGTCCTTCCTGATGTTTGATTATGCTTGGTGTGACGACATGATGTACATATTAGGCAAAATTTATTATTTGACATCTCATAAAATAGTTCTATGAACTTTCTTGACACTTAAGCTTTGAATGCCGACTTTGATACTTGTAATATACTTGTTTACTTGATTTTAATTTATATGTTATATTGAGCTACCAATAATTTTAGAAGGTAATTGGAGAAATTTATGGCTCCAAGCCCAAACTTTATACACCACTAAGTTTTGTGCTTACTGATAGTCATTTTCTATCATAGGTGACGGTCGGGAGAATAATGGAAGATGGCCACTTGAAGTAGACTTTTTGGAGCTTTTGGAAGATCACATTTGCATATAGGCATCTGTGTTTTGTAGTAAATTTTGGGACTTGTAGATGATCCATATGTTGCACTTGTATATGTAGATTTTTTAGGCTTATTTTATCGTAGTACTATAAATTATAAACATGAATTTGGTGTTGTGCTGGCTGTTTTGAGGTGTGTAAACCCAGGTCTTGTAATGTATTAAAGTCACCTTTTGGTTTGTAATATGAATAATGGAAGAAACTAGTGTTTTTCTTTAGCTTTTGGAAGTTCGAAGATGATGTACAAAATGATCCTGCAGTTGTGTTTAAATGAAAAAAAGCTTTCCATAAGGAACATGCTCGATTATTTTTGAAATGGTCCGCCATCGTGAATTGAAACTCCTATATTGGATTTACTTGGAATTATATGAATTATTAGATGTCAAAATATTATACCTTTAACTCTTTTAGAATGGTCCTAATTCCGCTATATAAATAAAGATGATTAATATTTCTTAAATGCAGTCCTTTTAAACGCTATAAGTATATATTTGTTTTTGTTTTGAAAGTGGCATCTTCCCCAGAGGGTCGCTACAATAGGGCCTAACACCGGATTAAAGAATGCATCTATACATGAAGTCTCATTTATCCTAAGAGCTAAAGTGGCAATGGGATGAGCAACCAGAACCTGAGTAGCTGGCATAGTGGGAGTGGCTCCAGTACCAGCCATCCCACTCAGGAATGACAACACCTGCTAAATAACCTCAAGAGAACAGGGGGAAGACCTGCACCTCCAACCGGTGCTACCACCTCTGGTTCTGTGCCATCCTCGTGCATTTCCTCAGCTTTTTTAACATGATCCTGGGGTGGGGGAGGTATCACTGGCTTTTGGTTAGCCGCTACCTGAGCTCCACCCCTGGCGGGTGTTGCTCTCCCCCTTCCCCTACCCCTACCTCACCCATGAACTGCCGATCCCGCAGCTGGAGTTGCTGCCCTGGCTCCATTCCATCTAGTGTTCACCATCTGCGGCCAAAAGAATGAAGGAGGTCAAATACCAATTTGGATCACCAGATACAAATTGGAATCAAATTATAGCACGAAGGAAGGAAGAAAGATAGTTTCCTAAAGTCCTATAGCCTCTCGAAGAAAAGTAGAAATGTCTCTGTACCATTTCGCAAGACTCTACTAGACCAATTTTGGTACAATGAGATAAAAAAACCTAGGGCTCTGATACCATCTTTGTCACAACCTAAACTACCGCGAGTTGCACTAACACAAAACCCCCGGTGGGAGAACTAATTGACCAATCAATAATTATTCCAAAATGAAGCAGCTAAAACTAATTCAATAGATAAAAACCAAGATTCACATCGACAATTAAAGAATAGAAAACCTACAGAAAATAATCCCCTAGAATTTGAAAGTCGTGTACCAAAACTACTAATCAAATTTGAAAGAAGGGGATGCAACCACAAAACATATAATGTCCAAGTCTGGACAAAAGACTAGAACTAGCAGAAGAATCCATGGTAGCCCAAAAGATGCAGCTCACCCTTGGATTCGAAAGTCATCTAAACTACAACTAAGGTCTCGCAGCAGCTGCTGGATTATGCCATGTACTCAACAAAAGAAAAACAAGTGTAGTATCAGTACAGAAGAACAACAGTGTACTAGTAGGATCATCGGCCAGCTCCAAAATACAAAATATGAATATACAACCATAACTTAGTAAAACAGGACAAACATGTATAAATCAAGTCAAGTGAATATAACCAAGACTCTCAGTCATCAACCTTACGTAACAACCACATAAGACATGTCAAAAACCACAAATAACAAACCATATACAATTTTGTCACATCCCTGGGACATTATCTATAGAGTTCACATGCAGTCCCAGCTTACACTAGAAACTACCTTAGCACTTAACACACAAACCTAGCCACTCATGGACCAACATGTAATAATAACATCACAACATATATGCACTGTTAACTCATGGAACCAACACACACAATACCAAACAAACTTGTACCAGGCGTGGTACTCGAGCCAACCATAATAGAAACTGTATCGTGCGTGGTACCCAAGCCAACAGATAAATAAACCTGTACTAGGTGTAAAACCCGATCCAACCAATAAATCTATACCATGCATGGTACCTAAGTCAATATAAGAACCACAAATATGACAACAGTCACAACCACAATGAATATATACCACACTTTACGTCTATCAAGCATTTAAAATAAGTTCATTGCATGAGATTGACATTAAGATATAATTTAGCGTTCATTCTTCTTTCCTAAACATGTATTGTACAAGGAATACTAGAGAAATAATTAATATGCACACATAATGCAATTGGGTTATAAATTAACCATTACCTACCTCATTTCAAGCCGAAATGCTCTACTGAACCTGAGCTTTCCCATTTTTTGCAGCTTTAGCTTGATTGGGGTCTAAGAACAAAGTGTAATACATAATCAGCCAAAATGACCTACAATATCATGGATTATAACTTAATCCTGAACCCCAAGGCCAATTTCATGATCATTCCACCCATTATAGGGCCTTTCCACCTTAAATTCACCTAATTACTACTAATTCCATGGTTACACTAGTGAATTATGGTAAAGGAATCCTAAATAAACCACATAAACCAAGAACCCAAGGTTTTAAATCCCAACATTCCCTTTTTACTCTAGAAAATTCAACCTAGGTTAAGTTAAACCCTCCCCAAAACCTGTAACTAATGATTCTAATCCATAAGAATCAAAGTACTAGTTTACGGGGATAAAATACTTACCTTAACAATGAATTTTAGTGGAAAATTGATGGAGTTCACCCAAATTTGACACAGCCCTTCCCAAAATATTCTTGTGAAATAATGAATGTTTTGGGGAAGTTTCTGCATTTACAGCGATTAATCCTGCTATAGCAGCACCGTCGTAGCGGAAGCCTCCCGCTATAGTGGAGTTGACCGACTTTGATTTCCGCTATAGTGGAAATTTCTCCGTTATAGCAGCATTGCAGTAGCAGCCTGTCACCCAGTATAGCAGGTGTGATGGGACATAAACTCGAAAATCCTCCCAGTTTTGCCCATTTCACAATACACCCTCAAAATATGACATCTCGGATGAACCCATTTTTGTCAAGTTCGATATTGGGAGTTCTACTCACCCGAATTCATTTCTGAAAGTCCTAAGGACTTCTTAATGCCTTAGATAATCAAAAGAAAAGCTAAGATTTAATAATTTCACCCAATCCTTCCCCAAATTACCCTAGACCTCACATTACTCAGATTTCGCCCAAGACTAGCCTAGCCCAAAATTTCCAAATCCCAAACCTGGAAGATTTCTAACCCAATTTCTTGCACGAATAGCTCTCCCACAATGACAGAAAAGATCGTTACACAAATGATAAAATTAGAGAATTCAGGTCAAAATTTAAAATTAGAAAAATTAAATTCTTAATTAATTAAAGAGATTTTAATTTAAACAATTGATAATTAATTATCTAAATATAAAACATAATTAACCTATTTAAAATCAAAGGATCAATTATACAATTAATCCTCAATTTTAAACAAATTCATAAGAAAATAAAATATTTTCAATTTAAACATAATTTTCACTCGAAATAATTTTCAGAATATTTTCTTAAGTGAAACTTATATGATTCTATATAATAAAATATAAAATATTTATTTCACATGAAAATCACAAAATTAGCCTTAAATCAATTCCAAAAATCTTTAAATCTTATAAAAATAATTATTTCAAAATTATTTAGACTAATAGAAGCTCAAAATTAATCAAGAATGTGGAGGGAAAAAATTGGGTGTCAACAACTTCCCCCCCCCCCTTTGGATAGGGTGAGTGCAAGGAACCCTGGGCAAAGGAAATTTGACGTTCTCAATTTTTGTTTGACCACAAATTTATTTTGAAAAGCAGTTGAATTTAGCATAAATTTTAAGGAATTATGGCCGGACCCCAGTCTCAAGTTTCCTATATATCTCAGGTTAAATGAGTATTTAGGTCATTTGTAGTTCAAGACACTTGATTTTATGCATGATTTTCAAAGAATTCAAAAGTTATCCCGACTTTAGTTTAAGGAGAGACCGAAAAGCTGGGGAATAAGAGGATTGTGGGGAAGTTTGGAATACAACTTAGTTTTAAACATAGAGTCCGCCTACATATCCTAAGACTTAGGGAATCAGGTTGCTTGTAGTTTGACTCAATCGGTTGAAAATGTAATCTCTTATGTTAAGATGACCTTTTGTTCAGAATAATTGACAAATAATTGAGTTACGGAAAAGAGGCTTGTAATCATCTTAATTACAAATGTGGGGCCCCTTAAACCCATAACCAAGAGTTACATGGATATAATTTCCAAAGATCAATGTGTATTGTCACCCAAATTTGAAGAAAAAGGATATTGCCTTCAACGTGAATTTAGAAAATATGATGGATGTGAAACTAAGAATCAACAATGAAAATACCCACATTCCTTCTGATAGGGGTGTGGTTTGATGGAGGTGGAGGTCATCTATCATCTCGCATCCAAAGAGTTTGATATTCCTCTTTGGACTATGTCCCAGTTTTCTACTAAGAAAAAAGTCCACATTATGCTGCATCCTTTTTAGTGTTGTCTGCACCTGTGGTTTTTGGTTTGAGAATTTCATCCTCTCGGATGCTCTCAACAAGATCTTGAAATAAGATTGACAATAATAAATTAATTCAATGTGGAAAGATAGTTTCTTTACCTCACTCTGTATGTGTCCCAATTTATTATTAGGAGAAAGCTCCATGTTGTGCTATGTCCCTATTTGAATAGCCCGTATGATATTTGTGGGTACTGTCTGCTCGAGTAGAGATTTCTTCTTTCCTAGTGCCTATTACAAGAAAGAGCAGTGCTTTGTAGTAAATGATGATCTTATGGCTTGCTGCCCATTCCTGTTATTGTGACTTGGCAGTATTATACCTGATGTGCATTCCTGTCATTGTGGCTTGAAAAATTGTGCATTCCTATTGTTGCAGCTTAAAAGTGTTGAGATTTGCACATTCTCATTGCTACAGCTTGAACACTTTGCACATTCCCGTTGTTGCGGCTTAAAAGTGTCAAGATTTGCACATTCCCATTGTTAAAACTTTAACACTTTGCAAATTCTCATTGTTGAAACTTAGAAATGTTGAGATTTGCGCATTCCAATTACTGTGACTTGAATACTTTAAGCATTCCCATCGTTGCGGCTTAGAAGTATTGAGTTTTGCACATTCCTGTTGCTGTGACTTGAGCACTTTGCACATTTCCGTTGTTGTATCTTACAAATGATGATAATCCAATTGTAACAAAGTGGATAACTCAATAATAATCTAACTATAACGAGGTGGATGGCTCGATTATGCTAAAATAGGTATCTCATAGCGACAGAGTTAGCCAAAAGAGGTGGACATCTCTACATGAATATGCCACCTATGGGGCGAATGACCCAACACAATTTAATCATAGGCCCTCGAGTGGGAAAGAAAATACCTAGACAACTTATAAGGGAGATGACCTAACATCAAAGTGAGGCCCTCATAGCCATTGTGAACCGTTTTGTGATGAGCAGATATAATAGGCCTTGTAGCTATCAGATATGATTGCCTTCGTGGTGGTTGAACATGATGATTCTTTGAATGTGACAACCTTATTGTCCCTCTGTGATACATTATCAGATATGATGGTCTTTGCAACTACTTGTAATAGTCTCTGATATGATAGCCCTCTCAGGCATCGGTGATAATCTTTGTATATGACTTCAGATAGGTCTTGTGCATCTTCTGTATCGATGCGACTTATAGATATACCTTGAATTGTCAAACCTCAGGTAATATTTCATATCATCTGACTTTTGAAAGAGGCAGCTTACAGATATCCCTCAAATTGTCAGCTTTCAAGTAATTTTGCACATCATTCGACTTTGGATAGAGGCAGCTTACAAATGTCGTTTGAATTGTTAGCTTTTCAATGATCCTACACTTATATCCGATTTTGAATGTAATGGAACTTATAAATTTTCCTTGATTTTATAGCCTTCGGGTAGTCCAGCACATAATCAACTTGGATATGACATGGTTTATAGAAAACTCTCAGATTATCAAATTTTGGTTGTCTTGCATATTTATCCAATTTTGAATATTGTTAAGACTTATGAATAACCCTTGAACTATAAACCCTTGGGTTATCTTGCACACTATCCAGTTTAAAATATCGCTACATCTTACAAATAACACTAGTCTATCATGAGTTGGGTGATCCTACACACTATCTAGTTTCAGACATGGCTGTGGCTTATAGACGACCTTTGGCCTATCAAATTTGGGCTATCCAGTTTATTGTATGACTTTAGATGGCATCTTCTAGATATCCCTCAGAATATATGTTTTATTAAACCCTATTGGTGAGCTTCATTTGATCCTCGAGTTGTCAAAGGCCTTTGTCACACAATCAATAGTTGAATCTTCTAGCAATCGATGCTCTTGAATGCATAAACATCCTTCAATGTTCATCTCTGTCGTCTTTTTGCGATAATATAATAAAAATGCAAAAATATCCTCGATGTTAGACTCTGTGGTCTCTACGTGATAATGGATATAAATGCTCTCAATGCCAGACTCCATCGTCTCTGGATGACAACATGATAAGAATGCACAAATATCCTTCATATCAGACTCTGTCATCTCTATGTGATATTGGATATAAATATGCTCAATGCCAGACTCTGTCATCTCCTTATGACAACATAAAAAGAATGCACACATATCCCAACGTCAGACTCTGTCATCTCATGTGATATTAGATACAAATATGCTCAAGCAGACTCCATCATCTCTGCATGACAATATAATAAGAATGCACAGATATCCTCAATGTCAGACTCTAGCATCTCTACTTGATATTGGATAAAAATGTGCCTACCACCAGACTATGTTGTCTCTACGTGACAATATAATAAGAAGCCATAGATATTATCAATGTCAAATTATGCCATCTCTACGTGATATTGGATACAAATATGCCCAATTCTTGACTTTGTCGTCTCTTCGTGATAATAAAATAAGAATGCATGATATCCTTAATGTCAGACTCCGTTGTATTTATGCAATATTAGATACAAATGTGCCTAACACCAGACTTTGTCATCTCTACTTGACAATATAACAAGAATGCACATATATTCTCAATGTCATACTCTACCATCTCTATACGATATTAGATACAAATGTGCCCAACACTAGACTCTATCATCTTAACATGATGATAAAATAAGAATGCATAGATATTCTCAAAGCCAGACTCCACTATCTATACGCGATATTGGGTACAAATATGCCCAATGCCAGACTTCATCATCTCTGTATGATAAAAAATATGGATGCACAAATATTCTTGATGTCATACTATGTCATCTCTATGCAATATAGATAAAAAGTCTCTTGGGTTAATCCTGCACATCAAAAGGGACTTAGGGATACCTTTAGATGCCATCCTCTTTGAAAATAGGCGAAGAAGGAAATAGTCTTCGTGGCGAACATAGGCCTGTGGTAATTGATGATGATTGTCCTATTGACATGGTCTTTTTGACATGGTTCTATTGACATATTCCTCTTAACATGGTCCTCTCAACATAGCCCTCTTGACATGGTCCTCTCAACATGGTCCTCTAGACATAGTCCTTTTGACATGGTCCTCTTGACCTGGTCCTCTCAACATGGTCCTCTTGACATGAAAATATGATAATGATGTGAATGATAGTGCAATGGAATGCATAACAGTTTCAAAAAACATCACCTTTAGTTTTTATGTCATCACATTGATTCCTTCGCGTGTACTTGCACTCAAGGCAAATGATTAGTAGACATAACATCGCTTTTACTAGCAACCACAATGAAATTCAAGAAAAAATTAAAGAAAGCATTCATGATGCTAATAAAAATAACTTTGTTTTGCAAGCATCATCCTTTTTAAGGTAGATAAACAAACAAGGGGTTATTTCAAATGTGAATGAATGGTTGAAAACCCATTTCTGGGGATAGCTACAAATACCTTTTGTGAACATCATGTGTTCATTGTGATTCCTTATTTTCTATGGATTTGAGGAGGAGGTCATTGTTCTCTACTTATAAGGTGGTCCCTGGAACCACATAAGAAGAGTCTGGAAACTCTGTTGCTTTTGGCTTTTTCCCATTATTTGTGTCTTTCTTATCAATTTTGGGAATTCAGTATTATTGTATTGCTTGGAATACAGTGAATATCTACACTTTTTCCAATCCCTGACACTTCTTATAATAACCTACATCCACAGAAAAATTATTAGTTTTTTGGCAATACTAATCTGTATTGACCTTCTTCGATCTTTTTTTCCTTGATTTATCATCCCATGGCGCTTGCTATCCTTGGTTGCTAGTCATCCTTGACTCCTGATTACAATATATGTAATACAAAATCAAATTTTAAAAAAGGAGAAAATTAATTTGTAAAGATTTTATTCAAAAAATAGTTTTTCAAAAATAATGATTTTGGAGGAATGATTTAGGAAAATCACTGCCAATATTGTCATGTCATGTACTAGCTCAATGAAAGTCTTTCACTCGAGGTCTTGACATATCTGACACATTTGTTGGTGAGCTCTAGAGATCCTTCATCATCCTGGCTAGGAAGTTTGAAAATGATCTTGTGAGAAATTTGTCATTGCTGCGGATTAGTCCACCTCGGACTTTATCGTAGCTCAGGATTTCTAAGGTAGACTCTGATCTCCTGGTGCCAGGCTGGAGTTTGGTTTTGAACTCTCAAACAAAGCTTCGTGGAAATTTTAAGTTCCTCCTAAAAAAAATTTCCCCAGTTAAAGCTTATACGATGAATCTCATCCCGTTGATAAGAGATTTGACACTCTGTGGGGGTTATGAGATTCTGAATTCATCTTAGTTGCTCTTTTGACACAATCCTCATTCTGTCATGTTGGAGAATGATCTTTGCCTTCTGAATTTTTGAGATTCCTTTCTAAAAATTCTGCCCTAGTTTCCATTTGCTGGGGTAATATGACTGACTCATTGTGGCGCCTACATATCTCATTGAAGTAGGAATCAGGTCAAATGTAGTCCCCATATTTATAGTGGTAGAATGGAAAATAATTTAAGAGGTGGTCGAAGCCTAAAAATGCCACATACGCATCTCATTCTTGATAATTCAGGTCATCACATAGTCTAAGCTAAAAAAAGGAAAGAAAGATTTTTCTAAGGGATTGACGGAAGCCAACATAGACCACCTACGTATCTCATTCTTGAGAATTCATGTCAAATATAGTTTATACAAAGAGGATATGGAATTTTTTAAGCCCAAGCATAAAAACGATTATAGTTCATAAAATGCAACTACAAGGAAAGAACAATAAGAATACATCAATCTCAGGCATAGTATCTCTTGATAGCATCAGAGTTGATCAGATTTGGCCCCACTTGGCCATCCAACTTGGATGATTTAAAAGCTCCACCAGATAACACCTTGTGGACGTCATGGCATATTTTTCAATTTTGTGTGAACTTTCTTTTGTGTTCATCTTGATAGTGAAATGATCAACCATCTCACTTTCTGGATCGGATTCTGGATGAACCAACAACTTATGGAAAATAATGTTGGTGTTCATTTTTGAAATACTGTAAGACCAATCAAATATGTCAATGTATGGCTCGAGCAGACTGATAATCCCCCTCTTTTGTGCTTTTGTTGAGTGAGCACTGATTCTGATTTCTTTAACTTGACCATCCTTTCTTAGATTAACCACCTTAATCTATTCCAGATTCGACTTCTCTCGATTTTCAAAATCTTCATCATACTATTTACGTTCATCATCATCCACCTTGATTTGTTCATTCAGCTCTTGACATGACATGACATTGGTAGATTTTAAATTACTATCACTAGATGATTGGGGAGTCACAAGCAGAGTGGAGGTCCAATTCTGCATCTGCTCTTCTGGCTCGGCCTTCTGAATTTCTGGCAGCTCGGTGAATTCTTTTGAGACCACATCTTGATCTTTGATCCCTTACCCTAGATCATCACTTGTATGACCAGGGAAAGACTTAAATAGATGAGTCAAAGGTATTGGAAACACTTATAATCCTCTCTATTAAGAATATATCTTGCATACCATTCATCACCAGTTTCTTCTATACAGATGGTCACCCCTTCGCATTTTGGTGAAGGATGTCTATTAGGGGAAATCGTTTTGAGAGTGATGACCCTTTGATCAATTAGGTTCTGAATCCCATGATTCAGACTAAACTATGTCGATCAGGTCTGAAGAACCTAGATGTTGGATTAGCAGGCTTTGGTTTGAGGGGCTGAATTAGTCTAACTATGTTTAGTCTCTCAAAGAGTTGAGTTCGGATTTTGACTAATGGAGCAAAGACACGAGGAGGTTTCTTTTTATGATTTAGAAGGGATACTTTATTTTGGTATGTTGGGGGAGCTACTTTGTGGTATGTTTGTTGATTTGAATAGAAAAGGATTGGTGCTTAAAATTTGTTGAAAGTTTTGGTATGTTTTTAAATGCGATTGGTAATTTAGAGGTGGATCTTGGTACTTTGGTGACAGAGTTTGATATTTAGCTTAGGCATAAAAAAAGGAGTAGGATTTTTGTGAAGCTAAAGTGTAGGCTTTCGATAGTGAAGGTTTTATCGAGTCGTATTCGAAAGATTTTTCTGTACTCATGTTATGAGAAAGTGCGAGTGCATCATTGGAAATTTTTTTGGGTGCTGACGAATTCAGAGGAGGGTCATGAGCATGAAATTTTGCATCAAAGATCAGCTTAATTAGATTTCTTGTCTCTCACACCTTATTTCTCATCTCATAAACTTGTCGTGCCAGTTGCGCAATCAACTCATTCTGCATAGCTATGAGAGAATCAATCATAGTCATCTCAATGACATTCTCAGTATCCCTAGTCATTATCCCTTTTGCTAAGCTACAATCGGGGGAGGAAACTTTGTTTTCCCTTGATTTTGTGAAATAAGAGTGTTCCACCATCTTTCCTCCACACAGGTTAATTTCTTTACCTGTTATAGGGAAAATAACTTAAAAGTAACCATGTTAGATTTCATTTAGGATAAATAGTACTTAATATTTGACAAAATGTAAACAAACAAATGATGCTTTATTAAAGGTGAATCAATCCACGGATGAATATTGACAGAAAGACTCAAATGGACAGGAATTTTGCCCATGGATTTTGAGATAAGTGTTTTGATAGAAAGGTTAACTCATGTTGAACCTCGATCTTTTGGTGTCGATCTTTGATTTAGGGAAAAATTCTCTAACTTCTTTCATTAAAAAAAAAGGGAAAAAATGAAAGACAGAGGATGGACCCTGAACAGATGTAGTTCGGATATGGTAAGTTTATTTTTCAAAGAGATAGAAACAAGACTTAAAGGGATTTTTTTTGAGAAACTTGAAGAACTCACGGAGCAATTTTGGTCGGACTTTGGAAACGTGCTAATATATTTATAGGGGTCCTAAAAATAGGAGTGGATGAATTAACCCGTAATATAAGCAACATATAATCACACAAGATAATTTATAGCATGAAATAATTTATAGCACGTCCTATATATATATGTTACCTTTTGTATACCAAAGGTAGGCCTAATGAATTGAAGGATATGTATGCCATTTGTAAGATGCTCCATTGCCTCAAAAATATATACACGCTGATTAAATCAAATAGGGATACAAAATAAGGGAAAGGGATATACAACCAATATAAGTCTCACACAGGGGTACAATACTATACTAAATGATCATGGAAGGTGCTTCATTCTCAAACTTCTTGGACTTTTTGAAATTATAAATGCCTTTCGGATGAATATCATCGAGTAAAGAGGCTATCTAAATATTTTACAACTCCGAGGGTTAATGGTTTGCATAATTCGGTATAACATCCTTCAATTAATCACATAAGAAATAATTATCCTTTTATGCCACGGGCTGGGCCGTTTCAAAAACTAGGTGATCTTCTAATGGACTTAATATCCCTTGGATATTAAGACATCTTAGGTCAATTTATATTTTAGGGATTGGACTTCTCTCAATGCTAGTTTGACTATAGTGGGCTTTGAAAACAAGATCGAGAACCCGAGTGGACAACTGCGGGCTAACATAATATGTAACACCTCAGAATTCGAATCATCTTTTAAACTTAGAATCTTTGGAAATTGTAAACTTTCTAGGAACCACGAGTCCAGACCACGAGCAGTATAATAAACCACGATCCATGGAAAGAACTCATGAGAACTATTTTGTAGACCCTTTCTAATGTTTGAGAAGCACAAGTGACGTTCATGAGTCATGGAACCAGCTCGTGGAAATCACACTGAGGCTCATGTTTTCCTACTGAACCATGAGAGGTTCCTACGATTCATTGATGGTCCCATGAGCCATACTCTTGAGTCGTGGAAAGTTATTCACATCTTGAATTTTGGGTCAGAAATCATGAGAAGGAACCACGAGTCATGGTTGGGTCTACGGATCATAGACTCCACTCATGGAACCTGAAGCTGAGTTTTAAAATCAGCTTTTTGTGAATTAAGTCCCTGGGTTATTTTGGTAATTACATACCCTTTTAACTCCTAGGTGAGGTTGTTTTTGATTCTTTTAGTAGGGTTTCATTCCTAATTAGCCTAAGTCTTTCATTGTTCCTCATTCACCTCCCAAAAGAGGAAAGAACTTCATCAACTTAAAGTTTAAAGTTCTAAAGCAAAGGTTTCAACTTCAAGTCACCATTCTTCTCATTCTTAGCTTGGCAAACTTCAAATCAGGTATGTGGGTATTCAATAAGGGGATTCTTCCACCCTTATCTCCAAAACCCCAATTCTTTAACTCTGATTTTTTATGAAGTTTCAAGTTAGGGTTCATACCCAATTCTCATGGACTTTTCTATTGAGTAGTTTCTCATGATTCTTCATTAAATTCTAAGCTCAATTTCATGATTTACATGGGCTTTAAAAATTATTGCTTATCTCATGATTTGAAGGCTAACCTAGCTAAATTTTGCATGCATGGCTTGATTTAAGGAAAATTGCATGCATTGATGTTATGATCTCAAGTACTTTATGAAATTTCATGCCAAATTCTTTAAGTTATGAATTTAGAGAGGAAAGTGGATTATGGCTATTCTAAGCTTTGAGACTTATGATTTGAACTTGCATGGCATTAGATATGTCCTTATGCTTTTAAAATAGTTTTGGCATTAGATATGCCTCTAGTATTATATGATCTATATGCATGTTTTGGGAGTAGTATTTAGCATCGAGCGATTAGAGTTATAGACAACCCAAGACCAAACTACGTTACCAGTGTAGGTTAAGAGGGTCCACATTAGTAGAAAGTATCTCTTGATGGAGAATGGTCCTCGTTAGTTGAGAGTGTCCCCTTATGAAAGTGCTTCCATGCTACAATACGTATGGTACCCCATGCCTTGGGAAGGTTTGGGGTAGCTTTGCAAATTAGGGTTGTATAGTTGGATTCCATGTAGCTCACATGGTCTATTGTTGGTTATAAAAAGCTCCCATATGAATGATTTTAAGTCTAATGCTATGCTATTTTCTTGTTACCTTATGCTTATACTATGATATTTTTTATGACTCCTTTTATTATGCATGGACTCAGTCTTAACTATGTTTTAAGCATATTTTTACCATATTTATACATATCTCACATATTCAGTACATCCTATAGTACTGATGCATATTTCATGCTTCATCCTATTTATGATGCAGATTCAGTCTCCTTTTCTCAGGTTCGTGGATAGGCATTACCAGTTACCCAGATTCTATTGGTGAGTCCTCAACATTCAAGGGCTATAGCTATGCTTGTTACTTTTATGTCTTTCCTTTAGATTTCTGAGTTAACTGGGGTTTTGTCCCAGCAACTCTTTGTGTCAGTTTAAAGGCTTCAGACATAGCTAGACTTGTATTCGGTATTTTCGAATTTGGTATTCTAAAACCTTTATCTTATATAGACATGGTTGCCTATTTCTACTAGTTATGTTTCCGCTACAGTTCTTTGTGTATGCTTCAGTTATGCTATGACCAAGGATTAACCTGGGGCACTTGTGGTCCCAGGTCTCGTGTTACATCTAGGGGGAGTCTTGGGGCATGACAAACATGGTATTATATCCAGGTTCAAGAGTCCTAGGGTGTGTGAAAGTAACATCCATTAGAGTCTCTTTCACGTGTGTGAAGGGCTCCACACTTATGTGAGGGAACCTATGAGGTGTCTTAGGAAAAACTTCACTTCTATCATGATCAATATCGTGTGATAGAGTTTAACTCTACTACTCTTATGATCCAATCTTTATGCATTTTAGATTATGCCTCCTCGACATGCCATGCCTTGCCAAGCCAATGCCCAAAATGCTAATTCTCCAGTTCCATACTCCGAGGTTAAAAATGCGGAGTTTAAAAATACCATTCATATGCTAGCTTAGACTATGGTCGCTTAGGCCAATAGCTAGATCCTATCCATGTCCACCCTCAAGGTTGAGTTGTGGACCGGGTTTGAAACTTTATTTGCGTGAACCCGTCTGAATTTTGGGATTCGAAAGTTGGTGAGGATCCACAAAATTTAATGGATGAGGTGAAGAAGATTCCTGGTGTGATGCAGGTTATTGATATTGATGATGTTGAGCTAGCTTCCTATCATCTCAAGGATGTAGCACACATTTGGTATACTCAGTGGAGAGACGCTAGGGCTATAGACATGGTCCCTATGACTTGGTATTGCTTTGAGAGGGATTTTCTTAATCAGTTCTTCCCTAGGGAGTTAAGGGAGGCTAGGGCCAAAGAGTTCATGAAATTGAGGCAGGGATCAATATTACTTCAGGAGTATGGATTGAGGTTCACTCAGATTTCTAAGTATGCTCCTTCTATGGTGGTTGATCCGAGGGATCAGATGAGCAAGTTCATGTATGGAGTGTCAGACTTGGTGAAAAAGAGTGCAGATCTACTATGCTTCTTGGTGACATGGATATTTCTAGACTTATCACTCATGCTCACCAGATTCAGGGACATAAGTTGAGGGAAATCGCAAGTGAGAACAAGAGGGCCAAATCAGAGTGTTTGGGTTTTAGCCATCAGAGGTCCGGAGGTGGACACTGCTCTTTATTTTAAAAGAAGTCATCAGGATCTATTCATTCTTCAGCTTGGGCTACTGCTCAGATCCCCAAGCCTCATCATGATCAGAATGGTAGAGGATGAGGTTCTTATTCGCAAGGGAGTATTGCAAAGGGGACTTTTTACCCTTCTTGCAACAAATATGGTAAAAGGCACCTTGGTGAGTATTTAGCTGGTTCAGGTGGATGCTTTAGATATGGTCAGGTTGGACACAAGCTTAGAGATTGACCTTCAGCTAAAAAGGGGCAGGGAGGTAGCAAGACTCAGTCTATCCAAACAGCCCCAGGAGGTCGACCGGCCCAGCAGGGCACTGCTTCTAGTTCTGGTGGTCAGTGCTAGAACCACCTTTATGCCATGTCCTCTCTCCAAGACTAAGAGAGTTCATTGGATGTTGTTACTGGTATGTTGAAAGTCTTCTCTCTCAGTGTGTATGCTTTATTAGACCTCGGTGCCTCCCTATATTTTATGACCCCTTATTTTGCTTGCAAGTTCAAAATTAGTCCGGAATAGCTCTTAGGACCTTTTATATTTCTACTTCCATTGGTGAGTCAGTCTTAGCCGAAAGAATTTATTGAAATTTCCCTATCTCATTCCTTCATAGAGTCACTTCAGTGGATGTAGTAGAGTTGGAGATGACTGACTTTGATGTTATTCTTTGTATGGATTGGTTGTATGCATGTTATGTCTTGGTCATTTGTCGTACTCGATTTGTTAGTTTCAAGTTTACAAATGAATCTATCTTAGAGTGGCAAGGTAGTCCTCCATCCTTAAAGTGTCATTTCATATCTTATATTAAGGCTAGAAAGATGATTTCTAAGGGTTGTGTCTATCATATAGTTTGGGTTATGGACATGGAGTCCAAAATCCTACCCCTCTAGTCAGTTCCTGTTGTGAATGAGTTTCCTGAGGAGAGTCTCTCCCGAGTGAGAGATCGATTTTGGGATAGATCTTCTTCTTAATAATCATCCTATCTCTATTCCTCCCTATAGAATGGCTCCAGTGGAGCTTAAGGAATTGAAAGAGCAGTTAAAAGACCTTCTTGATAAGGGTTTTATTCGACCCAGCATCTCTCCATGGAGTGCTCCAGTTTTATTCGTGCGAAAGAAGGATGGTTCTCTCAGAATGTGTATCGACTATCATCAGTTGAACAAGGTCACAATCAAGAATAAGTATCCCATTCATAGGATTGATGACTTGTTTGATCAGTTTCAGGGTTCCAGTTATTTCTCCAAGATTGACCTTAGATCCGGTTATCATCAGCTCAGAGTTAGAGAGTGTGACATTCCAAAGACAACCTTCAGAACTTGGTATGTTCATTACGAATTTGTGGTTATGTCTTTTGGACTAATGAATGCTCATACAACTTTTATGGATTTGATGAACTGTGTGTTGAAATGGTATTTGGATATGTTTGTGATTGTTTTCACTGATGATATTCTTATCTACTCTCGGAGTAAGGAGGATAAGCGGACAACTTGAGGGTTGTGTTTCCAACTCTCAAGGATCGATAGTTATTTGCTAAGTTAAGCAAGTGTGAGTTTTATATGCAGTTTGTTGCCTTTCTGAGACATATTGTGACTAGATATTGTATTCGAGTTGATTCACAGAAAATAGAGGCAGTAAAGAACTGGCCTAGACCCACTTCACCATCTGAGATTAGGAGCTTTTGGGCTTGGCTGGTTACTACAGGAGATTTTTGGAAAGGTTTTCTTCCATAGCTACCCCATTGACTCGATTGACTCAGAAGAAGGACAAATTTCAGTGGTCTGATCTATATGAGAAGAACTTTCAGGAATTGAAGACTAGGATGATGACAATTCTAATTTTCGCTCTACCCGAGGGCCTAGATGACTTTGTTGTATATTGTGATACTTCTAAAATTGGTTTGGGTTGTGTGTTGATGCAACGTGGTAAGGTGATTACATATGTTTCTAGACAACTTAAGATTCATGAGAAGAACTACCATAATCATGATCTTGAGTTAGCGGCCATTGGGTTTGCTTTAACGATTTGGAGACACTACTCATATGGTGTTCATGTGGATGTATTCACCGATCGTAAGAGTCTTCAGTATGTGTTCACTCAAAAGGAATTGAATCTTTGACAGAGGAGATGGCTTGAGCTTCTTACGGATTATGATATGAGTGTGCTTTACCATCCGAGTAAGTCCAATATCGTAGCAGATGCAATTAGTAGGTTTTCTATGGGTAGTTTGTCTACATATGAGAATGGAAAGAAGGAATTAGCCAAGGATGTTCATCGACTTGCTCGATTATGAGTTTGTCTTATGGATTTGACAGATGGTGGTGTTATCATTCAGAATGGGTCTGAATCATCCTTGGTAGCTGAAGTAAAAGAAAAGTAAGACAGTGATCCTATTTCGCACCAGTTAAAGGGTGCAGTCCATCAGCAAAGGGTAGAGTTTATCTCCCAAGGGGGAGATGGTGTGCTCCAATATCAGGGTCAATTTTGTGTTCCTGACATAGATGGGTTAAGATAGCAGATTCTGCAAAGGCTCATAGCTCCAGGTATTTTATTCACCCCGGTGCAACAAAGATGTACCGTGACCTACAGGAAGTCTATTGGTGTAATGACATGAAGAGGGACATAGCAGATCTTGTGGCTAAGTGTCCCAACTGTCAGTAAGTGAAGGTAGAGCATCATCGACTGGGTGGTATGACTCAGGATATTGACCTCTTTGCTTTGAAGCGGGAAGTGATAAATATGGATTTCATTACAGGTTTGCCTCATACTCGAAGGCAACATGATTCTTTTTGGGTGATTATCGACAAGATGACTAAATCAGCCCACTTCTTGGTTGTCAAGACTATAGATTCAACAGAGGATTATGCCAGACTCTACATTCGTGAGATAGTCAGATTGCATGGTGTTCATTTGTCTATCATTTCATATAGGAGTACTCAGTTTACATCCCAGTTTTGGAGGTCATTTCAGAAAGGTCTTGGTACTCAAGTTAAGCTTAGCACAACTTTTCACCCACAGATGGATGGCTTGGAAAAAGTACTATTCAGACTTTAGAGGATATGGTGAGTGTGATTGATTTCAAAGGTAATTGGGATGATCACTTACGTCTTATTGAGTTTGCCTACAACAATAACTTTCATTCTAGCATCCAGATGGCTCCTTATGAGGCACTTTATGGGAGGAGGTGTATATCTACTATTGGTTGGTTTGAGGTAGGTGAGGCAGCTTTAATTGGTCCAGATTCAATTCACGAGACTATGGAGATAGTTCAGAAAATTAGGGAAAGGTTGACGACCGCTCAAAGTCAACAAAAATCATATGCGGATGTGAGAAGAAGAGAGGTTGAGTTTGAGGTTGATGATTGGGTGTTTTTGAAGGTATCAACCATGAAGGGTGTGTTGAGGTTTGGTAAGAAAGGGAAACTTAGTCCCTGCTATATAGGTTCCTACAGGATTCTGAGGAGAGTTGGTCGGGTTGCTTATGAGTTTGAGTTGCCAACAGACTTAGAAGCGATTCATCCGGTTTTCCATGGTTCCTTGTTGATGATCCAACCTTGATTGTTCCATTGGAGGATGTGAGGAAGTTACCATGGAGATTCTTGATCGTCAGTTTTGGAGGTTGAGGAACAAAGAAGTCGCTTCTGTGAAGGTCCTTTGGAGAAATCAGCTAGTTGAGGGAGCTACTTGGGAAGTAGAAGCAGCCATGAAATCCAAGTACCCTCACCTCTTTCATTTCGATTCAATTCCAGCTTGAGGTAATAGTTTCCTCCTTAGTTTGTCCCCCCGATCCTCATCCAACATTTTCTCTCATGACCCTAACATGCATTCATGTTTTCTAAAGTTAGTTCAGTCATGTTTTAAGTTAAAAAGCTCAGTTTTCATGTTTATCCTTGAGCTTTCATATTTTGCTACTTGGTTGGGCTGTTTTCTCTCCAGTTTTCCTTACTTAGTCTTCATTCGAAGATGATTGATCCCAGGGGGGAGATATTGTAAAATCCTGGAATTTGAATCAGCTTTTAAACATAGAAGGTCTGAATATTTTGATCTTTCCGGGAACCATAAGTCCAGACCATGAGTCGTAGACTGAACCACGAGTCGTGGACTGAACCATGGGCCATGGAAAGAACTCATGGGAACTATTCCGTAGACCCCTTCTTAGGTTTGAGAACAACCAATCGGGTTCACAAGTTGTGGATGGTTCCACGAGTGGTTGAACTAGCTCATGGATATCTAACTGACGCTCATATTTTCCCTGTGAACCATGAGAGGTTCCTATGACTCATGGATGGTTCCACGAGCCGTACTACTAAGTCATGGAAAGTTATCCGCAGCTTGAATTTTGGGTCAGAAATCACGAGAAGGAAACATGAGACGTGGTTGGGTCTGTGGGTCGCAGATGATAAGTTGGTATTATACCTAATTATTTAGCTTCTAATCTAATGCTTTTGCTAGTATGAAGTGGATAAATAGTGCAATTTGACACGAATTACTTCTATTTTATAGATTTCTGTGTTTTAGAAGTGTTCAGGAAAGATTAAAGTGAAAACAAGTCAAATGGAGCAAAAAAGGAGTTGCTGGGCATTAGTATCAAATTGGTCATTGCAACCGCGAGAGCGAGTCATGTGATTGTGATGCATTGGCAGAACTCAAAGCCACACAACCATGAGTGTGGAGACATGCGAGCGCGTGGAAGGAAATTGTAGAGCCTCACAATCACGAAGGTCGTGCACGCGATCGCGATGAAGGTGGCATCAGCTGTAGGACAAATTTGGAAATTCCCATTTTTGGAAACCCCAATTTCCATAAAACTCTTCCTAGCCGATTAGGAACACATCTTTGGCTATTCTCACATATTTTGGAAAGCTTGGAGAGCATGTTCATCAACCAACACCATAGGAGTGAATATTTGGATGCTCTTTATTGTAAAATCTTTAGTTTCCATTCTTCAACTCTTGCTCTTAATTGCTATTTTATTGGTGTAATTGTTGACTTGAGATTTTTGGGTTTTGTATTAGAGATAATACTTGTTGGGTATTGAATTCATATATAGATATTGTTCTTGTTTGATTATTTGGTTCTATTGAATCCTCCATGCTTGAAATTATAGTCAATGGTTGCAAACATTGACTTAGCTTGCTAATTTGGATTTTTGCTCGAGAGAGGATTTCTCGAATACGGGAAGATTCATTAGTGGGGATTTGGGGTTTCAACTCTAGACATAGGATAGAGATAGTTTGTTTGCCGAAAACTCCCATCTAAGAGTTGGGGTTAGAGATAACCCAACTCACCTAAGTTATTTGGATTGTTTATTGCTTACTCATGGTGGTTCGAGAGAACACACGGGACATATGCTCGATTGGTCAAAAGACAGTTAGGTAACTACCTACGTGTCAATCGGGTGCATCTCTTCTGAGTTGAGTTCCCATTCCCAAGTCTCCCTTGTTGCCCTTGCTTGGCGAAAGCAAGGTGAAAGCCATTGATCAATTTATCTTTTAGTTATTTTCTTTTATCTTTAGTTTTAGGCTAAAACCCCCCTTTTAGATATCTTTTCCCTTTTTGTTAATTGAACTTCAATAAGTTGCTTTGATTCTTTATTAGCTCGATCGCAACTACATTGTTCCCTTGAGTATGGCCCCGACACTCATTGGGAATTATAAATTTTATTTTGCTCTGACGATCACTGTGACCTCCAACTTGGGAAGCACGATTTGAGCATTTATCAAAAATGGCATCGTTGCCGGGGAACAATTTCACGTATTGAGTTAGTTTAGAATTTTAGTTTACTTACTCTAGTTCAATTTTTTGAATAGTTGTTTTTCTTTTGTTTGGTTTTAGTTTGTTGATGGCATCATGGATTATTTGAATGCTAGAAATATTGTTAGTTGCATCCCAATTTATATTCTTGACTATTGTGTTTATTGTGGAGGACCCCACCTTGGATAAAGGTGTAGAATTGGCCCTAGGAGAGGAAGGTATTCAACTTCTCGCTCCTATGATGGGCGCAATTGCTATTTGTGTGGTGGTCATAATGGATATTGGAGAGAATGCCCCAATGATGATCGTCCCCCTCCCCCTTCTTGTGCTAACAATGTTGCTAGTGCTACTTGTGACCTTAAAAGGGACCATGACTTCGCAAGTGAAGAAGGCATATGTGTAAAGCTCCAAACCCTCTTGGCCTCACTAGAAACCCAAGAGGAGAGTGTGCAACCCATAAAGCAAGGCTTTGTGGACGCAAGGGCTAAAGAGAAAAACACAAGGGAGGATCATGAATTAAAGGTGGTGTTGCAACAAACTAACCCATTTGTGGGGCATGATGTCATAGCATCTCTAAGTGAGGATGTTATGAATAAGGAAAGCTTGAAGGTGGAGACACCCAAATCCCACTTCAACCTTTGGTCGACCTTAAGTTTGATTTAATAAACCAGAGTCAAAGTAATCAAGATTTTGGAAGACCGTGGAAGGAGGGTGGATGAAAGTCTATCCGGTTTTGAGTTTGTCGTGGAAAGAAGGCAAAGCGTCCTTCCTCACTTGAAGGCCATAAAGTGTGAAATTCAAAATCAAGAGAATGGCCTTCTCATGTTCAAACCTTCACCCTGGGATTGTCACCGGAAACTCGATTCAAGTTTGGGTCAAAGGTTCAAATCTTCCAACTGGAGATCCAAATGGTGAGGTATATTGCATCATGCCGCAATGTTAAATTGTGCGCTTGATGGGAGGCAACCCATCATTTTTATGCTTTACTTCACTTTTTATTTCTTTTTGGTGTGTTTTTAGGTGCCCAAAGGAATGAGAAGAGGAACCAAGTGTTGAAAAGCACCAAAAATACCTCTGAAAAATGTGCTTTTAGCACCTGGAAGAGTGCCCGTCGCATATGCCATCGCCTAAGCAAACAATAAACTGAGAAAAAATATTGGCATGTGCGAAGAAGGGGCGTTTTGCACCTTCCAAAGTGCCCGTCACACCCGGCTTTGCATGTCAAAATAGTGCACTGTGCAAAAAGTTAGAAAACTCATATGATGCTAAGGCATCGCGATCGCGATATCTGACCCTCGCAATCGCGATAAGGTAAATTTTCCTGACTCTTCGTGACCGCGTGTCCACGTCGTGATTGCATGGATTCAGGTGATTTTAACTCATCGCAATTGCGTGATAAAGCCTCGCGACCGTGAAGCACTGAAAAGTTACCAGGTATTAAAAGTTCAAACACTCTTTGATTTTTAGTTCTCTTCTCTCTTAAAGGCAAGAATAATCCATCCATTAACTTCAATTCCATAAGCATCTTTGCAACTCCTCAGGTATGATCTCCGTTTTCTCTTCTTCAACCTACCCTCATTGTGCTTGTAAGTGCTATAAACTCCCAAGTGAATGTTAATCTTTTGCTTTCTTCATAATGTGCAAAGTGGGTGTGTGGTATGAAATTATGAGTGAAATCTAGTTGGGGGTTTGTAATCTGTTGGTTTGCTGATTTTGGGGGGAAAAAGTGAGGCCCATGTGTTGTAAAAATAGTGTGCAAAAGGGTGAAAAGCACTTGTTCAATGAAAAGTCTGAAAGAATTTTTCTGGCCAAGAACATGATCATCGCGATCGCGATGTCCAACACAGCGATCGCGATGACAATTTCACTGAGCTTCACGATCGTGATGTCACAATATGCGATCACGATGACTTAAATTTCTGAAAAAAATAAATTGCTCTTCGCGATCGTGATGAAAAATCCCACGATCGTGATGACCAGTTTTAGCAGTCCCCAAAATAGCAACTCTGCTAAACTCTATCCGGGCTTGTTTCGGCTCATTTATTTGGCCTAATCATCTCCCAATAAATTGCTTTACATGCCTATATCATTGTTTGCCAATATCTTTCGTTGTGTAGGTACTTTAAGCTTGAAAATGGTCGAAATTGAACATGAAGATGCCAACCAAGTGGTTGACAAAGAGTACATTGACCAAGAAACGTTCGTGTCCCTCAAGTGCTCCCAACTATATGACTGTCTTTTGACAAAGCCAAAATTATGATGGAGCGAGGTATTATGTTTGATGGATTGGAGGAAAAATGGGCCAACTTTCATGGAAAGTTGGTTATGAGTGGGTGGTTGTGTTTTGCCGCGGAGCCTATCAAGGCAAACGTTGCCGTGGTCCGTGAATTTTATGATAATGCGGCCGAGACAGACTTCACAAATAACTTGATGGTGAAGGTGCAGGGATAATTGTTTCGGTTTGACTGGAGTTGATCAATGGATACTACCACCTTCCTAATATCGATAATACCATACACAAAGCCCGAGCTACAAAAATGGGGACTAATTAGTTTGTGGAGCACTTACATGATGGAACGGTCCCGCAATGAATAGCATTGAATACGAGGATTGAGTCCTACGAGTTTAACCTTGAGGCCCGCACTTGGCTATCAATCATTTATGCTCGAGTCATGCCTTCAAAGAATGATTCTGATGTGACCCCTGATAAAGCAAAGGTTATTTGTGCTATGATGGAAGGTCTTCCGGTAAATGTAAGGCAACTGATTGTGCAACAAATTTAACAAGTGGTTCTTGATGGTAGCTAGAGTCTGCTCTTTCCTTCATTGATCACTCACTTATGCTATGCAATCGGGGTTGCAAAGAGGGATGGTGAAAATGAGAGAAAGCCCGAGAGATTGATTCATCCTCTGAAAAAAAGAGGCCCCTTACAAGCATCGAAGAAGAGGAAGATAGATGTGGATTAACCATTATTTGGTCTATTTCCCGAGTCAAGCAAGGCACATAAGTCAGCTGTTGTTGCGAAGGCTAATGGTCCCCTCAAGATTGGACCTCCGACGCTCCGCCATATTTCAAGCCAAGTCTATGGCATAGATGCCCATCTTTGCCAGATTGTAGCAGGCTTACCTTTGGGTCCGGGTGTGAGCTCAACTATACAGGCATCCGGGCCATCATCTTCCACTACACATAGTGTCCTTACACTAGCTAGTGTATCAAGCCAGTAGTTGCACATCAAGGAGAGGTTGGCTAAGGTGGAAAGGCGACAGAAAAATCAGAGGGACAATGATAGGAAGCAAAGCAAGTTCCTCACGAAGATGATGAGCACTTTGAGGAAGCTATGTAGGTCTGAGGCTGAGGATGATGCTGAGGAGGGAGAGTGGGTCCTTTCTGGACCTAGCAGTTCTGGTTCTGAGTGATACACCCTTCAGGGAGCCCCCTCAAACTCTTCTCTTATTTTGTTGCAGTGAGGGAACTGCACGTTGTTAGTTGGGGGTGGCTAGCACTCTATCTAGCATATTATTTTATTTTGAATATTGCGACCTTGTCGGGCTTGTTTTTTTTATTTATTGTTGGATATTTATGTACCCTTGTCGGGCTTGTTTGTTTTTAAAATTAGCCCTAGTCAGGTTTGTTGATTGATATGGATGGAGTCGATGGTTTAGGTTGTTAGTTTTTTTTCTTGTAGCTTCTTTGGTTTTTTTATATAGCAAGTGTGTTAGATGTTTTGGAGCCAGGGGAAGTCTGAGTACCCATTAGTCTATATAGAGCTTGTTTGAGTTGGGACACAGCATCGCACATATCGATGTGCAAAACCGCACGAGCTTCACACATGCCTACTGTTGGTATGTGTTTTGCACGTGCGACCCGCACTTTTGCATGTGCGAATCGCATGTGCCTGTTGATTGTGATGGTTGGGTTTATCCACTTTGTGTAGCCATACCTATTTAGATAGATGAATTGACCCAATGATAGACTGGGTGACGTCATTCTTAAGGGTAAATCATCTCTTTTGAGATTTTGGTTGCGATTGACTTTTTTGGTACAAATGAAGTAGTCTTGCATGTTAAGTGAATTAGGCATACCCTTCTAAAAATTTGGTAAAAAGTGCATGGCGAAGTGACAACTCTTTTATCTTTTTGTGACTCTTAGCTCATTAGCGGTGATAATATAGATGGCTCCTCTTGATTCTTGTTTAGGAAGTTAAAATTGATCCTTCTTGAATAATTTACATGTCATGTGTGGTGATGTTTAGTTGAATAATTCTCGGGCAAGCGTGCCATCTAGAACGATCCCTGAATGTGATTCAACGCTAAATTCTAGGTGTAACCAAGCTTGGAAAATGACCTTAGGCCCTTTTGGATTGCCACTTCACCCAAATGACTTCCCATGACATCAACTATAGTGAACCCCTTTTGAGCTTGTGAGTGTTCTTTGGCACCTTGTTAACTCTTTGACCTTTTTGGAACCTCTATTTTGGCACCCATCCTCCCTAATTTCTTAAAAATAAAATGTAGGCTAAAAGTCTAAGTTTGGGCGGGAAACAAAAGATAACATAGGCAAATGCCTAAGTTTGGGGGTGCATGTGATCAAATAAGGAGAAGAAAAGAAGTGCACTTCAAGTGCAAGGTAGCACCTTAAATAAGAATTGAAAATTTCTCCAAAAGTTCACCAATGAGCAAAATGAAATGCAAAAATAGGTTCTACCAAGTGAAGGTGATATAAGGAGTTGAATGATTATGAGTTAAAAGGAGAATCTTGGGTTGTGTGACAGAGAAATGAGGTGAAGTTGAAATTGAAAATGTGAGTGGTGTTTGAAATGAGAACAAAGAGCATTAGGGAGGTGTAGTCACTTGAACCAAATAAGATCCTCACCTTAGCCCTAGCTTACATCGTAACCCCTAAGTCCTTTGTGATTCCGAGCTTGGCTACCCTACATTAGTGGCGATTTAAATGAAGGGCAAGCCTATGGTTCGACATGTGTGCACTTGAACTTCCTTATGAGTGTGAGTGTTTGTGTTTGTCCCTTGTGATTGTCTTTGTATATAATGTATTTTTGGGGCTTTCGTTATAGTTGCTGACATTGATAAACTCCGAAAAATGAATCAAAGGAGAATGACTTGGTAAGCTAGTTGTTTGAGTCACATCTTGAGAATTGGTTGTCGTCACTTGTTTGTTCTTATTTTTGCATTGCATAATTGAATTGTGTTTTGAATTAAAGAGAATGATTAGAGTAAGTTATCATGTGATTGACTAATCGTTAGTACCAACTGAAGTCATGCTTTGTTCTTGAAATGGGCTTTCATTGGCTTGTGGTATAGTCATTTGAACTTGTGTTGTATGCCTCTTGAGTTAGAATTTTTAAGTTGCTTGAATACAAGCAATAGTTCAAGTTTGGAGGTTTGATAAGTTGGTATTCTACCTGCTTATTTAGCTTCTAATGTTATGCGTTTGTTAGTATGAAGTGGATAAATAGTACAATTTGACACGAATTACTTCTATTTTGTAGATTTCGGTGTTTTAGAAGTGTTCGGGAAAGATTCAAGTGAAAACAAGTCAAATGGAGCAAAAAGGGAGCTGTTGGGCACTGGCATCAAATTGTCCATTGCAATCGCGAGAGTGAGTCACGCGATTGTGATGCATTGGCAAAACTCAAAGCCACATGACCACAAGCATGGAGACACGCAACCGCGTGCTAGAAAATTATAGAGCCTCGCGATCGCGTAGGTCATGCACGCGATCGCAATGAAGGTGACATCAGATGCAGGAAAGATTTGGAAATTCCCATTTTTGGAAACCCCAATTTCCATAAATCTCTTCCCATCCAATTGGGAACACATCTTTGGCTATTCTTACAACTTTTGGCAAGCTTGGAGAGCAAGTTCATCAACCAACACCATAGGAGTGAAGATTTGGATGCTCTTTATTGTAAAATCTTTAGTTTCCATTCTTCAACTCTTGCTCTTAATTGCTATTTTATTGGTGTAATTGTTGACTTAAGATTTTTGGGTTTTGTATTAGAGATAATACTTGTTGGGTATTGAATTCATAAATAGATTTTGTTCTTATTTGATTATTTGGCTGTATTGAATCCTCAATGCTTTAAATTGTAGTCAATGGTTGCAAACATTGACTTAGCTATCTAATTTGGGTTTTTGCTCGAGAGAGGATTTCTCAAATTCGGGAAGACTCATTAGTGGAGATTTGGGGTTTCCACTCTAGATAAAGGCTAGACATAGTTTGGTTGCCGAAAACTCCCATCTAAGAGTTGGGGTTAGAGATAACCCAACTCACCCAAGTTATTTGGTTGATTTATTTCTTACTCTTGGTGGTTCGAGAGAACACACGAGACATATGCTCGATTTGTCAAAAGACGACTAGACATACCTTCAACCAAGACTACCTACGTGTCAACCGGGTGCATGTCTTGTCAGTCAAATTCCCATTCCCAAGTCTCACTTGTTTTTCTTGCTTGGCGAAAGCAAGGTGAAAGCCATTGATCAAATTATCTTTTAGTTATTTTCTTTTATCTTTAGTTTTAGGCTAAAACCCCCCTTTTAGATATCTTTTTCCTTTTTGTTAATTGAACTTCAATAAGTTACTTGGATTCTTTATTAGCTCAATCACGACAACATTATTCCCTTGGGTATGACCTCGACACTCGTTGAAAATTATAAATTTTATTTTGCTCGAACGATCACCGTGACCTCCAACTTTGGGAGCACGATTTGAGCGTTTATCAGTAGACTACACTCGTGGAACCTAAAGCCAAGTTTTAAAATCAGCTTTCTATAAATTAAGTCCCTGGGTTATTTTGATAATTACCCACCTTTTTATCTCCTATGTGAGGTTGTTTTGGACTCTTTTAGTAAGGTTTCATCCCTAATTAGCCTAAGTCTTTCATTGTTCCTCATTGACCTCCCAAAAGAGGAAAGAACTTCATCAACTCCAAGTTTCAAGCTCCAAAGCAAAGGTTTCAACTCTAAGTCTCCATTCTTCTCATTCTTAGTTTGGCAAGCTTCAAATCAAGTATGTGGGTATTCAATAATGGGATTCTTCCACCCTTATGTCCAAAACTCCAATTCTTCAAATTTGATTTTTTATGAAGTTTAAAGTTAGGGTTCATACCCAATTCTCATGGGCTTTTCATTTAAGTACTTTCTCATGATTCTTCACTAAATTCTAAGCTCAATTTCATGATTAACATGGGCTTTGAAAATGATTATTTATCTCATAGTTTGAAGGCTAACCCTAGCTAAATTTTGCATGCATGGCTTGATTTATGGAAAATTGCATGCATTGATATTATGATCTCAAGTACTTTATGAAATTGCATGTCAAATTCTTCAAGTTATGAATTTAGAGATGAAAGTGGATTATGGCTCTACTAAGCTTTGATAATTATTATTTCAACTTGCACGATATTAGATATGTCTTTATGCTTTTCAAACAATTTTGGCGTTAGATATGCCTCTAGTATTATATGAGTTATATGCATATTTTGGAAGTAGTATTTAGCATCGAGCGATGAGGGTTCTAGACAACCTGTAACGACCCGTTAAGTCATTTTGAGATCTAGAACTCCTTTTCTATATAAGTCCCTTATCATAAATCCTTTAGGGAAAATTTAAACTATTCGATTAACTACGGTTATTTAATTAATGAGTGATTTCAAATAATTAATTTAGTTGATGGATAATGGACCAAAAACCTTTAAAATATAATTTGGCTGAAATTAGAAGTGGGTCATACCCACTACTCCCTTATTGTCCATGTAGCTAGGGTAGTAAATATGGAATAGTTATTCATACTTTCAACTTTCAGAAAAAAAAAGGGGGAACGCGGACGTGAGTGATTTAGAAAGTGAAGACGAGGGTTCTGGTAAGTCTAGCCAACTCTAAATCTTTACATAAGTATATTTGATTATTGGAGGGGTGTCAATAAGTTTTATTAATATTATATGATTTTGGAGTGGAAAGTAATCGAATTGGAAAAAAATTGAATGCATCAAAGTGGTTCTTGCATTGTTTTAGGTTGTAGTGGGAATCTATGGGTAATGATTGCATGATGATTGAAGTAATGATGGGGAAATAATTGATATTATAGAAATTGTGATCCATACCTACTTCGGGAACAAAAAAGTAAACAAATTGTTGGATTTTTTCTCAAGATCGGAGCCTACTGTTTGCTTTTGTTGTTGATTATAGGAAATTAGTTCATTGCAACTTGGTTTTGGGGGTCAAGATTAATGGATTATTTAGTGTAGTGATGATATGGGTTGTGTATTTCACAAGGATTTAATACCAAATATGACTACTGTGAGGTTAAGGAATTAAGTATAAATTGATTTGAGGCTAGTGAGACACTGCCCAACCTTTATATTTTTGTTCTTAACTGCAGGTCCTGTACATATAAGTATAAATTGTGTAGTTAATGTTTGGGTAGGAGAAAATAATAGTAAAGTTTCGGGTTATATGATTGAATATTGAGTAGGTGATCTTCGAGTCCGAGTTAGAAGTATAGTAATATGAATATCTCGAACTCATTTACTTACGAATAATATATATCTGATAGATTGGGAATGTTCTGAAGCTTTACAAAAGGGAAAGACAAAGTCTTCAGAGTTCGTGACGCGTTGTTCGGCATTCAAGATATGTTAAAACTCTCTAGACTTTGTTGAAGGATATTTTCTAAAGAAAGATTAAAATTTAAAGTAGAGGATGGGTAAGGGAGAAAGATGGGGGTCTCGTACCCGTGGTGTGATGGGCATTGATACGAGTACTGGTGTAATACAAGGGAAAGTTTATTATTATATATTTCGAGAATGCCAAAGCATATCGGCCTTAGCTGATGTATCATTGACTTGGTTGGTCTTTTGTGTGTGTGCATGCTTCTTCATTTAACCGTTATATTTATGATAATTGAGGTGAATATATTTTCTGTCAGTAACTTTATTGAATGAGATGCATCACCATCCCCTATTCCATTGATATTATATCATGCACATGCATTTATATTTATTTCGAGGGTGAGTAAAGTTTAGAAACGTGGAGATCGTTCGTGTTGCGATTGTTTTATGATATGAGTTGGGCATGTGGAGATCATCCATGCTGGGGATTGATTGTTTTGTGGTAGCACATAGAGACCGTCCGTGTTGGTATATGGACCACGCGAGCCCCCTATGGGTCACGAACTCTCGATGTATTACCAAGGAGTATCGTGTATATACGATTGAGATATTATTACACATTTGAGGCATATCATCTCATTACATTGCATTGCATTACGTCCTCCATACTTATTTGATTATGTGCTTGATTGATGTCTGAATCTTTCGTGGCAATTGATTATCCCTACTTTAGTGAAAACTTGACTGTTGAATATAGTGTAAGCTTGTAAATTTGAGAATGATTTCTTACATGAGTCCTATCACTACTTCTTCATTTTCGGTCTATTATACCTACTGGGAACACATGGTTTTGTAGTCATACTATACTTGCTGCACTCTTTCATGGTGCAGATTCAGTTTTGGACACTAGCGCATCTCGTGGAGCTTCCTGAGTCCAAGCTTGGATTATTTTTGAGTTGTGATGAGCTGCTTGGCTATTCCGTAGCCCACACCTTCATCTATCTTTTATTTATTCTGTCATTTAGTGATCAGATAGAGTATTTGCATTAAGACTTGTCATTCTAGTTTTCACACTTGAATCGTATTATAGAAACTCTTGTACTTATGACACTAAATCTTGGGTGGCATTTCCGCTTTTATGTATTTTATTTTGAAGGACTTCGTACTTAGTCTACCTATTTACTTTTTATTTAATTGATTAATTGTATTCATAGAAGTTATTAGGTTGGCTTACCTATCGGTTAGGAACATAGGTGCCATCACGACTTGTGATTTTGGATCGTGACACAACCCAAGTACAAAACAACGTTGCCACCATATGTTAAGAGGGTCCTCATTAGTTCAGAGTGTCTCTTCATGAAGAAGGGTCCTCGTTAGTTGAGAGTGTCCCCTTATGAAAGTGGTTCCACGCTACGATACTTATGGTACCCCGTGCCTTGGCAAGGTTCGGGGTAGCTTTTCCAACTAGGGTTATATAGTTGGATTCCATGTAGCTCACATGGTCTATTGTCGGTTATAAGAAACTCCCATATGAAGGTTTCTAAGTCTTATGCTATGCTATTTTCTTGTTACCTTATGCTTAAACTATGATATTTTTTATGATTCCTCTTATTATGCATAAACTCAGTTTTAACTATGTTTTAGCATATTTTTACCATATTTATGCATATCTCACATATTCAGTACATCCTATAGTACTGAAGAATATTTTGCGCTACATCCTATTTATGATGCAGATTCAGGCTCCTTTCCTCAGGTTCGTGGCTAGGCGTTGCCCGTTATCCAGATTATGTTGGTGAGTCCTCATCATTCGAGGGCTATAGCTATGCTTGTTACTTTTATTACTTTCCTTCGGATTTCCGAGTTAGCTAGGGTCTTGTCCAGCAACTCTTTATCTCAGTTTAGAGGCTTCAAATATAGCTAGACTTGTATTCGGTATTTTTGGATTTGGAATTTGTCACGACCCGATTTCTCGGTCATGATGGCACCTACAACTCCCCAGTAGGTGAACCAATCCCCGTATCCCAAAATGGTCAGTAATGGGCTACTATCTAACAATCTAAGCGGAAGAACAATTTAATAAGCCAAAGCAAGGGAAAAAGATGAGGAAAATAGATAACAGGAATAATATATACAATGAGAAAGCTAAACCAAACCCAAAACCTGGTATCATAGCGTACAAGAGCCGGATCTACATAAGGAGTACATGGGTCCAGAACAATGTTTACATCATGTCTGCGAAGCTAAGAGAGTACAAATGTACAAAAGACAAACTAAAGTCAAGCTCCAGTTGCCAAGAGCTCACCCTCAGTCTAGAATATCACAAAAGTAGCTCCTCGCATGAGTCTCCATGAGCTAACGACGATGTCCCACACTAGGATCTGCAACAAAAGATACAAGGTGTAGTATGAGCACCAAATGCGAAGCATAAGGTACCCAGTAGGTATCATAGGCCGACTGGGCACATATAAGATAAAAGCGTAGTAACAGACAAAATAGAAGCAAGTAGTCACATAAATCAACGAAAAGTACATAGGATCTAGCCCAGAGGAAAGACAACAGAACAACATAAAAGGCTAGCAAGTAGAATATATACACAATAGGCATAGGTGTAAGCAAGAAATAACACACCTGGGATCTTTGCAATAACAACATATACAGAATAGGTTTTAGAATTGTACGGTATGCTGGTAGATTCAAGTACAAGGAAAAGAAGAGGAGAGTAAAGATAGGCATGCTCGGAAACAGGAATCAATAACCCATTTAATCATACCAATCTCAAATCAAACAAGTAATAACTTGGTCGTATATAATCTAATAAGCATAACTGTAACATGGGATAACACCGTGATAAAGTGATAAGAGGTTGCCTAAAGTCCCTCGGCCACCCATACAACTGAGGAACACAAACAAGTGAAAACAAAACCCTTCGTCCGCCCATACAACCGGAGCGTACACTCAATAAATAGCAAACAAGGGTGGAACCTCAAACACTGAATTATATGATGCATGATAACCTCAGGGTCGAATAGAAACTCTGTATGTACCTCCTCTGGTGCCTATCGGGCCCTGCACGTAGGTTCCATGAAAGAAAACTACCCGTATACCTCTACTCCTCCGTATACCCTCCCTATGGCGTACGTAGCAAAAATTCCCAGGCCAAGAACAACAAAGTTCATGCAGGTCCCGGACCCCATACTAAAACTTAGTATCAAAACATGTCATCCGAAAGCAAGTTCAGGTTCAAGATGGAGACCCAGTCTCTAATATGCATGCCTAGATCCTATCCAGGACTAAAGTAATGGGAAAGATTTCTCAAAAACCCCTCCAAGGGTGCTCGGGAATAACCGGGTCTAAACAGTAGAAAGTCATCTCAGGTGCTCGGTCCGACCAAGGCTAATAATTATCTCAATTTAGTAAGAAACTCAACTAGCACCCCGGCCCTGCCGAGTCTAGAGTTAATAGTAAAACTTGTGATAGAAATCATAATTTAACCTTCTTTTACCCTAAGAAGATCCACAAGTTAAGTCCAATCATTTCATATTTATTTCCATCAAAAATGGGCCCCTAGGGCCATGCCAAGTTTATAAAACAACTCCAGTAGGCTCGAAACCAAAACCATAGTAAAACATGGATAAATCTTCTTTATATGCATGGAAATGAATGATCACCACAAATAGCCACCTAGCAGCTCACAATCAACCTATCGGTCTGGCACAGGCCCACAGCTACTCAGCAAGCATAACCAACCTAGAAGGATATTTCTATGTTCGGAAATCGCGGACATTCCCAATAACCCACCTTCTATATTTCAGTGTCAACAAGGCCTCGCAGGACCACAAGAGTAAATAAAATGTATCAGCAAGTACTACAGGCATCGGAGGAAGGAAAGTAGGTGGATATGAAAAGAGTGGTCAAGGTCAGTGGTACAAACCTAATAATCCAACCCAGAGAGGCTAGCTAGTACACTTTTATCTGATATATGCTAAGTCTAGGGAGTTTAGACCGTAACCTACCTGTCGGCCGATGACAAGCTGCCCGAACAATAGGTCCATGCCCGAACAACTCCGAGAGATCCCAAATGGTAATCAAACTATCACAAACATAAATATTACGTTAAAACGAGTTTAACGATACCCATATCGCTAAAAGTGTAGTAGGGTCGAAATCCGGGTCAAAAGCGGGCTCGCGGGGCCCATAACCCAAAACCAAAAATGAAAAGAAGCATGATGACCACAATGATGCCAAGAAGGCATGCTCCAAAATTGAGCACATTTGTCCAAGACAAGGGCGCCAAAACAGCCCGCTCATTTTGGTGTTTAAAAATGAAATTTTCAGAATAAACAATGGAAATTAGGTAAAGATTACTTACCAAAATGATGGAATTTTAAGCCAAGACGGATAAATCTTCAAGCCCACGGACATGCAAAAGCTATGAGGCAGCCACAACAACAAATTCCAAGCTTTGGGTATGAGCAACAATGGTTGATTTTTAGAGAAAACAAAAAGGAAGTAAGTTGAGGAAGAAAGCTTACCAAGAATCGAAGAATCACGAATAATCGATGAACAATTGATTTTCCCAAATCCAAGACTGATATGGAGAAATTTGGGAGAGTGTATACAAGTTTTAGAGTGAGAAAGGTTGAGAGAAATGGTTGGAAAATCAAACTAACAAGAAATATATAGTTGATGGTCGCTGGTCAGCGCTATCGCGCCAAACCAGTGCCATCGCGCTCAAGGAATCTAGGTGCCAAGGCCAAATCGAACATGAAGGGCACCATTGTGCTGGCCGGCTACAAGAGCTGAGGCGCGATCACACTGGCCTTGGCGTGATTGCGCTAAAGGCCTGGCCTGCACTAAAATCTGCAACTTTTCCAAAAATCCATGGGGCTTTTCGGGCACAATTGGAAATCGATATTCAAAAACCAATAATGCTGATAGAGTGGAAACGACATTCCAGACTCAACATAATCGACAAAACTTCCATATGAGGTCGTTTCGAAGAAATATTGACCCAAGTCAACTCTAACGAATAAGAACCCAAAGGCTCGAAATGAGTCCGGCTCACCTAGAACCCGAACTAACCACCTTCCCAACCCAAACTTGTCATTCTAGAGCTGATGGGATCATTGGATTTTGAATCCAACACTACGATCATCGAAAGCCACCCAAAGTTACACTTTCAACTCCAAATAGCCTTAAAACAGAGAAAACCACACAAAACCCACACCAAATGTTCTCAGGCCTCAACTAATGGTCCGACTAGACCAAACTTAATGTTCCACAGCTAACAAAACTGTAGGAATTCACTTCCGAGCACGTTAGCTAAGAATGTTGACTAAAATCAACGATATTCTAAGTTAAAGATCTAAAATAGGAAAAAGGGCAAAACAATCATACGAGCGACCAGGGCACCGAACTACCAGTAAGCCATAAATGAATGGCATAAATGCGAAGATGACCAGAAGGGTCATCACAGTATTCTTGGACTTTTATCTTATATAGACATGGTTGCCTATTTCTACTATTATGCTTCCGCTACAGTTTTTCGTGTATTCTTATGTTATGCTATGACCAAGGGTTAACTTGCGGCACTTATGGTTCCAGGTCTTGTGTTACATCTAGCGAGTAGTCTCGGGGCGTGACATAATAAGCAAGTGCCGGCCAACCTTGAACCAACTAATTGCTCATTGTTTTGAGAATTTTGGTTTTAAAGTGGAGAAATGACTGCGAAGGCACGTGTAACCACTTTTTTCCTAATGCATTCTAAGTTTGTCATTTGTCGGAACCTGTATGCCATGAATGCAATGATTTATATTTTGCGGTGATTTAAACACATAAGCAAATAAGTGCAAAAATTAAAATGATTACATTCCTTAATAGTTAGTCAAAAAGAGCTAATCTAACAGTCTTGGCACTTAGGGCCAACCCCTTACAAATTATCCATTGGACTACAAAATCTATTGGGTTGAGCCCATTTTTATTTAATCTGCTTCATCTTCGACCCTATATATTAGCTTCCCTTTCGTGTCCATTAGAACTTAGGCCAATAGACAATTTTTCCTTTCTTCTTGATCGTCATTAGTCCTTTTTGAACTTGGAAAGGCCTGACCCAAATGCAATTGGGACTCCTTGGACCATCTCAAAGATGCAGGGGAGAATGAGCAGTCCATTAGGACTCAGAACAGATGGTTCATGCAAAAAATGAAAATAAAGTAGTAGTTATCAACTCAAATGGCTCATCTGTCTTCGAATGCGAATTCTATATAATCACAAGAACTAGACGTCTAAATAGCAATTAGAGTGATTAGTTAACATGACAAAATAGATGTATTTTCTATCAAATAGAATACTTTTGAGATTTTCTTAGCTCCTATCAAATATTGGCAAGAAAGATAACACCAAGCGGGGAAAGAAACAGTGAAAAAATATTAAATTTTCATACTCTGAATGCATCAACTTTTAAGATAAAACTGTGATCTTTGTAGGCAAGAAAAATTCAGGTAAGCTCAAACTTCTATCTAAAACTTAGTCAATTTTAGGAAGAAAGCTTTGTTACTACCATGCCACTGGACAACCAAAGTAAGAGAGGAAAAAACTGATTTTAACTAACCATTTATGATGGGGCAAAGCCTTGTGGTTTTCATGCAGATTTGCACCAAAACAGTCCCCTATTTGCAACCACAACATACTCAGAATGCTAAAAGAAGAGAAGCAAGCATTGTTTATAATTAGAACGCATTGAAGGTGAAGAAAGTATTAGTTGGACCCTAACCGTGTTACAATAGGAACTTTTGACATGTTTTCGACTTCCAACAGTTCAACATACTTTTAGGAACAAAAACCAAATTCACGAGACTTTGTTGTTAAGGCCACACCAAAATAAACTCATTTTAATGTATATATAACCAACATGCTAGCTTGTTTTTAAAAATTTCCTAGGAGGGGCTCTACCATCTTTTTACATTCAATCCACTTTTAAAGTCTCAATCAAATCAAAGAAAAATAGATTCTAGCTTAAAATTTATTCCAACTAATGCTTAATCAGGAACACAAGATAACTAACACTAGAAAAGATCATTGATTTTGACCAAAAATTTGTCAAGAACAAAGCTAAAATGAGATCGTTTTAAGCTCATCAAAGACTTTTTATATGGAATTACATCAAAGGAGAATAATGTTAAGGGAATCAAACAACAACAAAGTAGAGAAAACTGACAAAGTCACCACAAGAACTAAATTCTTTTCTTGTACAAAATCATGGGAAAAATCATTCGAGTGAGAAGAGGTTTCGCCTTTTTAGAACCAAAAGGTCATTCTTTTGAAGAAAATAGATGCATTTTGATCATATTTATGGCGAATCAAACATTTGTTAAGAGTCACAATGCCAAATTATTTGAAACCGAAAAAATAATTCCTTGAAATAAATCACGAAATAGTAACCCAATATATGATCAAAGTTTTGTCAAGTTAGTTCCCGGAAGGAAACAACACTCAAACTCATGGATTTAATGGAGGGGATATGAGGATGATTTATGCACATTTAGAGAAAAAGAGAGGTATAAGCGAAGAATTATCATGAGATATTCTTCTTTTATCTCGTAATGTACATACGAAAACCTCTTCTTGCTCTACACTCTATCTTAAAGAATAAAGACACCAAGACATTAGTTGAAAGAGATCTAAACTAAGGAAAAGAAAACTTATTGCATAAAAGATATAGCTAGAAAAGAAAGATATTGGTTATGTTTAAGATGAAAAGGACAGTCTAAAATTCAACCAACACATCACAAAATGGAAACATAAATACACTTGTAAACACAACAAATGAAAATCAGAACCCCTTGAATTTGCAAGATTAAACAAGACAAACTGATTCTCCCAATAACAAAATCACAAAATCAGACTCTAGCCCTTATCCACAAGACCTCACCACAACAATCACATTCTCACATAGAACCCATGTCTACCAATCACACTACTCGAATACAAAGAAGAAAAAGATGCAAAAGAAAAAGGTTTGAACGAGTAAGTTACCTTTCTCTAGGCAGTGAGACTGGGATATTAAACTTTGGCGATGGAGCTTCAACCACTAGTCCGAAGCTTGAATGATTTTTTCAGAATTTGACTCTTTAGTGTGTGTTTTCTCTGAAACTTCTTGGTTACGTGAGATTAGAGGAATGCACCTCCAGAATCCCCTATTTTCCTCCAAAAAGCCAGCTTCTAATCCTCTAAAGACAAAGGCTATTTATAGATGGTATGTGGGTGAAAGAGGGAGGAAATCGATGGGGCAATTTTGGGAAATCACTCAAAAATTCGAAATTCAAATTTGGATCCTTGGACTGCATGAAAATCTTGTACCAATCGTACCAAATCCTCACTGATTTCACGGAGAAATTGCCACCTGGGCTCTAGAATTTTTTGGGTTTTGATAGATAGAGAACTCTTACAATTTTGAAAGAAAATGAAGGCAAAATAATAGAGTCTGATGGAATTTGGACGCTTCAAGGCATCATTTTGGTGTGTTGCTGAGAGCATTTTGGTGTTGTTGTTGTTCTTCGTCTGGTTTCTATTTAGGAACAAAGAAGAGGAGAGAAAGAGTTTAAGGGTGCGTCGATGAGCTTAGGCGCGTTCTTTTGGGTAAAAATAAGAGAGTGTGAGGGCGTGAGGAGAATATGGCAGAGTAAATGAGTGTGTGTGTATTGGTATATTGCTAATAGTGAGGGAGATGGGCTCGGATATTGGAGAAAGAATATTGGTCTTGGAAATTATTTTGGGCCAAATGTGGCTGAAATTGGTGGGGGAATAGAAAATTAATTGGTAAGATGGCCACTTTTCTTTGCTAATGTGACCAGATTTGGTTGAAGAATAACCAAATAGGTTTAAACATACCCAAATGATTAAAAAAATAGAGAATTTAGGCCAAAATTTAAAATAAGATGAATTAAATTCTTAATCAATTAAAGAGCTTCTAATTTAAACAATTGAAAAAATTTTATCTAAATATAAAGCATAATTAACCTATTAAAAATAAAGGGGTCAATTTTACAATTAATCCTCAATTTTAAACATTTTTTTAGGAAAACGAAACATTTTCAATCTAAGCATGATTTTCACTTAAAATAATTTTCAGAATATTTTCTTAAGTGAAACTTATATGATTCTATATAATAAAATATAAAATATTTATTTCACCTAAAAAACAGAAAATTAGCCTTATATCAATTTTGAAAATCTTTAAATCTTACAAAAATAATTATTTTAAAATTATTTAAAATAATAGAAGCTCAAAATTAATCAAGAATGTGGAGGCAAAAATTGAGTGTCAACACTCATTTATGAACAAATAGCCAAACAAAGAATTTAAAGATCATGACAAGAGAATGCTTGAATTCATTTTCCCCTTTTTTCTCAATTTTCAAAATTTATTTGCCAAGAAAATTTTTGGTGGTCTCATTCGAGACAAGTGCAACACAGACTCAAAATAAATACTCAAACTGACATTTTCCCTTAAGAAAGTTGTCTCTCAATCTATCATACGGACTTGTCACCCGGTTTGACAAAAAAAATAAAAAAAAACACAAAGTTTTCTCCTTGGGAGAGAACCGTGGTATAAAGAAAACTATTGGAGTTTATTACAACTACTATCTTCAAAGGCTATATTTCAAATTACGCCCTCATAAATCATTTGAATAACGAGGCTTGACGAGGGCACTAAGCGCAAATTTATAAGGTACGAGTAGTAGGACAATTGACATGTAGAACTGACCCGGCAATGACACACTCACAAGCAAATATAAAACATCAACCTTGGCGAGGGTGCAATATCATAACCATAGCAAAATAAACCCCGACAAGGGCAAAACAAAATCATCCAACACATGCCCGACAAGGGCCAAATAGAATCTAAAAATTACAAACCAAGCCTGATAAGGGAACCAAATGTATCAAACTAAACATAACATCCAAGCCCTACAAGGGCACCAAAATAATCCATCAAGCAAAATAAACACCCACCCTAACTAATAAAATGTATTTTCCCCAATGCAAAACAAGTATAAGATGGTAGGGGAAAGGTGAAAAAACTCCTTGTGATCACTAGGAATCCGAATGCTCATCTTTTGCGGTCTCATCATGCTGCGGCTCGTGGAAGCTAGACCCATCTCAACCTTTCCAAGAATGTGTTGTCGTCCAAGAGTCCCACATAACCCTTTGTGTCCTCTGACACAAGGTCTTCTCCTCATCTATCTTAGCATAATCTGTAGCTCACACACCTCCAAACATTTCATCAATTATCCCTTTCCCTCTTGGTGTGTCTCCAGAGATGCATTAAAGAAACTAAAGTCCATAGCATCCTTTTCCTTGAACTTATCCACATCCTTACTAATCGCAACAACCGATCCCTCTATAGTGGTAACTCGGTCACACAAATTACTGATACTCTGCCGAACATCTTCCATGGAATCTTTAACTGTTCTCTAAATAAAAGTGGGGAGGTCCGTAGCAAGCTTGATCAGTTGATTGTTGTTGTCAAGTGTTATTTCTGCAAAATTTTGAAGCCCACCACTTGGAAGAGGTTAAAAGGATGGTAGATCCCTAGGATGTGGCATCTCCAATGGAGCATTTCCCAATATCGAGGGAGTAGGAGTATCAGAACCTAAGTTGGTAGAAGAAGCCTCAACACGATTATTAGCTGTACACAGAACCTCAGGATCGACAAGTGAACCCTCAAGTATGCCTAAATCCTTTGTAAGTTTCCTTTTTTAACTTTTGGAGCATCTCCATCCTGCTTCTTCTCAATGTCAATCACAGTAGTGGTAAGGAAAGATTGATAAGAAGGGAAATAAGGTAATCAAACTATCACAAACATAAATAATACGTTTAAATGAATCTAACGATAACCATATCGCTACAATTGTAGACGGGTCAAAATCCGAGTCGAAATCTGGGTCAAAAGAGAGCTTGCAGGGTCCACAACCCGAAACCAAAAATTAAAAGAAGCACGATGACCACAACGATGCCAAGAAGCCATGCTCCAAAATTGAGCACAATTGGCCAAGAGAAAGGTGCCAAAACACCCCGCTCAAGTTGGGGTTTAAAGATGGAATTTTAAGAATAAACAACGGAAATTAGGCAAGAATTACTTACCAAATTGATGGAATTTTAAGCCAAGACGGATAAATCTTCAAGCCCACGGACATGAAAGATCTATGAGGAAGACACTACAACAAATTCCAAGCTTTGGGTATGTTCAACAATAGTGGATTTTTAGAGAAAACAAAAAGGAAGTAAGTTGGGGAAGAAAGCTTACCACGAATCGAAGAATCACGATTAATCGATGAACAATTGATTTCCCCAAAGCCAAGACTGATATGGAGAATTTGGGAGTGTGTATAAGAGTTTTAGAGTGAGAAAGGTTGAGAGAAATGGCTGGAAAATCGAACTAACAAGAAATATATAGTTGATGGTCGCTGGTCAGCGCTAAACCGGTGCCAACGCGCTCAAGGAAGCCAGACGCCAAGGTGCCATCGCGCCTAAAGGGCTCCATCGCACTGGCCGACTGAAGGCGTTGAGGCGCAATAGCGCTGGCCTTGGCGCGATTGCACTGAAGGCCTGGCCTGAACTAAAATCTGCATTTTTTTCAAAACTCCATGGGGCATTCCGGGCACAATCGGAAACCAATATTCAAAAACCAATAATGCAGATAGAATGGAAACGACATTATGGACTCATTAAAATCAAGGAAACATTCATATGAGGTCATTTTGAAGAAATATTGACCCAAGTCAACCCTAACGAATAAGAACCCAAAGGCTCAAAATATGTCCGGCTCACACGAAACACGAACCAACCACCTTCCCAACCAAAACTCATCATCTGGAGCTGATGGAATCGTTGGATTTTTAATCCGACACTCCGATCATCGAAGTCCACCCAAAGGTACAATTCCAACTCCAAATAGCCTAAAAACAGAGAAAACAAGACAAAACCCACAGTAAAAGTTCTAAGGCCTCAACTGAAGGTCCAACTAGACCAAACTCAATGTTCCGCAGCTAACGAAACTATCAGAATTCAATTCCAAGCACGTTATCTAAGAATGTTGACTAAAGTCAATGATATTTTAAGTTAAGGCTCTAAAATAGGAAAAAGGGTAAAACAACCATACGAACGATCAGGGCACCGAACTACCGGTCCCAATAAGCCAAAAATAACTTGGGGCCGCTACAGGAAAGCTCTAACAGCACAATGAATGCGTAAATGCGAAGATGACTGGAAGGGTCATCACAGTATTCTTAGACCTTTATCTTATATAGACATGGTTGCCTATTTCAACTAGTTATGCTTCCGCTAAAGTTCTTCGTGTATGCTTAAGTTATGCTATTACCAAAGGTTAATTTGGGGCACTTGTTGTTCCAGGTCCTGTGTTACATCTAGGGAGTAGTCTCGGGGCGTGACATAATAAGCAAGTGTGAGCCAACCTTGAACCAACTAATTGCTCATTGTTTTGAGAATTTTTGTTTTTAAGTGGAGAAATGACAACACATAAGCAAATAAGTGCAAAAATTAAAATTATTACATTCCTGAATAGTTAGTCAAACAGAGCTAATGTAACAGTCTTGGCACTTAGGCCCAACCCCTTACAAATTATCCATTGGACTACAAAATCTATTGGGTTGAGCCCATTTTTATTTAATCTGCTTCATCTTCGACACTATATATTAGCTTCCCTTTTGTGTCCATTATCACTTACGCCAATAGACTATTTTTCATTTCTTCTTGATCGTCATTAGTCCTTTTTGGACTTGCACAGGCCTGACCCGAATACAATTGGGACTCCTTGGCCCATCTCAAAGATACAGGGGAGAATGAGCAGTAAATTAGGACTTAGAACAGATGGTTCAGGCAAAAAATTAAAATAAAGGATTAGTTATCAACTCAAATGGCTCATTTGTCTTTGAATGCGAATTCTATAGAATCACAAGAACTAGACGTCTAAATAGCAATTAGAGTGATTAGTTAACATCAAAAATAGATGTATGTTCTATCAAATAGAATACTTTTGAGATTTGCTTAGGTCCTATCAAATATTGGCAAGAAAGATAACACCAAGTGGGGAAAGAAACAGTGAAAAAATATTGCATTTTCATACTGTAAATGCATCAACTTTTAAGACAAAACTGTGATCTTTGTAGGCAAGACAAATTCAGGTAAGCTCAAACTTCTATCTAAAGTTTAGTCAATTTTAGGAAGAAAGCTTTGTTACTACCATGCCACTGGACAACCAAAGTAAGAGAGGAAAAAAACTAATTTTAACTAACCATTTTTTATGGGGCAAAGCCTTGTTGTTTTCATGAAGATTTGCACCAAAATAGTCCCCTATTTGCAACCACAACATACTCGGAATGCTAAAAGAAGAGAAGCATGCATTTTTTATAATTAGAACGCATTGAAGGTGAAGAAAGCATTAGTTGGACCCTAAGCGTGTTACAATAGGAACTTTTGACATGTTTCCAACTCCCAACAGTTCAACATACTTTTAGGAACAAAAACCAAATTCATGAGACTTTGTTGTTAAGGCCACACCAAAATAAACTCATTTTAATGTATATATAACCAACATGCTAGCTTGTTTATAAAAATTTCCCAGGAGGGGATCTACCATCTTTTTACATTCAATTCGCTTTAAAAGTCTCAATCACAATATAGCAAAGTGGATTCCAGCTCAAAATTTATTACAACTAAAGCTTAATCAGGAAAACAAGATGACTAACACTATAAAAGATCACTGATTTTGACCAAAAAATTGTCAAGAACAAAGCTAAAATTAGATCGTTTTAAGCTCATCAAAGCCTTTTCATATGAAATTACATCAAAGGAAGATAACGTTAAGGGAATCAAACAATAAAATGTAGAAAAAACTAACAAAGTCACCACAAGAACTAAATTCTTTTCTTGTACAAAATCAGGGGAAAAATCATTCGAGTGAGAAGAGGTTTCACCTTTTTAGAACCAAAAGGTCATTCTTTTGAAGAAAATAGATGCATTTTAATCATATTTATGGTGAATCAAACATTTGTTTTGAGTCACAATGCCAAATAATTTGAAATGCATAAATAATTCCTTGAAATAAATCACGAAATAGCAACCCAACATATGTTCAAAGTATTGTCAAGTTAGTTCCAGGAAGGAAAAAACACTCAAACTCATGGATTCAGGGGAGGGGAGATGAGGATGTTTTTTGCACATTTGGATACAAAGACAAGTATAAGCAAAGAAATATCATAAGATATTCTTCTTTTATCCCGTAATGTACATACAAAAACCTCTTCTCGCTCTACACTCTAACTTACTGAATCAAGACACCAATATATGAGTTGAAAGAGTGCTAAAAATAAGGAAAAGAGAACTTATTTCATAAAAGAAATATCTAGAAAAGAAAGATATTGGTTATGTTTAAGATAAAAAGGACAGTCTGAAATTCAACCAACACATCACAAAATAGAAACCTAAATATACTTGTCAACACAAAAAATGAAAATCAGAACCCCTCAAATTTGCAAGAGCAAACAAGACCAACTGATTCTCCCAACAACAAAATCACAAAATCAAACTCAAGCCCTTATCCATAAGACCTCACCACAACAATCACATTCTCACATAGAACCCATGTCTACCAATCACACTGCTCGAATACAAAAAAGAAAAAGATGCAAAAGAAAAAGGGTTGAATGGGTAAGTTACCTTAAGTTACCTTTCTCTAGGTAGTGAGACTGGGATATTAAACTTTGGCGATGGAGCTTCCACCACTAGGCCGAAACATTAATGATTTTTTCAAAATTTGACTCTTTATTGTGTGTGTTATCTGAAACTTCTTGGTTACCTGAGATTAGAGGAATGCTCCTCCAGAGTCCCCGATTTGCAAACACAACATACTCGAAATGCTAAAGGAAGAGAAGCAGGCATTTTTTATAATTAGAAAGCATTGAAGGTGAAGAAAGCATTAGTTGGACCCTAAGCGTGTTACAATAGGAACTTTTGACATGTTTCCAACTCCCAACAGTTCAACATACTTTTAGGAAAAAAAACCAAATTCATGAGACTTTGTTGTTAAGGCCACAGCAAAATAAACTCATTTTAATGTATATATAACCAAAAATACTAGTTTGTTTTTAAAAATTTCCCAGGAGAGGCTCTACCATCTTTTTACATTCAATCCGCTTTTAAAGTCTCAATCACAATATAGCAAAGTGGATTCCAACTCAAAATTTATTCCAACTAAAGCTTAATCAGGAAAACAAGATGACTAACACTATAAAAGATCACTGATTTTGACAAAAAAATTGTCAAGAACAAAGCTAAAATTAGATCGTTTTAAGCTCATCAAAGCCTTTTCATATGAAATTACATCAAAGGAGGATAACGTTAAGGGAATCAAACAATAAAAATGTAGAAAAAACTAACAAAGTCACCACAAGAACTAAATTCTTTTCTTGTACAAAATCAGGGGGAAAATAGTTCGAGTGAGAAGAGGTTTCACCTTTTTAGAACCAAAAGGTCATTCTTTTGAAGAAAATAGATGCATTTTGATCATATTTATGGTGAATCAAACATTTTTTTTGAGTCACAAATGCCAAATAATTTGAAATCCAAAAAATAATTCCTTGAAATAAATCATGAAATAGCTACCCAACATATGTTCAAAGTATTGTCAAGTTAGTTCCAGGAAGGAAAAAACACTCAAACTCATGGATTCATGGGAGGGGAGATGAGGATGTTTTATGGACATTTAGAGACAAAGACAAGTATAAGCAAAGAAATATCATAAGATATTCTTCTTTTATCCCGTAATGTACATACAAAAACCTCTTCTCGCTCTACACTCTAACTGACTGAATCAAGACACCAATATATGAGTTGAAAGAGAGCTAAAACTAAGGAAAAAAGAACTTATTGCATAAAAGAAATATCAAGAAAAGAAAGATATTTGTTATGTTTAAGATAAAAAGGAAAGTCTGAAATTCAACCAACACATCACAAAATAGAAACCTAAATAAACTTGTCAACACAAAAAATGAAAATCAGAACCCCTTGAATTTGCAAAAGCAAACAAGACCAACTGATTCTCCCAACAACAAAATCAGAAAATCAGACTCTAGCCCTTATCCACAATACCTCATCACAACAATCACATTCTCACATAGAACCCATGCCTACAAATAACACTACTCGAATACAAAGAAGAAAAAGATGTAAAAGAAAAAGGGTTGAATGGGTAAGTTACCTTTCTCTAGGTAGTGAGAGTGGGATATTAAACTTTGGCGATGGAGCTTCCACCACTAGGCCGAAACTTGAATGATTTTTTTAGAATCTGACTCTTTTGTGTTTGTTTTCTCTGAAACTTCTTGGTTAAGTTAGATTAGAGGAATACTTCTCCAGAGTCCCCTATATGCAACCACAACATATTCGGAATGCTAAAAGAAGAGAAGCAGACATTTTTTATAATTAGAATGCATTGAAGGTGAAGAAAGCATTAGTTGGACCCTAAGCATGTTACAATAGGAACTTTTGACATGTTTCCAACTCCCAACAGTTCAACATACTTTTACGAACAAACACCAAATTCATGAGACTTTGTTGTTAAGGCCACACCAAAATAAACTCATTTTAATGTATATATAACCAACATGTTAGCTTGTTTTTAAAAATTTCCCATGAGGGGCTCTACCATCTTTTTACATTCAATCCACTTTTATAGTCTCAATCACAACAAAGCAAAGTGGATTCCAGCTCAAAATTTATCCCAACTAAAGCTTTACCAGGAAAACAAGATGACTAACACTAGAAAAGATCACTGATTTTGACCAAAAATTTGTCAAGAACAAAGCTAAAATGAGATCGTTTTAAGCTCATCAAAGCCTTTTCATATTAAATTACATCAAAGGAGGATAACGTTAAGGGAATCAAACAATAAAAATGTAGAAAAAACTAACAAAGTCACCACAAGAACTAAATTCTTTTCTTGTACAAAATCAGGGGGAAAATCGTTCGAGTGAGAAGAGGTTTCACCTTTTTAGAACCAAAAGGTCATTCTTTTGAAGAAAATAGATGCATTTTGATCATATTTATGGTGAATCAAACATTTTTTTTGAGTCACAATGCCAAATAATTTGAAATCCAAAAAATAATTCCTTGAAATAAATCACGAAATAGCTACCCAACATATGTTCAAAGTATTGTCAAGTTAGTTCCAGGAAGGAAAAAACACTCAAACTCATGGATTCAGGGGAGGGGAGATGAGGATGTTTTATGGACATTTGGAGACAAAGACAAGTATAAGCAAAGAAATATCATAAGATATTCTTCTTTTATCCCGTAATGTACATACAAAAACCTCTTCTCGCACTACACTCTAACTGACTGAAGCAAGACACCAATATATGAGTTGAAAGAGAGCTAAAACTAAGGAGAAAAGAACTTATTTCATAAAAGAAATATCAAGAAAAGAAAGATATTTGTTATGTTTAAGATAAAAAGGAAAGTCTGAAATTCAACCAACACATCACAAAATAGAAACCTAAATAAACTTGTCAACACAAAAAATGAAAATCAGAACCCCTTGAATTTGCAAAAGCAAACAAGACCTACTGATTCTCCCAACAACAAAATCACAAAATCAGACTCTAGCCCTTATCCACAATACCTCATCACAACAATCACATTCTCACATAGAACCCATGCCTACAAATCACACTACTCGAATCCAAAGAAGAAAAAGATGTAAAAGAAAAAGGGTTGAATGGGTAAGTTACCTTTCTCTAGGTAGTGAGACTGGGATATTAAACTTTGGCGATGGAGCTTCCACCACTAGGCCGAAACTTGAATGATTTTCTCTGAAACTTCTTGGTTACGTGAGATTAGAGGAATACTTCTCCAGAGTCCCCTATATGCAACCACAACATATCCGGAATGCTAAAAGAAGAGAAGTAGGCATTTTTTATAATTAGAATGCATTGAAGGTGAAGAAAGCATTAGTTGGACCCTAAGCGTGTTACAATAGGAACTTTTGACATGTTTCCAACTCCCAATAGTTCAACATACTTTTACGAACAAACACCAAATTCATGAGACTTTGTTGTTAAGGCCACACCAAAATAAACTCATTTTAATGTATATATAACCAACATGTTAGCTTGTTTTTAAAAATTTCCCAGGAGGGGCTCTACCATCTTTTTACATTCAATCCACTTTTATAGTCTCAATCACAACAAAGCAAAGTGGATTCCAACTCAAAATTTATCCCAACTAAAGCTTAACCAGGAAAACAAGATGACTAACACTAGAAAAGATCACTGATTTTGACCAAAAATTTGTCAAGAACAAAGCTAAAATGAGATCGTTTTAAGCTCATCAAAGCCTTTTCATATGAAATTACATCAAAGAAGGATAACGTTAAGGGAATCAAACAATAAAAAAGTAGAAAAAACTAACAAAGTCACCACAAGAACTAAATTCTTTTCTTGTACAAAATCAGGGGTAAGATCATTCGAGTGAGAAGAGGTTTCACCTTTTTAGAACCAAAAGGTCATTCTTTTGAAGAAAATAGATGCATTTTGATCATATTTATGGTGAATCAAACATTTGTTTTGAGTCACAATGCAAAATAATTTGAAATCCAAAAAATAATTCCTTGAAATAAATCACGAAATAGCAACCTAACATATGTTCAAAGTATTGTCAAGTTAGTTCCAGGAAGGAAACAACACTCAAACTCATGGATTTAAGGGAGGGGAGATGAGGATGATTTATGCACATTTGGAAACAAAGACAAGTAGAAGCAAAGAAATATCATAAGATATTCTTCTTTATCCCGTAATGTACATACAAAAACCTCTTCTTGCTCTACACTCTAACTGACTGAATCAAGACACCAATATATGAGTTGAAAGAGAGCTAAAACTAAGGAGAAGAGAACTTATTGCATAAAAGAAATAGCTAGAAAAGAATGATATTGGTTAAGTTTAAGATAAAAAGGACATTCTGAAATTCAACCAACACATCACAAAATAGAAACCTAATTAAACTTGTCAACACCAAAAATGAAAATCAGAACCCCTTGAATTTGCAAAAGCAAACAAGACCAACTGATTCTCCCAACAACAAAATCACAAAATCAGACTCTAGCCCTTATCCACAATACCTCTTCACAACAATCACATTCTCACATAGAACCCATGCCTACAAATCACACTACTAGAATCCAAAGAAGAAAAAGATGTAAAAGAAAAAGGTTTGAACGGGTAAGTTACCTTTACCTAGGCAATGAGACTGGGATATTAAATTTTTTCGATGGAGCTTCCACCATTAGACGAAAACATGAATGATTTTTTCAGAATTTGATTCTTTACTGTGTGTTTTCTCTGAAACTTCTTGGTTACTATCTAAAATCGAAGAAAAGAAAGAAGGGTGAGATAAACAAATAAAGAGATATTACGTGAGATTAGAGGAATGATCCTCCAGAGTTCCCTATTTTCAACCACAACATACTCGTAATGCTAAAAGAAGAGAAGCAGGCATTTTTTATAATTAGAACGCATTGAAGGTGAAGAAAGCATTAGTTGTACCTTAAGAGTGTTACAATAGGAACTTTTGACATGTTTCCAACTCCCAACAGTTCAACATACTTTTAGGAACAAAAACCAAATTCATGAGACTTTGTTGTTAAGGCCACACCAAAATAGACTCATTTTAATGTATATATAACCAAAAATACTAGCTTGTTTATAAAAATTTCCCAGGAGGTGCTCTACCATCTTTTTACATTCAATACACTTTTAAAGTCTCAATCACAATATAGAAAAGTGGATTCCAACTCAAAATTTATTCCAACTAAAGCTTAATCAGGAAAACAAGATGACTAACACTATAAAAGATCACTAATTTTGACCAAAATATATCCAAGAACAAAGCTAAAATTAGATCGTTTTAAGCGCATCAAAGCCTTTTCATATGAAATTACATCAAAGGAGGATAACGTTAAGGGAATCAAACAATAAAAATGTAGAAAAAACTAACAAAGTCACCACAAGAACTAAACTCTTTTCTTGTACAAAATCAGGGGGGAAATCATTCGAGTGTGAAGAGGTTTCACCTTTTTAGAACCAAAAGGTCATTCTTTTGAAGAAAATAGATGCATTTTGATCATATTAATGGTGAATCAAACATTTGTTTTGAGTCACAATGCCAAATAATTTGAAATGCATAAATAATTCCTAGAAATAAATCACGAAATAGCAACCCAACATATGTTCAAAGTATTGTCAAGTTAGTTCCAGGAAGGAAACAACACTCAAACTCGTGGATTCAGGGGAGGGGAGATGAGGATGTTTTATGCACATTTGGAGACAAAGACAAGTATAAGCGAATAAATATCATAAGATATTCTTCTTTTATCCCGTAATGTACATACAAAAACGTCTTCTCGCTCTACACTCTAACTGACTGAATCAAGACACGAATATATGAGTTGAAAGAGAGCTAAAACTAAGGAAAAGAGAACTTATTGCATAAAAGAAATAGCGAGAAAAGAAAGATATTGGTTATGTTCACGATAAAAAGGATAGTCTGAAATTCAACCAACACATCACAAAATAGAAACCTAAATAAACTTGTCAACACAAAAAATGAAAATTAGAACCCCTTGAATTTGCAGGAGCAAACAAGACCAACTGATTCTCCCAACAACAAAATCACAAAATCAGACTCTAGCCCTTATCCACAAGACCTCACCACAACAATCACATTCTCACATAGAACCCATGTCTACCAATCACACTACTCGAATACAAAAAAGAAAAAGATGCAAAAGAAAAAGGGTTGAATGGGTAAGTTACCTTTCTCTAGGTAGTGAGACTGGGATATTAAACTTTGGCGATGGAGCTTCCACCACTAGGCCGAAACATGAATGATTTTTTCAGAATTTGACTCTTTAGTGTTTGTTTTCTCTGAAACTTCTTGGTTACGTGAGATTAGAGGAATGCTTCTCCAGAGTCCCCTATTTGCAACCACAACATATTCGGAATGCTAAACGAAGAGAAGCAGGCATTTTTTATACTTAAAATGCATTGAAGGTGAAGAAAGCATTAGTTGGACCCTAAGCGTGTTACAATAGGAACTTTTGACATGTTTCCAACTCCCTACAGTTCAACATACTTTTAGGAACAAAAACCAAATTCATGAGACTTTGTTGTTAAGAACACACCAAAATAAACTCATTTTAATGTATATATAACCAACATGTTAGCTTGTTTTTAAAAATTTCCCAAGAGGGGCTCTACCATCTTTTTACATTCAATCCACTTTTATAGTCTCAATCACAACAAAGCAAAGTGGATTCCAGCTCAAAATTTATCCCAACTAAAGCTTAACCAGGAAAACAAGATGACTAACACTAGAAAAGATCACTGATTTTGACCAAAAAATTGTCAAGAACAAAGCTAAAATGAGATCGTTTTAAGCTCATCAAAGCCTTTTCATATGAAATTACATCAAAGAAGGATAACGTTAAGGGAATCAAACAATAAAAAAGTAGAAAAAAACTAACAAAGTCACCACAAGAACTAAATTCTTTTCTTGTACAAAATCAGGGAGAAAATCGTTCGAGTGAGAAGAGGTTTCACCTTTTTAGAACCAAAAGGTCATTCTTTTGAAGAAAATAGATGCATTTTGATCATATTAATGGTGAATCAAACATTTGTTTTGAGTCACAATGCCAAATAATTTGAAATGCATAAATAATTCCTAGAAATAAATCACGAAATAGCAACCCAACATATGTTCAAAGTATTGTCAAGTTAGTTCCAGGAAGGAAACAACACTCAAACTCGTGGATTCAGGGGAGGGGAGATGAGGATGTTTTATGCACATTTGGAGACAAAGACAAGTATAAGCGAATAAATATCATAAGATATTCTTCTTTTATCCCGTAATGTACATACAAAAACGTCTTCTCGCTCTACACTCTAACTGACTGAATCAAGACACGAATATATGAGTTGAAAGAGAGCTAAAACTAAGGAAAAGAGAACTTATTGCATAAAAGAAATAGCGAGAAAAGAAAGATATTGGTTATGTTCACGATAAAAAGGATAGTCTGAAATTCAACCAACACATCACAAAATAGAAACCTAAATAAACTTGTCAACACAAAAAATGAAAATTAGAACCCCTTGAATTTACAAGAGCAAACAAGACCAACTGATTCTCCGAACAACAAAATCACAAAATCAGACTCTAGCCCTTATCCACAAGACCTCACCACAACAATCACATTCTCACATAGAACCCATGTCTACCAATCACACTACTCGAATAAAAAAAAGAAAAAGATGCAAAAGAAAAAGGGTTGAATGGGTAAGTTACCTTTCTCTAGGCAGTGAGACTGGGATATTAAACTTTGGCGATGGAGCTTCCACCACTAGGCCGAAACATGAATGATTTTTTCAGAATTTGACTCTTTAGTGTTTGTTTTCTCTGAAACTTCTTGGTTACGTGAGATTAGAGGAATGCTTCTCCAGAGTCCCCTATTTGCAACCACAACATATTCGGAATGCTAAAAGAAGAGAAGCAGGCATTTTTTATACTTAAAATGCATTGAAGGTGAAGAAAGCATTAGTTGGACCCTAAGCGTGTTACAATAGGAACTTTTGACATGTTTCAAACTCCCAACAGTTCAACATACTTTTAGGAACAAAAACCAAATTCATGAGACTTTGTTGTTAAGAAAAATAAACTCATTTTAATGTATATATAACCAAAAATACTAGCTTGTTTTTTAAAATTTCCCAGGAGGTACTCTACCATCTTTTTACATTCAATCCACTTTTAAAGTCTCAATCACAATATAGAAAAGTGGATTCCAACTCAAAATTTATTCCAACTAAAGCTTAATCAGGAAAACAAGACGACTAACACTATAAAAGATCACTGATTTTGACCAAAAAATATCCAAGAACAAAGCTAAAATTAGATCATTTTAAGCTCATCAAAGCCTTTCCATATGAAATTACATCAAAGGAGGATAACGTTAAGGGAATCAAACAATAAAAATGTAGAAAAAACTAACAAAGTCACCACAAGAACTAAACTCTTTTCTTGTACAAAATCAGGGGGAAAATCGTTCGAGTGAGAAGAGGTTTCACCTTTTTAGAACCAAAAGGTCATTCTTTTGAAGAAAATAGATGCATTTTGATCATATTAATGGTGAATCAAACATTTGTTTTGAGTCAGAATGCCAAATAATTTGAAATGCATAAATAATTCCTTGAAATAAATCACGAAATAGCAACCCAACATATGTTCAAAGTATTGTCAAGTTAGTTCCAGGAAGGAAACAACACTCAAACTCGTGGATTCAGGGGAGGGGAGATGAGGATGTTTTATGCACATTTGGAGACAAAGACAAGTATAAGCGAAGAAATATCATAAGCTATTCTTCTTTTGTCCCGTAATGTACATACAAAAACGTCTTCTCGCTCTACACTCTAACTGACTGAATCAAGACACAAATATATGAGTTGAAAGAGAGCTAAAACTAAAGAAAAAAGAACTTATTGCATAAAAGAAATATCAAGAAAAGAAAGATATGTGTTATGTTTAAGATAAAAAGGAAAGTCTGAAATTCAACCAACACATCACAAAATAGAAACCTAAATAAACTTGTCAACACAACAAATGAAAATCAGAACCCCTTGAATTTGCAAGAGCAAACAAGACCAACTGATTCTCCCAACAACAAAATCACAAAATCAGACTGTAGCCCTTATCCACAAGACCTAACCACAACAATCACATTCTCACATAGAACCCATGTCTACCAATCACACTACTCGAATACAAAAAAGAAAAAGATGCAAAAGTAAAAGGGTTGAATGGGTAAGTTACCTTTCTCTAGGCAGTGAGACTGGGATATTAAACTTTGGCGATGGAGCTTCCACCACTAGGCCGAAACATGAATGATTTTTTCAGAATTTGACTCTTTAGTGTTTGTTTTCTCTGAAACTTCTTGGTTACGTGAGATTAGAAGAATGCTTCTCCAGAGTCCCCTATTTGCAACCACAACATATTCGGAATGCTAAAAGAAGAGAAGCAGGCATTTTTTATAATTAGAACGCATTGAAGGTGAAGAAAGCATTAGTTGGACCCTAAGCGTGTTACAATAGGAACTTTTGACACGTTTCCAACTCCCAACAGTTCAACATACTTTTAAGAACAAAAACCAAATTCATGAGACTTTGTTGTTAAGGCCACACCAAAATAAACTCATTTTAATGTATATATAACCAACATTCTAGCTTGTTTTTAAAAATTTCCCAGGAGGGGATCTAACATCTTTTTACTTTCAATCCGCTTTTAAAGTCTCAATCACAATATAGCAAAGTGGATTCCAGCTCAAAATTTATTCCAACTAAAGCTTAATCAGGAAAACAAGATGACTAACACTAGAAAAGATCATTGATTTTGACCAAAAATTTGTCAAGAACAAAGCTAAAATGAGACGTTTTAAGCTCATCAAAGACTTTTCATATGGAATTTCACCAAATGAAAATAACATTAAGGGAATCAAACAACAACAAGGTGGAGAAAACTGACAAAGTCACCACAAGAACTAAATTATTTTGTTGTACAAAATCAGGGAAAAAACATTCGAGTGAGAAGAGGTTTCGCCTTTTTAGTACCAAAAGGTCATTCTTTTGAAAAAAATATATGTATTTTGATCATATTTATGGTGAATCAAACATTTGTTTTGAGTCCCAATGCCAAATAATTTTAAACCAAAAAAATAATTCCTTGAACTAAATCACGAAATAGCAACCCAACATATGCTCAAAGTATTGTCAAGTTATTTCAAGGAAGGAAACAACACTCAAACGCATGGATTCAGGGGAGGGGAGATGAGGATGTTTTATGCACATTTGGAGACAAAGAGAGGTATAAGCGAAGAAATATCATGAGATATTCTTCTTTTATCCCGTAATGTATATACGAAAACCTCTTCTCGCTATACATTCTAACTGACAAAATCAAGACACCAAGACATGAGTTGAAAGAGAGCTAAAACTAAGGAAAAGAGAACTTATTGCATAAAAGAAATAGCTAGAAAAGAAAGATATTGGTTAAGTTTAAGATGAAAAGGACAGTCTGAAATTCAACCAACACATCACAACATGGAAACCTAAATAAACTTGTCAACACAACAAATGAAAATCAGAACCCCTTGAATTTGCAAGAGCAAACAAGACCAACTGATTCTCCCAACAACAAAATCACAAAATCAGACTCTAGTCCTTATCCACAAGACCTCACCACAACAATAACATTCTCACATAGAACACATGTCTACCAATAACACTACTCGAAAACAAAAAATAAAACGATGCAAAAGAAAAAGGGTTGAATGGGTAAGTTACCTTTCTCTAGGCAGTGAGACTTGGATATTAAAGTTTGGCGATGGAGCTTCCACCAGTAGGCCAAAACTTGAATGATTTTTTCAGAATTTGACTCTTTAGTGTGTGTTTTCTCTGAAACTTCTTGGTTATGTGAGATTAGAGGAATGCTCCTCCAGAGTCCCCTATTTTCAACCACAACATACTCGGAATGCTAAAAGAAAAGAAGCCGGAATTTTTTATAATTAGAACGCATTTAAGGTGAAGAAAGCATTAGTTGGACCCTAAGCGTGTTACAATAGGAACTTTTGACATGTTTCAAACTCCCAACAGTTCAACATACTTTTAGGAACAAAAACCAAATTCTTGAGACTTTGTTGTTAAGGCCACACCAAGATAAACTCATTTTAATGTATATATAACCAACATGCTAGCTTGTTTTTAAAAATTTCCCAGGAGGGGCTCTACCATCTTTTTACATTCAATCCGCTTTTTAAGTCTCAATCACAACAAAGCAAAGTGGATTCCATCCCAAAATTTATTCCAACTTAAGCTTAATCAGGAAAACAAGATCACTAACACTATAAAAGATCACTGATTTTGACCAAAATATTTTCAAGAACAAAGCTAAAATGAGATCGTTTTAAGCTCATCAAAGACTTTTTATATGGAATTACATCAAAGTAGAATAACATTAAGGGAATCAAACAACAAGAAAGTAAAGAAAACTGACACTACAAAAAAAATAGCATTTAGCGACAGAAAAATTTCATCTCTATTTAGTGTATTTCCGTTGCTATACAGGAATAGCGACGCACTAGAGATGGAATGGTGTTTGTTGGTATTTCTCTCGCTGCTAACCCTTTTAGCAATGAAAAGTTAAATTCGTTGCAAGTTTTGCGATGTCTTAGCGACGGATTATATCTGTTGCTGCCTGTTAGCGACGATTTATGCCGTTGTTATATTTGTTAAATCCGTTGCAATTTTTATAATTCGTTTTGTCATTTGGCTAACTTTACGACGGATTATTTGTGTCTCTAGTCTGTCGCAACATATTTTGTCATCTGAGTAACCATATTTAGCGATAAAATTTCATTTTACAATCCGTCACTAACATTTTTTGCTAGCAACGAAAAAAATCGTTGCAAAATTTGTCGCTAATAATTTTATGATAAATTATTTTATATAATTATTTATTTTAAATATATCCTATTGAAGCATTAAATGTAAATTATTAAATATTATTAAAATAATCAACATTCATTAAATATAATACTTATAGAAGGTTCAAAACATATAGATAGAAAAATCCAACACATAATTATGTCTAAAATATCCACCACACCAAGCATTTATCAAAATGAACTACTCTTAAAAACCCACATTCATCAAGTATGCTTCTGTTAGTACATAATTTTTTCATTCTTTTTAACAAAATAGAGTATCAAAAACTAATGCAAGGATGAAGGGTCATGAATAATTTGAAACTAAAGACCAGCCATGTCACTATTAGTAAGAGGAGGAGGATCAGACACTGTAAGTGGCCCTGTAGGTGTCACCACTTCTTGTACCCGATCAATATGCTCAATAACTACCGGTAGAAAGTGATTAGTAAGTGCTGGAATCAATTGCTTCACAAACTCATTCAAATTTGTTGTTTGTGTTGATTGAGAAATCGAAGGTGGTACTGATGAGGCATCAATGAGACAAAGATTTGTCCCATAATAACTTTTTGTTTCCGATCCAAGACCATATATTCTTCTCTTCTTTTTTCCTCCCACAGCTTTGTAATATGCCTGACATTGATCAATTTCAGAATGAGATTGTGTTTCTCCCCGTAATATTTCTTCATACTTTTCCTCTAATAAGTCAAAAAATTAAAACAAATTTTTGATTGACAACATGAATAAAATTAGACATGCCGAATTTTTTGTTGTAAGTAACATGTTAAATTTCTTCTCGTTTAATCTCTGGATGAAACTTTCATTGCAAACAAATGGACTCTAATATTTTTTAGCAAATGAAAACGAACTCATAGATAAAGAAAATTCATAGAAGTAAGCGAGTGGCTTTATGCTCTTCACTCGATGCTCCGTACCATGGACCTAAGCTTAAATTAAGATATATGCAGCTCTTCTAAGATAAGCACAATATTTCTATCATTTGAAGACCATGTGAATAAAATAGAAGATACAAAAATGCAGATGACACATATAACGAAAACTAAACAGACGACTTTACACTATAAAGCTTAATCAGACCAATGGACATGGCTAACTTTCATTTTAGATGAAAGTAACACATGACAAAGATTTCAAGAATCTGACGAGACATATTTTATTCTTCTCCAAGTTTTCTCAATTTTCACCAAAATTCTTTTAGGTTTTTGACATATTATACCTTGAAAGTTTAAGTCTCAGAACCTAATTTCTAAAGTCTGAAAATACTACAAAAATTCTCATTCAATAAATATTGACATATTTGTTCCCAAGAGAAAAAAAAGTACCATAGAATAGCAAAACAAAGAAAATGAAAGAAAAGACCCCAAAAAAATAATAAACAACAACAACACAATTACTCTCCCCAACTACAAACAATCTAAAGAGTTCAAGAAGGGATATTTCCAGACAAAAGAGACTTTCACTCTCTCAATTGCATTGGAAATATGAAATAGTATCAGCAGTACAATGTTTTTAAATCTCCCTTCTTTAATAGACTTGCCTACAACAGCAGACCTGAGTTCACTATGGATGACATAATAGCTTTTAGCGGGAAGGAAAAAAAACTCGCGAGAGAAGTAAAAATAGAAGCAGCACATTAGAAGCACTTCATGTGGACAATGGATGGACCCGGCTTATCGTACTCGCCATGAATAAATAATAAGAAATAAGCCATGTTCACACGAGGAGCAGTCTTACTCCAACTAGAGGACTTGCCTACGCGATATCCACCTCGAGTCATATCTATAAAAAAGATAATTGTATTGTTAGATAATTTAGTCACCACAAGAACTAAATTCCTTTCTTGTACACAATCAGGGGAAAAATCATTCAAGTGAGAAGAGGTTTCGCCTTTTTAGAACCAAAAGGTCATTCTTTTGAATAAAATAGATGAATTTTGATCATATTTATGGTGAATCAAACACTTGTTTTGAGTCACAATGCCAAATAATTTGAAACCAAAAAATTGATTCCTTGAATAAATCATGAAATAGCAACCCAACATATGTTCAAAGTATTGTCAAGTTAGTCCCAGGAAGGAAACAAGACTCAAACTTATGGATTCAAGGGAGGGGAAATAAGGATGTTTGTCACGACCCAATTTCTCGATCATGATGGCACCTACAACCCCCAGTAGGTGACCCAATCCCCATAGCCCAGAACAGTTAGTAATGGGCTACTATCTAACAAATAAGGGAACATGACAAAGAGAATAGATAAAAGGGATATAAATATATACATATGCAGAAAGTAAACCAAACCCCAAGACCTGGTATCATAGTATAGAGCCAAACTACATACATGGAGTTCTAATAATCCAAAACAATATATACAGATGTCTCTGAATTGTAATAGAGTACATGAAGCAAAATATAAACTAAAGCTAAGCTCCGATCGCCAAGAGCTCACCCTAAGTCTTAAGTAGTCCCCAACAGATCTCCAAGCACGAATCACAGCGATCTAACGGCGATGGCCCACACTAGGATCTGCACCCAAAGATGCAGGGGGGGAAGGGTGAGCACCAAATGCGAAGCATAAGGTACCCAGTAGATATCATAGGCCGATTGGGCACATATAAGATAAAAGCGTAGTAACAGATAGAATAGAAGCAAGCAGTCACAGAAATCAACGAAAGGTACACAGGAACTAGCCTAGAGGGAAATCAACAGAACCACATGTGAGGCCAGTAAGCAGAATATACACACCATAGGCAACAGGTGGAAGTAGAAATAACGCACCTGGGGTCCTTGCAATAACGTGTATACCATATAAGTTTACGAAGAAATGGTAACCGGAACCTCAAAGTGTAAGAAAGAAGAGAGAAAAGAGTAATATTAGGATGCACAGAGACATGAATCAAAACTCAACTAATCATATCATCTCAATCCAGAAACTAACCATCTAGCAGCTAACCAATTTCATACCTTAGCCATAACAGGACAATTCTGTAAGTAAATGTAAAAATTCTAACCTACCGTCACCTCGGCCGCCCATAAACCGAGGACACAAACAAGTGAAAACAAACCCTCCGACATCCCCATACTAAACCGGAGCGTACATCAACAAACACAAACAAGGGGTGGAACCTCAGGAGAGCAAATGAATGATCATGAATGCATGAAAAATCTCAATGGAATGGGTATCTCTGTAATTACCTCCTCGGTGCCGATCCCGGCCCATGCAAGGTAAGGTTCCATGGAAGGACCTGCCCCGTAATACCTCTACTCCACCGTATACCCTTCCTCCGGCACACGCAGCCCGCAGCCCCTGGCCCGGATGGCAAGGTCCATGGAGGTCCCAGACCCCATACTAAAACTCAGTATCAAAACATGTCATCCGGAAGCAAGTCCGGGTTCAAGATAGACACCCAGTCTCGAATATGCATGCCCAGACCCTTTCCAGGACTAAAGTAGTAGGAAAATATCTCAAAAACCCCTCCAAGGGTGCCCGGGCATAACCGGGTCTAAACAGTAGAAAGTCATCTCACTTGCTCGGTCCGACCGAGGCTAAAAATCATCTCAAGTAGAAAGAAAACTCAACTAGCACCCCGGCCCTGCCGAGTCTAGCGTTAATTGTAAAACTGGTGTTTTAAAACATAAATTTACTTTCTTTTACCCAGGAATATTCACATGTTAAATCAAATCATTTCCAAATCATTTCCATTAAAAAAATAGGCCCCCGGGGCCATGCAAGGTTAGAAAATAGTGTCAGTAGGCCCGAAGCCAAAACCATAGTAAAATATGGATAAAACCTCTTTATATGCATGGAAATGGTATGATCACACACAATAGCTGCCCAGCAGCTCACAATCAACCTATCGACCCTGCACAGGCCCACAGCTACTCAGCAAGCATAACCAGCCTAGAAGGATAATTCTATGTACGAGACTCGCGGACATTCCCAAAATCTCACCTTCTACAAGCAACGGAGGAACAAAAGTAGGCGGACATGAATAAAGCGGTCAAGGTCTGTGGTACCAACCTAATAAACCAACCCAAGGATGCCCATTAATACAATTTTATCTTATATATGCTGAGTCTAGGGAAAATAAACCGTAACCTACCTGTCGTCCGATGACAAGCTGCTAGAACGATGATGTCCACACACGAGCCGCTCCGAGAAACTCCGAAATGAAATCAAACTCGAAATTAGGCTTGAATAACTTGACGTAGATAATTGATTTTCTTTCGGTAACCGAATAAATTGTCAAAATAATTTTTCTCCTAAACTTCTCCACTCATACGCATATGAATATGCAACAAGTCATATTTGGACCCTCCACTTATGTTTAATGGAAGAAACATATATATTAGCCTACCTTTAGCATTAAATGCTAGACTAGCTTAATAAAATAATGTCATAAGCCATGTATTAGACACCTAGCAGCTACAATAAGTTGGCTGCTTTGCCTCACCTCCACGTGTTGTGAAGGTGGCAACATTTTAATCATTTCCAGCCCGTTATGTATGTATTCGGGTATTTAATAAATTCGTGGTAAAATAAATATAACTTTTTGAATATATCATAATTCATAGAAAATTATTTCAAGTAAAACCTACTATATTATAATAATAATTTTTAACATAACTAATTTCATAATCTCCGTTAAAATATTACAATGTATAAAAACCTTATAAAATAAATACATATACAATTATATCGTAACAAGAATATTTTTCATAAACCTTTAAAATATTTTAAAAAGGTAATAATGATATAACTTTTTACCAAATTCAACTTTCAAATAAAATATTTTCAAATACACGAATTGTTAATAAATTCTCAAACTTAGGCTCGCAATTCACCAACGCACGATTTTGATACTCAAGAACTCTCTTGGAATCCTCCCTTATGTTTTCTCATTGTTTCAGAACTTAAATGGCGTTTTAAAATGTGAAGTTGAGGCTTTAAATCGGTTTTGACCCGACCCGGTTCGCGACCCGGTTCGCAACCCGGTTCCTGCCAGACAGTCCGCGGTAAAACAGTCATAACTCTTTACTCCGAGATCAGTTGGACGCGAGGTTTTGTGCTTTGGAAACTAGACTCGTAGACCTTCAATTTGGTATTTTGAGGGACTTTTAACTCTTTATATATTGGGAGAAAAGCCCTGAGACATTTTACCGAAAGATCAGAAAATTTATTAAAGAAACTTATGATAACTTTTGCCGACTTACTTGTCTTCAAAACTTATCATACGACCAAACAAATGGACCCGGCACCGAAATACCGGTCCTGACAAGCCTTAAGTGACTTGCAGCGATTACAAAAAAGCTCTAACGGTTCAAGGAAAATGTATACGTGGAAATAATCGGAAGGGTCATTACATCATCCACTACTAAAAAGGAATTTCGTCCTCGAAAGTCAAGGTCAAGGGGGGTACCTGAAGGCTCGAACAGCTGCGAATACTGAGCCCGCATATCTCTCTCGGTCTCCAAGGTAGCCTCCTCGGCTAGACGGTGCCTCCACTAAACCTTAACAACCGTGATCTCTCGAGACCTCAATATCCTGACATCTATGGCCAAAATAGCTGCCGGCTCCTCAACAAAGGCTAAACCCTCATCCAACTGAACTGAATCCCACTGCAACACATGAGACTCATCTGAGACATACTGACGCAACATCGAAACATGGAATATAAGATGTATAGATGAAAACATCGGAGGCAAGGTTAGCTGATAGGCAACGCTACCAACCCTCTGAAGAATCTCAAACGGCCCAATGTACCTGGGGCTAAGCTTGCCCCGCCTACCAAATCTCATCATGCCCTTCATGGGCGATACACGGAGAAACACCAAGTCACCGACACTAAACTCCAAGGCACAAAGCCTACGATCAGCATAACTCTTCTGCCTGCTCTGAGCTGCCCGAAGTCTGTCCTGAATCACTCGGACTCGGTCTAAGGAATCTCGAAGAAAATCTGTGCTCTGTGGCCTAGAACTAAAACCATCAAACCAACCTACCGGTGATCTACAATGCCTTTCATACAAAGCCTGAAAAGGTGCCATGCCGATACTCGAATGGAAGCTGTTATTATAAGAAAACTCTGCCAAGGGAACAAACTGATCCCAAGAACCTCCAGAGTCAAGAATACAGGCCCGAAGCATGTCCTCCAGAATCTGAATGGTCCTCTCGGACTGGCCATCTGTCTGTGGGTGGAAAGCGGTACTAAGATGAACCTCTGTACCCAAATCTCGCTGAATAGCCCTCCAGAACCAAGATGTGAACTGAGTGTCGCGGTCTGAAATGATAGAAGCTGGGACCCCGTGCAATCGAACAATCTCACAAAGGTAGATCTGAGCTAACCTCTCTGCGCCATAAGAAGTCTGAACTGGCAAGAAATGTGCTGACTTAGTTAGCCTATCAACAATCACCCATATGGAATCAAACCCATGAGAAGTACGAGGCAAACCAACAACAAAGTCCATAGTAATCCCTTCCCACTTCCACTCAGGAATGGGAAGTCGCTGCATCAAACCACCAGGTCTCATGTGCTCGAACTTAACTTGCTGACAGTTCAAGCACCGAGATACTAAATCTGCTATATCCTGCTTCATACCACTCCACCAGTAAAGCTGTCTCAAGTCTCTATACATCTTTGATGTGCCAGGGTGAATGGAGTATCTAGTACAATGTGCCTCCTGAAGTATCAACTGAATCAAATCACTAATCCTCGGAACACAAAGGCGACTATCAAACCTCAGAACCCCATCTGAATCTAGAGTAGCCTGGCTGGTCTCACCCTGAACAACCCGATCACGAAGGTCACACAACTGTTGATCCTCAAACTGATGGCTCTGAATCTGATCAATCAAAGTAGTACGAACCTCAATACTGGCGAGAACTCTGCTAGGATCCGACAAGTCAAGCCTAACAAGACGGTTAGCCAAGGACTGGATGTCCAAGGCCAATGGTCGCTCTGAAACTGAAAGAGAAGCTAGGCTACCCATACTCACTGCCTTTCGGCTCAAGGCATCCGCTACCACGTTTTCCTTGCCCGAATGATACAGAATAGTGAAGTCATAGTGCTTCAGTAACTTGACCCATCTCCTCTGTCTCGAGTTCAACTCTCGCTGACTCGTGATATACTGAAGACTACGGTGATCGGTGAAGATCTCACAGTGAACTCCATATAGGTAATGCCTCCAGATCTTGAGCGCAAAAACTACCGCCGCCAACTCTAAGTCATGAGTGAGGTAGTTGCGCTCGTGAACCTTCAGCTGCCCGTCGACGCATATGCTATTACTCGCCCTGCAGCATCAACACACAACGCAAAGACCAATCCCAGATAGCATCACAGTACACAGAGGAAGCTCTGACCCCAACCGCAAAGTCAAACTCGGAGCTGAAGTCAATAAGGCCTTAAGCCTCTGGAAGCTATCCTCACACTGATTCGACCACTGAAATGGGACATCCTTCCTAGTCAGCATAGTCAAGGGTGCTGCTATGGAAGAAAATCCCTCAACGAACCGTCTGTAGTATCCTGCTAACCCAATAAAGCTGCGAACCTCAGTAGCAGTAGTAAGTCTAGGCCAATCACAAACCGCAGAAATCTTTCCCGGGTCAACCCTAATCCCATCCTTAGACACCACGTGCCCTAGGAATGCAACTGACTCAAGCCAAAACTCGCACTTTGAGAACTTGGCATAAAGCCTATGATCTCTCAAAGTCTGGAGTATAACCCTCAAGTGCTGCTCATGCTCATCTCTACTACGCGAGTACACCAAGATGTCGTCTATAAAAACTATCACAAATGAGTCCAAATACGGGCCAAGAACCATGTGCATCAAGTTCATAAAGGCTGCGGGGCGCATTAGTCAACGCCAAAAGACATCACCGAGGAACTCATAATGGCCATAACGTGTCCTGAATCTGTCTTAGGGATGTCCTCGCCCAAATCCCTCACTGATGGTAGCCAGACCTCAAATCAATCTTTCGCAAAACCACGACTGAAACCCTGAGTTGGTCCAACACAAATCATCATCCTCGCATCGGATAC